>CM042163.1:11806572-11868394 GCA_023376005.1 Doryteuthis pealeii
ACCAAATCATTTCCGAAATTCAGACATATCAGTGATAATCAAAAATCAATCGTTGTTAAATTTGATTTATTTGTGGAATTAAAATTGTGTTGATATTATTTTACTTGTTTGTTGTCTTTCAAGATCAAAATTTCAAGGAGTTTTGGATTTTACAAGCTCTTTTTTAGTATTATTTGGATTATTCGGACTATTGTACTTATAAAACTAATGTCTTGTTTGACTTAGAATATCTACCTTTTTACTTATGCATGATATTTTTTTTTTACCTTGACTCATATTGCTTTATTCTTTTTTTTTTTTTTCAAATTTAATCTAGCCTTTTTAATTATAGATTCCCATACTGTATTCAAAAAGAAGGTTCCCAAGTTCAAGAAAAAAAAAATTCAGAGAAAAAGCTCTTTTGTGTTCAACAAATTTTGGAGATTTGAGATTTTTTACTGTTGTCTTCATCTTATTCTTTTATACACACACACACACACACACACACACACACACACACACACATATATATATATATATATATATATGTGTGTGTGTGTGTATAAAAGAATAAAGATGAAGACAACAGTTCAAAAAATCTCAATGATATAAATCTCCAAAAATTCCCCATTCCCCATAACATTTCTTATAAATCTGTGAGCCCTTCCTCCTACTTACTCCTACTGCTACTCTGTTTGTTTAAAAAGAACTACGTAAACATCTCACTTCTCTACCCCTGACGATGGTACCAAGTTGTGCCGAATGTACTAGTGAAAGAACCTTCAGTGGCTTCATTCACCAATTCCACCAGACATAAAAAAGATGGCCAGACAATTGGAAAAGATCAAAAAGAAAACTCGTCAGAAAATTCTGTTGCATTAAACCAAAAAAAAAAATATATATATATATATATATATATTATATATATATATTTTTTTTTTTTTTTGGTTTAATGCAACAGAATTAATATATATATAACACCTACTATACTAGAAATAATAATTGGATTATTGTTTGCATGTTTGCCAGGATAAAGTTTAAAGTGTCTTTACATTCTCACTGGGTGCTCCATACTTCTGGCCTTGTGCCACAACTTGTATGTATGTCAAGATAAAGGTTAAAGTATCTTTATTTTCTCACTGGGTGCTCCATACTGCTGGCCTTGTGCCACAACTTGCAATTATGTCAAGATAAAGGTTAAAGAATCTTTATTTTCTCACTGTGTGCTCCATACTTCTGGCCTTGTGCCACAACTTGGACGTATGACAAAATAAAGATTAAAGAGTCTTTACATTCTCACTAGATGCCTCATACCCCTGTCCTTGTGCCACAACTTGCAATTATGTCAAGATAAAGGTTAAAGAGTCTTTATTTTTCACTGGGTGCTCCATACTTCTGGCCTTGTGCCCACAACTTGCATGTTTGGCAGGATAAAGATTAATTTTTAGTTTATTTATTTTTCATTGCAACTCACTCTAAACTCATCGCACATCTTGTATCTCCTACTTACCTGGTATACGTGACAGGTGAAACAAAGCAAATGAGCTTAACTTTAGTGGGTCATACCACCCCCCTTCCCCGCGCCCAGGCAACAACTAATCATTCGTCTAAAAGGGGAGCAGGGTCAAGTTCATTACCTGATGCCTGAGGCACCCAAATAAGTAACGCTGATTAAGCTAGGCATGTTTTTGACACTGCCTAACCATACATAGGAATGTCTCAGCATTAAAAATCCAGCCTTGTCTCAAATGCGGCCTATGGCAACAAAAAAACAAAAAAAAAACAAGATTTATCTAAATATAGCTTATTCTAATTCTCAGTTTCTTTTCATACAAAATTTTGTTATTGTGTTCTTTATGTTATTATTGTGAATGATAATAATGAAATTATTGTTTACAGTGCTCAGGTGTGCTACAACTAAACAAAGGAGATTTTATAATACATAGAATCTATTCATATTTTTTTTATATATTAATACACGTCTTCCTTATTTTGTATGACTGTTATCACCCCCTGGTTAAAAATGGACTGTCCAAATCATCCAAGATGAAATGCAAAAATGTAAATCCTGAAAAGGAAATAAGCAGCATTAAATAACCCATTAAGGTTGATATGCCATTTAAACAAAGAACCGAAACCATATGCATAATTAGACACAGGATCCTGTTTACATAAAATTCATATTGGAAATACGTGTAATAAAATCAAACAGAAAGTCAGTGTTCGGTTATCTATATATTAATACTCTTGTTCCTTATTTATACAACCATTATCATCTTGTAACACTTTCTGGTTAAAAATGAGACCGTCCTAATCATTCAGGATTAAATGCAAAAATGTAAGTCCTGATTATCTGGTGTTGTTTATCCGCCAAATTCTTATTTCTTATGAGTGTTGTCACCTCAGTTAAAAAAAAATGGACCATTCCATTTTTGTTAGAAAGAAAGAAAGGGAAGAAAAAGGACATGTTAGGGGAAAGATAGAGAGAAGGACAGTGAGCATGCTGAATCGATAACATTAATCTGTTTCAATCAAACATAATAAAAAGTTTAAAGAAGAAAAAAGAAAAAAAAAAAAGAGTGAGAGAGATTTAAATTAAGATTTTTTATATATTGAACTATTTTGCAATAGCTCTTAAGTAAACATAGCAAAAGTTGTAATAATTAAATTATCGTACTGTGGTATATCCACAGGTACTGCTAGTAATGTACAAATGTCAATGTATGGAGGGGGAATATCAGGTATAGTGTTGGAAAATTACAGGAAACATGGAGGTTTTGAAGGATGCAGCATCTCAGCAGCTAACAACTGATGCAGGTAGTTTGTTTCATGCTTCAGCAACTCTGAGTGTAAAAAGAATATTGCGAAAGTCATGGGAGCTGGGCTATTTTCTAACTTTGTAGGCATCATTATTTGTATCATTATTATTATTATTTATTATATACTATTATTATCATCATCATTATTATTATTTATTATTACTAGCAAAATAAAAAAAGCCCTGTGGGCAACGTAAAATAAATATTGCCTGAGTGGATGGGAGTAGAAAATTTAATATCAGAGAGTTTGTATCATAAGTAAAGTAAAATCATCAAATTTATTAAAGGAGTAAAAAATGAAATAAATTTATTAAAAGAGTAAAAAATATTTAAAAAAGTGAAATGGAAACTTAGTTCTGATAACTTTAAATATATATTAAAATAAAACAAACTATATATAGATATATAATACCAGGTATGTATTTATTAAAACTTGTTTTAAAAAACAATGAGGACTGTCTAACATTGCATGCTCAAATTTTGAGTGTATTTATTCTACGTTATGACGTTTTATGTAGTGTGACGTAATCAGTGACGTCGTTTTTGTTACAGACAAAAACCGGAAACGAATCTCCATTATTAATAGATTATTATTATTATTATAACTACATGAAAAACTATGGACAAATGGATTGCAATATTACCTATACTTTTTCGAAATTAGCAATACTTATTGTAATCTATAACTGAACTTATTGTTTTATAAACACACACACACACATGTGTAGGAGGGAGGAGTGTATGTGTGTGTATGTCTGTATATGTACATGTGCATGTTTATTGATGTGCATGTATGTGTGTGCATGCGTGTATTTGTGTGTGTGTGGCTGTGTGTTTCCATGTGTGTGTATGTGTTAGACACATGGAAAAATCAAAAAGGTGTTCAGGGTTGCTGTTGGTAAGATGGTTAATAATTTTGTGGGTGTTTAGTCAGTTGCCAAACATCAGAGTTTCTATGTATCCATGCCAAGAGCAACAAAACATTCCAAGTATGATAGATGCCTGTTGATGGGTGGCGACCCGTGTTGCTTAAGGACGGAATCCTCCTGGTGGTTGAGCAGTCCATGGCATGCAACACTCCACTTTGAACAGTACTTAGGCTAAATGGGCGGTCGGAGAGCCCCCCCTCCATTCAGTCGGCTGGCCATGTCAAGCCCTAGCACCTACATGATTGTCCCATCCCTATTGCCCTTATGGCAAGCCTTTTTATCATATGTGCTAGAAGATGGTGGCTGAGGGTCTTAGTGTCTTGGGTATGATGGTAAACAGCATTTAAGGGTGAAGTTCCAGTTTTGGAGCTCTGGGGAGTGTGGAGTACCTCTTCATCACCATTACTCTCAATTCCACTCTGACCCGGAGTGATAGTACCCTTTAGGTTGAATAGGAAAAAATGACTTTTTTAAAAATGTGTTAAAAAAAAATTGAGTTTTAAAAAAATTGAGTTTTAAAAAAATTTTGAATACCTATCAAGAATGAATTGAACAAAACATCGTTAACATAAAATAACCATTACTCTCAATTTCACTCTGACCCGGAGTGGTAGTACCCTTTAGGGTCCCATCTATCGGTTGAATAGGAAAAAATGACTTTTTTAAAAATGTGTTAAAAAAATTGAGTTTTAAAAAAATTTTGAATACCCATCAAGAATGAATTGAACAAAACGTCTTCAACATAAAATAACCCCACAAGTGTTGACATGCCATAAAATCCAACAAAAAAAACCTAGTTCAATTTGGAAAACAGCAGGTGCATTTAACCAAGCCTCCGGGCAAAGGGAGTGTGAATTTTTAGTCTCACTGGGAGTTTATCCTGTATTATTTCAAATCTGTATTGTTCTTTGTTGTCAGAGAATAATGAACTGAGTGACTTAAGATTTAAAAAAAAAACACCATCAAAATTTTAAAGATGAAAAAATTACTAGGATGAGTAAAAAAAAATTGCAATACTAATTCATCAAAAATGTAATATATATGTTGTCTTATTCAGACCTTATCTAAATGAAAATGGACAAATTTGCATGTTTTTGCATAGAAAATTGGTTGATTTATAAATTTCATTATCCAAGGCAGAAAAGTAAAGTTTAAAGAGAATAATAATAATCATTTTCTATACTTTTACAACATAAGCGGTAATTTATGAGGAAGTGTGTCCTGGTTCCCTGCCTCCGAAATTGCTGCCTGATGAATTCTAAAATAACGACCCCAAGCTTCTACAAGTTTCATTGTGTTAAATATAGGGGGGAGGTAAATTTCACGGGGTAAAATAGGTGTTACCTATTTATCTATCTCAGTCTATTCAAAACTATCCATCTTCATATCTATCTATCTATCTATTTTTTAAATACTAAGATTTTCTTTTATTACGATAAATAAACAAGAATTACGGTAAATAAACCAGAATTACGACAAATTATGGTAAATAAACTAGAATTACGACAAATTACGATAAATAAACACGAATTACGACAAATTTCTATAAATAAACAAGAATTAAGACAAAAAGAGAACCCCGCCCCCAAATACATTTAACACCCTAAGTTGGTTGTTTTCTTTCAAGTAACACGGATGTGGCGCCGAAGCTTGGGGTCGTTATTTTAAAATTCACCGGGCAGCAATTTTGGAGGCAGGGGACCGGGACGCACTTCCTCATAAATTACCCATAAGCAATAAAGAAATAACACATACTAGGGCCGGTTTAGATCAGTAGAGCACTTGACTAGGAATCGCAAGGTTCCTTGTTTGATACCGGCCCTCACCAACTCAGCGTATGAGTAGCACACAGATTTGTGAGAAACTGATGGTAGGTGTGGCGCCTCACCTCAGACGCAAAAACAATCTCCTTGGTCTAGCACTAGTGAAAAGGGGAATAAACTCCCTCGCTGTCTGGCCGATACTGACATTAGGCCACCCGACGACTTTACTTACTTTTTATATAGGAACAAACTTTATGTTTCATAGTGTTATCTCGGGCAGAAGAGTAAAGTTTGAAGGGAATAATGGCCATTTTTCAATATTTTTACAACATAAGCAATTAATGAATAATATAAACTTATTATACTATTTACATTTTGAAGTATTTTGCAATAGCTCTTAAGTAAACATATAAAATGTAATAATTAAATTATCATACCGTGGTATATCCACAAGTCCGGCTAGTTTATTATACTACTGTTGTAAAATGAACCACTATTTTAAATATGGCTTTAGCATTAAATAACCCATGAACATTGATATAGCATTAAACACCTTCCCCCCTCCAAGAATAAAATTCAAAAAGTATTGAGACTAGCTTTATGATTTTTTATAATGTCTAGACATCACCACTTACTGAAAAGACATCTGTTTTTTCAATGATAATGTCTAGACATCACCACTTACTGAAGAGACATCTGTTATTTCAATGATGTGGCGAGAGAAACCACGAACGTAGTAGTTCGAAGCGTGCACGACTGTGTTTGGCATGCAGAATGAAGATCAGAGGCGAGTGGGGAGATTGAACTCGCATTCTCCTTAACTGTGCCCCCCAGAGAACATTCATATTACAAATGATAATGTCTAGACATCACCACTTACTGAAAAGACATCTGTTATTTCAATGATAATGTCTAGACATTATCACTTACTGAAAAGACATCTGTTATTTCAATGATAATGTCTAGACATTATCACTTATTGAAAAGACATCTGTTTTTTTCAATGATAATGTCTAGACATCACCACTTACTGAAAAGACATCTGTTTTTTCAATGATAATGTCTAGACATTATCACTTACTGAAGAGACATCTTATCAATGATAATGTCTAGACATTATCACTTATTGAAAAGACATCTGTTATTTCAATGATAAGTCTAGACATTATCACTTATGAAAAAGACATCTGTTTTTAAATGATAATGTCTAGACATTATCACTTACTGAAAAGACATCTGTTTTTTTCATTGATAATGTCTAGACATTATCACATTATCATAAATTGCTCTATGTACATTCTCAGCACCTCATGTGATGTAATTGTTAACAAGCTAGATTAACAGACAATTGTAAGTGAATTCAATTCTCACTGGGTGCTCCATACTTCTGATCTTGTACCATATCTAAACTAAGGTTATTGAATAACTATATATACATTCTGCTTTACATATATATATAGGACCTGTACGTATACACCATTTAGTCTCTAGCAAAAGGCTTAGAGAAAAAGCTAGATGGGAACTACACAAGGATACAGCATGCCGTTTTGAATAAATCTTGGAAGCAGCACCCCACAAGAAAGCAGTTGTCTGGCCACTTGCATCCTGTTACACAAGCCATCCAAGTAAGATAAACAAAACATGCTGAAGAAGTAAGGACAAACTCATAAGTGACATTCTTCTGTGGACAACTACATATGAGGAAGAATGAATAAAGAAAAAGAAGAATAGAATGGATAATAAAAATGAATTTAATCAATATCACTTACACATGTGTTTCGGTCAGTTCATCTGTGGAAAATATTTCACACACAGAGATGATTCGACCTTCATCAGAATGAAATTTTATTTTGAAAGATTTTTTTTTTTTTTTTTAATTTTTTTTTTCAACTACATATGGACACACCAGTGTAGGCTCCCAGCAAAAGCAAACAAAAAAACAGCTGTGTGGATACTGAATGCCGTCTCCCTACCAGGAGAGATGACTGATATAATCAGATGGCAAGAGAGAACCCATGCTGTCAGCATGACCTGATGATGATAATTATATGTAAATAATTTTTGTTTGGCTGGCTGGTTGGTTGGATTTTATGGCATCTCAACCCTTGTTGGGTTATTGTATGACAAAGATGTTTTTTTTTTTTGTTTTTTCATTCTTGATGGATATTCAAAATTTTCTTTTTAAACTTAATTTTTTTTAAACACGTTTTTTCAAACTCATTTTTTTTCTTCAATTTAACCCATAGATAGTACCCCTTCTTCGCCATTAGTCCCAGGCCAACTTTGACCATGAGTGGTAGTAGCTACTACCATTCATGGTTAAAGTTGACCTGGCACTAATCGCAAAGAAGGGGTACTCCACATCCCCCAGAGCTCCAAAACTGAAACTTTACCATTAGATGCAGATTAACGTCATACTTAGGACACTTACCTGTCCTTGACGGGGGTCCAGTGTGCTTCGGCCACTGGATCAGGTTAAGTAATAAATAATAGCGTCAATCCAGGGGGCCATCCCCCCAGACAATACCTGCCCTCTTGGGGGCAGGGCTGGGTTTATTGCCCAGTGTCTGAGGCGCCCCCCTTGAGGGGGAATGCCGAAGGGATCGACGCAATTTTTGTTCTTTTCCATCCATGAGCTTTGGCTTGTGGGTGGGCCCACATTAAAACGAGGCCTTGTGCCAAGCCCATACAAGTGGGGTATGAGGCAAATACCCTTAGGACACTAAGACCCTCAGCTCCTACTTTTCTAGCACATATATGATAGGAAGGTTTGGGAGTTTGCTATAAGGGCAATAGGATTGAGACAATCATATAGATGCTAGGGCTTGATGTGACCAGCCAATTGATCAGAGGGGCTCTCTCTGACCACCCGTCTAGCTTGAGTAAGGGCCAAAATGGAGGTGCATGTCATAGACTGTTCATCTACCAGGATTCCATCATTAGGAATAACAGGTTGGCACCTATGGCTAACAGGTGGTCCCATTAGAGGGGTTTTACCCCTCTGCAGATCATGACATGCAATACTCCACTTTGGCCCTATCTTGGCTAGACGGGCAGTTGAGAGGCCCTCCGATCAATCGGCTGGTCACGTCAAGCCCTAGCACCTATATAATTTTCCAACCCTATTGCCCTTATGGCAAGCCCAACCCCTTTTTATCATATGGGTGCTAGAAGGCGGTGGCTGCAGGTCTATATGTTCTGGGAATGACGTTAAACTCTATCTGATGGGTGAGGTTCCAGTTTGGAGGTTTGGGGAATGTGGAGCACCCTTCATCACCATTGCTCCTGGTCCACTCTGACCCGGAGTGGTAGTACCTGTTAGGGTCCATCTATGGGTTAAATAGAACAAATGTATTTATAAAAAAATTGTATTATCCATTAAGAATTGATTTATTTCAAAACTTTATCGGCATTAAATGACCCACTGAGGTTGATATGTCGTAAAACAAAACAAACCAAAACCAAACCCTCTGCAGAGTTGCAGTTAGCATATTCTACAGGCACAGCCGATAGGGCAGATTTTTTATGGGTACTATGCTGATAGTTGTTGTTCATTGCAGGTTAATTATGAGATGGCCTTTATTCATTTGACTCTAATATAAATAAAATTTGATATATTTCAATTATTCTGACAAGAGTTTCAAAATAAAATTGCATGGCACTTTGAACTTCATAGATTTATGTTTCATTATCAAACCGATTTCATTTTGACAGACATTTTTGTTCATTTACTTTTTATGTCAATCAAAACACTCATTTGTTCCGTGACAAAATTTGTTTTCAAACAATTCAATTATTCGACAGAAGAATGCAAAGCTGGCAAATATTAAAATGACATCCAAACATTTGTTCAGAAAATTCTAGAAGGATAGATAGATAGATAGATAGATAGAAACACCCAGTGATATATATATATATATATATATATATATATATATATATATATATATATATATATATATGTGTGTGTGTGTGTGTGTGTGTGTGTGTGTGTGTGTGTATTTGGGCAGCATTCTTTCATTTATACATGTAGAATTAAACAAAAGGCACATCTCCTGTTTAACAATTTTATTTTTGATCTTTTCGAGTTTTCTGGCCAACTTTTTAATGTTTGGGTGGAATTTGTGGATAAGTACTCGGGAACTGAACTTTGGTGGACTTATCCACCAATTCCACCCAAACATTAAAAAGTTGGCCAGAAAATTAGAAAAGATCAAAAATAAAATTGTTAAACAGGAGATGTGCCTTTTGTTTAATTCTACTTGTATATCTTATTATAATGGAGATTGTGTGTTTTTCTGTCTGTAACCGAAACTATATTACTAATCGAGTCACAATTAACATAGTTATTTTCCTCACATTCTTCATGATTTTATTTATATTTAAACCTCAATTATTAATAAAATTGCTTCAACTTTTTATTAGTGTTGTCCATATCTACATACCAATAATATGCTATTGTATTTATATATACAAAAAATAGTGGTTTGCAGTGTGAACGGGAAGGCTAATTTGCATATTGATATTAAAAATTTGATTTTATTAAATATGTGCTTAGTATTATTGATTTCTAACTGTTTGGTTTTATTTTAATGAATATAAGCAAAAATCTCTCCAATGAATCTTAAATGAAATCCATTAACAAGAAAAAATAAGTGTAATTTTATTCTTTATTTCCTAATTTAACTAAATAGTTAGATAAGTAAAATTCAGCAATGAAAGACGGCAGTGATGGAAGAGTAAGTTTCATTTCTATTTTTCTATTATAACCCCACTCTGTTTCAAATCTTTTTATCTGCATTCTTATTAGACTTTCTAATTTAATACGATATTTCATTACATTAAAACTTAAATACTTGCACCCGGAGGGTGCATATATTTGCTAGTATATATATATATATATATTATTTATGAATTCCGCGTTAAGTAAGGACGAAATATTTCTCCCCCACTCAGACTTGTTTGAGTTATTGATTTTGTTCACTTTCCTTTTACCTTGCCTCATACTATTGGATTTTACTCTATACATACATATATACATATATATAAGAGAGTTTTATAATTTGCTTGAAGCATTGTCTGAAGCGTAACCCCTACACCAACAGGACTCTCCTAGATTTTTCGTTTTGTTTAGAAGTAGGTTATATTTCTCTTATAGTGACTTTTACTACACGACAGTATGAGAAGTAAATAAACAAACGATGTGTTTATGATATGGCTTTTTTTAGCCGACAATTTTTGGGAGAATATGTGCTTAATTGAAGTCGTATCTAATTTTGAAAATTAATTAATTAATAATTAATTAATTAGGCGGGCATACCTATTCAAATGTAAGGCTAAACAAATCGATAAAAATCAATCGCTGTATGTACATTTCGGCCTATTAGGCCTCATCATCATTGGTGTAGGGGTTACTGTCCTCGCCTGTCAGCTTGACAGTCAGGGTTCGAATCACACACAAGGCGGTCTTCTATCTATAGCTCTGCTGATGAGGCCTAATAGGCCGAAATGTACATACAGAGATTGATTTTTATCGATTTGTTTAGCCTTACATTTGAATAGGTATGCCCGCCTAATTAATTTTTAATTAATTATTTTTCAAAATTAGGTACGACTTCAATTAAGCACATATTCTCCTAATATATATATATATGTATGTTTTTTTAAATTGTTTTTATTGAATTGTTTTGAAAGGGTTAAAGAGACTTTAGAAACAATGAGCCAAGTGTGTTAAATATTGAAATGAATATGTGGAATAGCATGTACGTTTCATGGCTGTTGGTCCTTCCCTTCTTATTAGGGTCGTCCAAAAATTTCTAAGACTCACCCATACTTTATAACTGCTCAGGCCTCTGTTTTGTGTATTTTTTAAAATTTATCTCACATATCTCACGTTTGTATGGGCCCCATCTGCACAGAATTGAAACCTGAATTAATTGAGGCTTAGAACTTTTTGGACGATCCTCGTAAATATAGGTAGATAGAAAATGTAGTAGTACAGAATGGTCCGAAAGTCTTGTCACTCCTAAATATTAACTTTCTTTATTTTCTGTTTTAATAATATAACATATAATGTCATTAATTATAATTATAATCATGATGATAATATAATTTTCTATTTCGTTTCCACTGACTTATTTCATGTAATCATAGTTGATTAATTATGAGTTATATTTTGGTAGGGGTGACACGACTTTCGGACCACCCTATGCGTTTGTTTTTATCCCCAGTTATTTCCCTTTACACAGATTTTTTTTTCTTTAAGCGCAAATATATTCAACTCAACTTACTTCTTTCCTTTTTAATTTTTTTCAGTCTCAAACAATTTTTTAATGAGAGAAATGAATATAAAAGATGTCATTGTATTTTTGGATGTTTTACACGATTTGTAACGGGTAGAAAAATAATGAAAATAAATCCGTCAGTATGTAGAAACGTAAACAATTCAAGTATTCCAAAAGGATGATTTTATTTATAGATAGAAAGTTAGTCAATGTTAAAACATTTCGGTTTTTTCCTAAAAACCTTCATCAGGAAAATTGAATGTTAAGATGTTGTTTAACCTGAGTTACCAAATTTCCCCCACGGCTATACCAAATTTTCTTGGCAGTAGCAATAATTTCGTCTGCTAGGAGTTTTAAAAGCGAATTTAGAATAATTAAATCTATTATTTAAGGTCAAACTTTGTCTAAATCGATAAGTAGTAACATAATAACCATCATTAAAAAGAGAAAAATATCATTACATATGCAGTTTATTTTTAAAAGATTTAAAACCATTTGTTTTGGTCAATTTCGACTCGATCCGCCATGTAGCCTCGTTTTCGATGATTTTAAGTGCTTGTTTACAATTTTAACGTAACATTCGCGTTTGCAAAAATATTTACCAAAAATCAGGTAATTATCCGATTTTAATGAAATTTTCAGTATTGATTTATCAATTAATGAATTTTATAATGCATCAGTTATTTTATTTCAAAACTTTAATTTAGTATTTTTGCTATGAAAAATTAATATATAAAATTCATTTAAAATATGAAAATCCTGATGTTAAGTTTAAAATGTTATATTTTTAGATTCCAAAAATAAATATCTACTTAATTCAAACCTTATTTTAGGCGCCAAAAGTAATAAGTTTTGAAGAAAAACTCGATTAAAAATGTACCCCCTCCCCCTTTTTAAGCAGAAAAAACATCGATGTATAATTTTTTCTTTTATAAAATAATAGCCAATTAAAATAATTATCGAAATGAGTAAAAAAGAAATCTCCAAAAAATTAATTATTTATTATTTTTTACATTTTATTTTTCGATTTTCGGTACTTATTTTCTCATAGAAAAGCCACCGTAATTTTTTTTTTGTTTCTATTCATAACTTTGGTCTTTTATCTATTTATTTATACTGTAATTAGTATCGAAAATGACCAACTCGCAAAACTTTTTACGCACCCAACATAAGGGGGGTCAAAATTAAGTGACCTGAAAAAAATGAGAAAGTTTTGAAATAAAATAAATAATGCATTATAAAGATCATTCATTGATACATAAACACTGAACATTTCATTAAAATCGATAATTTCCTGATTTTTGGTAAATTATTTTCTGTAGGGGGGGCTAAAGTCATTTTGTCAAAAACGAATTTTAGGCTCCGTTTGCCAGTCCCTATATTATTCCATTCAACTGGTTCCCTATTGCAAAACGATCAAGTACCAGTCTTAGGGTTTGTTTACAGACAAAGCAAAAGATGGTAGGGGTGTATATATAATGATTTTTCAGTGTAAACAAGTGACACGAGTAAGAGCCGCTGCCAGTGGTTTAAGGTAGGATCGTAGTGGTGAGAGAGCCACTATGAGCGGTTTAAAGTAGGCAAATAGCCCAGTCTGACCTACAATTGACCCATAATAGTTGGAGGAAGAATAGTTGTATTATCACAATGTGAAATGCAAACAGCGGCTTATACAAGGATCATAGTGGTGGAAGAGCCACTGTGAGCAGTTTAAAGTAGGCAAAGAGATAAATTTAAGTCAGGTTAGACAATATTTACAAACATCTGGAAAAATGATTAATAAATGTGAAAAAAGATGATTTATTCATATTTAAATATATATTATATTTTTGCTTGAAGGCAATTACAATGCATGTATCGCATAAAATTCAATACTTTTTTTATAGAAAATGAACTTGACAAGTGTAATCCCGGCAAAGGATCGCTCGGTGTGTAGAATGCTCTACACACCGAGCGTTCCTTTGCCGGGATTACACTTGTCAAGTTCATTTTCTATAAAAAAGTATCGAATTTTATGCGATACGTGCATTGTAATTGCCTTCAAGCAAAAATATAATATATACTTTATCCAACAATGCTTCTAAAAAACAAACATCCAAAAATCTTGTATTTAAATATATTTTTCAAATATTAATAAATCATTTTCATGATTCTTATTTTTCACATTTATTTATCATTTTTCTACACACACACACACAACACACACACACATATATATATATATATATATATATTTAAATATTTTATATTTTTGCTTGAAGGCAATTACAATGCGAATATCGCATAAATTCGATAATTATAGAAGATAACAATGATAAGTGAATTTCGCAAAGAATTACTCGGCGTGTAGAATATCGTACAAACTGTTTCAACTTTATTAAGTCTCATCAGCGATATATACTAATATAGAGACTGATGAGATTTAATAAAGTTGAAACAGTTTGTACGATATTCTACACGCCGAGTAATTCTTTGCGAAATTCACTTATCATTGTTATCTTCTATAATTATCGAATTTATGCGATATTCGCATTGTAATTGCCTTCAAGCAAAAATATAAAATATTTAATATATATACTTTATTCAGCAATGCTTCTAAAAAATAAACAAACATCCAAAGTCAGTGGTGGGCTAATATTTGCGATATTATTAGTGAGAGTGCTAAATATCTGTGATAGAGCAATTATATAATAATAATAAATAAATATATGTTAGTTTGTTTATATATATTTAATTATATTGGTATTTTATCTGTGACCTTAGGTTTCATGCCCATCTTTTTTAGTAATCATCAGGCAGTATCAGGTTTCTGCCTGATGATTGCTGAATAAAACGGGCATGAAACCTAAGGCTGCAGATAAAATATCCATGTAATTAAATATATATATATACAGAAACACACTATGTAATTAAATATATATTTGTTGTTGTATATCAACCTCTCCAGACATAAACTCACAGCTGAATTAAATATATAGACACAAATATATATATATATATATACATATATATATATATATATATATATATATATATATATATATATGAAAGTAAGTAAAAACGATATGTTATTTTTGATATGGCTTTTTAGCCGACAATTTTTGGAGGATATGTGCTCAATTGAAGTCATACCTAATTTTGAAAATTAATTAGTTAATAATTAATGAATTTAGGCGAGCATATTTGTTCAAATGTAAGGCTAAACAAATCGAGAAAATGTCAATTTAGCCTTACATTTGAACATATATGCTCACCTAAATTCATTAATTATTAACTAATTAATTTTCAAAATTAGGTATGACTTCAATTAAGCACATATCTCTCCAATATATATATATATTAATATATATATATATATATATATCATTAATAGCAGAACGACTCCAAATATCAGAAGCAATACTTATAAAGAATAGACTGACTGCTTTAAACAAAATCTCTTTTTTAGCTTGGGATTGGGAGTCTTAAAAATGCATTAAATATAGGTACAAAATCCCGTGCTGTAGTGGAGCTGCAGTCCATGATTCTTAGCTGTTATATCTACTCTTCAAACCAGCACCAATAGCCTATGCATTCATATAAGATGTTATACCCACCTAAAAATTCCTTTAGCGTTTAACAATAATGATGAGGATAACAGTCTGAAAAATCTTAATAATACTTCTTATTTTTGTTGTTACAAACTGGATAAAAAATTATTTAAAAAATAATAATAAAAGTAGATGTTAAATCTAGTTTAAATTCTAGTAAAATCTAATTCCAATTCCAAAAGTCAATGCGTATTACATTTTTTGCAGAATTTGTGAGCTTAAAAGTTAGTGTTTGTGTGGTTGGCTTTGGTTTGTTTGGTTAGTTGATTACAGCATGTATTTAGCTGAAGATGTTTGTCTTTTTATTCATTCTTGTTTGGGTATTTCAAATTTCATTAAAATGCATTAAAAAAACAAAATTTAAATCATTTTTTATCTATTTAATTGATAGGACTGAAAGTCAGGGTTGCATATTATACAAAAAATACATGCGTATTATACACAAGATTTTTTCCAGAATTTCATGGCTGAAAGTTAGAGATGTGTATTATTAACAAATATTATGCATATGTATAGACAAGAATGTTATTTTTCCAGAATTTTGTGGCTGAAAGTTAGATGGTGTGTTATTTTTACACAAATATAGCAATATTATTAGACAAGAGATGTTATTTTCCAGTAATGTGTGTGTTCGGCGTGAAAAGTTAGAGGTGTGTATTATACACAATATATGCATATATTATATGGACAAGAGATGTCTATTTTTCCAGAATTGTTCATTGCTGAAAGTCAGAGCGTGTGTAGGTATACACCAAAATAATATGACATATTATAGACAAGTGAGATTGTATTTTCCAGGAATATTTGTGGCTGAAAGTTTAGAGGTGGTATTATACCACAAGATTATGCACTATTATAGACAAAGATGTTATTTTTCCAGATTTTCATGGCTGAATAAGTCAGAGGTTGTGATTATACACAAATATATGGCAATATTATAGACAAAGTAGATGTTATTTCCAGAATTTTGTGCCCCCTGAAAGTTAGAAGTGCATGCATAACACAAATATATGCATTTATAGAACAAGAAGATGTTATTTTTCCAGAATTCATGGCCTGAAAGTCAGAGGTGTGTGATTATACACAAATATATTGAATTATAGACCAAGAGATGTTATTTTCCAGAATTTTGGTGGCTGGAAAGTTTTAAGGTGGTGTATATACCACAAATATATGCATATTATAGACATAGAGATGTCTATTTTTCCAGAATTTTCATGGCTGAAAGTCATAGATGTGTATATTACACAAATTACATGCATATTATAGACAAGAGATGTTATTTCCAGAATTTTGTGGCTGAAAGTCTAGAGGTGTGTATTAAATACACAAAAATATGCCATATTATAAGACAAGAGATGTTATTTTTCCAGATTTCATGGCTGATAAGTAGAGGTGTGTATTATACACCAAATATCGCATATTATAGACAAGAGATGATATTTTTCCAGAATTTTTGTGGCTGAAAAGTTAGAGGGTGTGTATTATACACAAAATATGCATATTATTAGACAAAATGCTTATTTGTCCAAATTTTGTGGCTTGAAAGTTAAGGTGTTGTATGTATACACAAAATATACATATTATAGACAAGAGATGTTATTTTTCCAGAATTTTGTGGCTGAAAGTTATGGCTGAAAATTATACATTAATATTTAAATGTAATAAAACTTTCCAAATAGAAACATGAAAATTTGGAAAAGAATTTATAAAAAAAAAAAAATACAAAAAAAAAAAAAAAAAAAAGAAAAAAAAGAAAAAATGTCAGAATGATGAAAATTCTCCAAAATTTCATGAATAAACATGTTTTCTTCCTTTTATGAGTAAATAATCCATAAAGAAAAGAAATGAAGAAATGATTTCATTGAGTTGTTATGTCTGCTACGGAATTACTGTTTTTGTTTATTTGCCAAATACAAGAAAGAAGAAACACTATTTTATTGTTATAAGTATTTCTTTGTTTAGCAATTCTGAAAGAAAAAAAAAAAAATTATAATTTCTACAACATCTTACTCATCGTCTTTTAATTCTCTTATATTATACATGCCGGTCAATAGGATTAAACCTAACTTAATCCATTATAAACGTTATTAATATTATATGATGTATATTGTACATCTGTGTGTGCTGGTATTAATTAGGCGACTGGCAAACTGAACCTAAAATTCTGGTTTTGACAAAATGACTTAGCGCCTCTCTACAAAAAACTTATTTACCAAAAATCAGGAAATTATTCTGACATTTTCCCAATGTAAATGTTTCGGTTGTTTATTATCAAGTTGAACGATTCTTATAATTGCATATTATATGTTCAAAACTTTCTCATTTTTTTTCAGTACACTTAATTTTTGACCCCCTTATGTTGGGGGTGTAAATGTTTTTCAAAGTTGGTCATATATTGTACTAATTACATGTATAAATAATGAGATAAAGCCCGAAGTTCATTTGGGAAATTTAGATATACAAAACATTTATAATTTCTACAGATCACTTATCTGTTTTTATTACATCTTATATTAAACTATGATACACTCAATAGATTAAACCTAACTTAATCTCTCCATTAGTATATAATATTTACCAACCCCTCTGCACGAGCAGGAATGTGACGCCTAAGTCGTCAATTTCTTTAGCGGAGGTTCACAGCGTTTTAATTCAGAGTTTTCCTTTCTTATATTATATCAGTGTGCGTACCAGGTTAAAGACCCAGTCCTGCCCTATCATTTTATCCATAGCTGGAGGGATGAGTAGATCTATCTCTCTCTGANCTTCTATTTGTCGATCTGGTCAAAATTATAATAAAAAAAAAAGAGAAAGAAAGTCATATGATGAAGAGTCTGCATTGTTTGTAAGGTTGTATACTGGCTGTCATCATTGGTCGTGTTCTGAAGTTGATGTTTGGTAGTCAGGTGTAGTGGGTTCTTCTGTTTAAAGCCCGCAGGTCTGGGCAACTATGAGTGGTTGAAGATATAAATATCTATATGAAATAAAATATGTAAATTGAAAATATAATATATATTTGTTTGATTATCATACGTAAAGTATCCGTGTCCTTTTGAAATTTAGAATTAAAGGGGGTCATGTTGCTGCATAGTCGGAAATGTTAACTTATATCTCTCGCTTCTCATTGCTCATTTTGGCAGATGATTTAATGAGGAAATGATCTCATAAAATATAAAGAGGAGCCAATATTGCTGCAAATCGCTGAATAATCATAACTATATCTGGTTTACTCACCTGGGTAATTTGGCAAATAATTAGCGAACACACGTATCCGATTTAACCACATTCGCAGCACTCACTTATAACAACACACAGAGGTACAATTACAGCGTCATATAATATAACCATATAATATCGAGAGATTTAGTGGAAGCGCCTGGTTTAATGGTTAAAGGTGATGGGAAATGGAACCATCGGCCCTGTAGTTCAAATCCTGGAATGTGGTAATTGCATTTCACTTAGCGCTAATACCCTTGGGAAAGGTATGAATCCTCACCTCCCATCGCTATGGATAAATAGTAGGGCAAGACTGGGCTCTTTAAAACTTGGTTAGAGCAAGTGTCTAGGAGTAAGGGAAAACTCTGAATTAGAAACCTGTTGAACTCGCGCTAAAAGAATTGACCTGTCGTCCACATCTGCTGCACGAGGGGTTGGTAAATTATATATATACATGAGAGATAAGTTAGGTTTAAATCTATTGATCATGTTTAATATAGGAGAAATAAAAAAAGATAAGTAAGATCTGTAGAAATTATAATTTTTGTTTCTATTCATGAACTTCGGTCTTTATTCATCGTTCGGGCTAGAAACCACAAGGTTCCTAAGTTCGATACCGTCCTCCACGTCAGCATATCGAAGTAGCACAGGGATCTGTCGGTAGAGTAAAGGAGCGAATGGTAGGTGTAGGAGCTCCACCTCGAATGCTAAAACAACTCCTTGGCTAGCGCTATTGAAAAGGGGAATAGACCCCTCGCTGCTGGCTGATCCATCGACTATTTTAAATATAAAAGGCGCCATGTCGACTTTTACTTAGTAGCAATAGATGAGCTCACTTCAACCTCAGTGGGTCATTTTTAATACCCGATAATAGTTTTGAAATAAATTCATTCTTAATGGATAATACAATTTTTTTATAATACATTTGTTCTACTTTAAAACCCAGTAGATGGACCCTAAACAGGTACTACGCACTCCGGTCAGTGACGTGGAGCAGGGAGCAATGGTGATGAAGGGGTGGCGTCCACATTCCCAACAAACCTCCAAAACTGGAACGTCAGCACATTCAAGATGTAGAGTTTAAGCGTCATTTCCGCAGGACATGTTAAGGAGCGCCACAGCACTGTTCTAAGCTCCCATAATGGAGTTAGAAATAGGGGTGGGCTTGCATAAGGCATAGGGTTGGGAAAATCAATGCCACTAGGTGCATAGGGCTTGACGTAACCAGCCGATTGATCAGGGCTAAGGGGAGCCTCTCTGACCGCCCGTCGTAAGCCCAAGATAGGGCCAAGTGGAGTGTAAGTTGCATGTCATGAACTGCTCATATTCACAGCTGGGTCGTATGCCTTTTAGCATCATGGGTCGCACCATTCACGGCCAAGAGTTGGCCCATTGGGGGAGTCTACCCTGCTGCAGAGGTGCAAGTCGGTGCATTCTAACGCCCCAGCGCAGGGCGGCTGAAATTATACATTAATATTAATGGTAATAAACTGTCCAAATGAAACATGAAAATTGGAAATGAATTTATAAAAAAAAAAAGAAAAAAAAACAAGAAAATAAGAATATGAAATTCTCCAATTTCCATGAATAAACATGCTTTTACTTCCTTTTATGAGTAAATAATCCATAAGAAAAGAAATGAAGAAATGATTTCTTGACTTGTTATGTCTGCTACGGAAGTTACTGTTTCTTGTTAATTTGCCAAATACAGTAAGATAAAACACTATTTATTGTATAAGTATTTCTTTGTGCAAAATCTGAAAAAAAAAAAAATTATAATTTCTACAAAATCTTACCATCTGTTTTTTATTCTCTTAGTATAAAACATGCGTCAATAGATTAAACTAAACTTAATCTCTCATTATAAACGTTTTATATTGAATTGAGTGTATATGTACCTTCTGTGTGTGTGATATAATAGGGAGCTGGCAACTGACCTAAAATGCGTTTTTGACGAAAATAACTTTAGCCCCTCTACAGAAATAATTTACCTAAAATCAGGAAATTATGATTTTAATGAAATTGTTTCAGTGTTTATTTATCATGAATGATCTTTTATTAATGCATTTATTTATTTTATTTCAAAACTTTCTCATTTTTTTCAGGTCACTTATAATTTGACCGCCCCTTATGTTGGGGGCGTAATGTTTTTTTTCAAGTGGTCATATATTGTAGCTAATTACGTAAATAAATAGAGTAAGACCCGAAGTATGAATAGAACAGAAAAATTAATAATTCTCAAGATCTAAACTCATCTTGTTTTATTTCTTATATTAAAGCATGCGTCAATAGATTAAACCTAACTTTCTCTATTATAAACGTTTCATTAATATTAATATGAGTGTATATGTATCTGTATGTGTGTACAATAGGGACTGGCAAACCTGAACCTAAAATTCGTTTTTGACAAAATTGACTTTTAGCCCCCCTACATGGAAATAATTACCAAAAATCAGAAATATTCGGATTTTTAATGAAATTTTCAGGTGTTTTTATCAATGGTGATCATTGTAATAATGGCATTAATTTATTTTATTTCAAACTTGGGGGCGGTAAAAATGTTTTTCAAAGTTGGTCATATATTGGTATAAGTATAGGATGTCATGGGTGCGGCCTCGGAAAGTGCGTGTATCATGCAGAGCAGCGAGGGAGTTTTTATACCCTTCTTCAGTAGCGCGGTTAGAGCCATGGAGAGGATTGTGGTGTTATGATGCTTGAGGTGGACGCTTCTACACCTACACATCACTATCCGTCTCTACGCCGAGAGGATCCTGTGCTACGTGTACCAGTATGGTGGCTTCGATGGTGGCGACGAGGAGACCGGGGATACATCCGGTTCGCGAGCGGAGCACTAGAGAGAGGGCCGGATTGCGTGTGTTGGTTTGTAGAGGGTTCGCGAGACGATGCAAGGGAAGTAGGGAAAGTACACCGACAGTTATGATAGATGTGAGACAGGAGCAGAATCGGAGAAGATTATAAGGTTTGATAAGAACAGATTGTTTATTCAGCTTAGTCGCTGGTTTTTCTTGCTACGCTAACTATAATACGAGGATCTGAACAATAGAGGTTAACCAACATTGGTGTAAGTCGTCCTACGATCGGTATTAGAGGGCTGATGTAGATACGTCATGGCCTGGCTCGACTCAGAAGGCGCTCTAGCTCATACGACCGAACTTGACTGGATAAGGGATCTGAGGTGAATACAAGGTCAATTTCTTTGTTAAGCGGAGTTGCAAGGAGGAATTCTGTGTGATAATAGAATGGTCAGGAGGCTCGGACGCCATTAGCAGCCGGGCTAAGGATAGACCGAGTGTGTGGCCGCTATACAGGCGTAACGGTGGTGCGTAGCGCAGCGACAGGTAGGGCCGCGGAGGGTCGGTGCGGTGCGATTGAGAGGGGCCTGGTCAGGGTAGGGGTATATCGCAGCGACGGCTGGAGGCGAGGAAGTAGGGTCGGAGTATCGATGAGAAGAGGAAAGGCCACTTGACGCGCGTGACGGATAGGTGTAATGTGAGAGCGCCGTAGTGCAGATCAGAGTTGCGCAGCGGGCCGTGTAACCGCGGAGGAGAGTATGCAGTGTGACGGACCTAAGCGCGAGTTGGAGGTGATCTAGCTAGGAGGTGGGGGTGAAATCAGCGAGGCAGACGAGGAAGTTGTGAGAGCCCGCGCGCGATTGGCCGTCGGCGTCGCTGAACACAGACCGTGCAGGCATATGGATCCCATGACTTACGACCATCTGTAGCACCGCTAGGCTAGGGTGCGGAGCTCTGAGTAGGGACTCTTCGACTTATATATGTTCTATTTTTATATGAGGTATAAATGTAGCCGTCTGTGTGTGTGTGTGGATAGAGTATGTGTGCGTAGTGGTAGGCGTGTGTTAGTGTCATACGTGTTTGTTGCTGAGAATATAATTTCCAAAATGGACCCAGTGTGAGTAAAACAGAAAGCATCTAGTTTAATGATTATTCAGATTTGCAGCAAGTATGGCCTCGTCACTCTTTATAGTTTATGTCGCAGTGATCATTCCTCATTAAACTCATGGCGCAAATGAGTCCAATGAGAAAGGAGAGATATAAGTTTTATGAAGGTCATGTTACGACTTGGCAGCAACATGACCTCCCTTTTATTATTCTAAATTTTTCAAGAGTGCAGGATTATTACGTATTGAGTAAAATTCAAACAAATATATATTTCATATGTTTGGAATTTTACATATTTTATATTGTCATATAGAATTTATTCTCAACCACTCTAATAGTTGCCCCAGACCTGGGGTTAAAACAGAAGAACCCACTACCCCTGACTACACATCACTTCAGAAACGACCAATGATTGACAGCCGAGTATACACCTACAAACACATGCAGAACCTTCTCATGAACTTTCTTTCTCTTTTTTTTTTAATTTAATATTGAAGATCGAAACAAATAGAGAAGCCCAAGCACACCAAAAACAGAGGCTTGCAGACTTTTTATTTTCAAGAAAATTAATTTTTCCTGTAACCAACGAAAGCCCTGATGAAGGTTCTATCAAAACGAGAGGCCGAACACTTGCAAGGCAAAAGTCAAAAGTAAACATTAATTCGTTTATAAACTTGTGTTTTTTCAATTTTCTGGCATATTAAATGTTTTTCTTGTGTAAAAGTCTTTATTGCCCCCCACCCCCTCAAAAAAAAAAAATTACAAATTAATTTCTAGTTTAACAAAAAAAAACACATTTTGCAACTCTAGTCGTTTAACTTTATGAGTTGTCTGGTTTAGATAGTTGGATTTTAATGGCATGTTTCAATCCTCGTTGGGTTTTTTTATGCTGAAGCGTTTTGTTTTATCCAGTTCTTGATGGGTATCAATTTTTTTTTTTAAACTCATTTTTTTAACTCATTAGTTTTCGTATTTAACCATACCGTAGACTCTAACAGTACACCTACTTCCTGGAAGGCCAACGATTGAAGCCAAAGGCAATTCTTTGAACTAACATTGTAATCTATAGTATTTTCAAGATAATTTTCATGTAATTTGTAAAATATATTGAATAAAGTGAATGTTATTGTGATTTTATTTTTCTATAGGTTGATAGGGGTTCCTATTTACAATAAGGTGGTCCATTATTGTAGCTGAGGGTGACGACACTCATAAGAAAAATAAGAATTTGACAGATATCAATGCAATCAGATAATCCAGGATCCATACATTTACAGTCTCGAGTTTACAGAGGTTGTTGTCGAGATGAAACGGTCGTAAAATAAGGAAATGCAGTATGTGATATATACATTGGATTTTTCATTTCTAGTTGAGTGTTAATAGAGCCAGTAAGTGTAACCCGAATGCCAAACATCTTAGACACCATTGTTTTTCCGAGGTAGGTATCATTACGTGCGCGGAAAACTTTTCATCGGTTTATTCCATGATGTGATACGTGCCGATTGAAAATCTTTAAAAAAATGGGTAAAATAAGGTATTCAAGGAGTTGCGACAGACACAGAGGTATAGTCAAGCAGTATTAAGGACGACAACTAGAAATCAAGATGAATAAAGATTAGATGTATATTACGAAATATATAATGATACTAACAATAATATGAATAATAATATCCCACTATTAATGAAGAATAATCAATTAATAATATATAATTAATCAATAAGTAAGTACATATATAAATGATACACACTACAAATGATGCACCCTCCGGTGGCAAGTTCTTAAGTTTAAATGTAAATAAATATTGTATGTGAATTAGAAAGGCATTAATGAAACTAATGAAGAATCAGGATAAAAGAAGATTGTGGAAAGCATAAGGAGTATAGAGTAAAAGGATGGTGAAACAGGTAGGGAGTATAATAACAAATGGAACACTGGGAGCTTACTCTCCATCACTCCTCGTTTCCATGTTAATCTTTTTTCTAATTTAAGTATTTAGTTTAAAAGAGGGAGAGTAAAGAAGATAAGATAGCGCTGTATTTTACTTGTTAATGCATTTCATTTAAGAGTTCATTGAGAGATTTTTGCTTATATTCATTTGAAAAGTAAAACCAAACGTTAAGAAATCATTGAATATGAAGCACAGTATTGTATTAAATTCGATTTTTTAATATTATATGCAATTAGCGCTTCCCGTTGACATTGTATCAGCGCTATTTTTTTGGTTCTATAGTATAATATAGTATTGGCGATGTTGTGGTTAGTATGTAGACAATAGTAACAGTTTATAATGTAAGACAATTTTTTAATTAAATAATTTGAGAGGTTAGGACTAGAAAATAAAGACATGAGAATGTTGATGTCAATAACTAAAGAAATGTGGCTTGAGTAGGATTATAGTTTCAGTTACAAACAGAAAAACACACAATCTCCATTATAATGGAAGATATTCACTTAAAATTCAAACAAATCTGTTAACCATTCCCACCCTCACGACCAAGTAAAACGTAAATAAATAAACTGAAAATAAAAAAGTCACGAATGCAACATACAAAAAAACTCACACATATACTAACTAATGGACAAATCGCAGTTCCCCAACACACGTTATATATATAGAGCAATTCAAACAGACATACAACAAAACAATATCACATATTATTCATCTTGACCAAGTCCCACCATAGCCGACATGCGTGGACTAAACTCTGCATTGTGATGACCTATTCTAGTACTTCCCAATTAGACGAGAAGATAACTAGGCAGACCACCGGCAACCCCAACTACCCTGGCCCCTGCTAATGCAATGCCTAAAGCTGTTTCACCATTTTGGCGCAGGAATGTCATCATTGGAAGCAAAAACTTAATCGAAGTCCATGAAGAAGGTCTAAACTGTACCGAAACGTTTCATATCAGGTCGACATAATAGTCATGGCCAAGTTGTCCCATAATATCCCAGTGTGGTATGTCTACCATGTTCTCCACATATTGTCGGATTAAACCTCCTGCATATTCTCCCATAATATATATAATTGCTAAAAGGAGAAGGCACTTACAGGGTATTGGATAAGACATGACTCCGGCTAGTAACTGGTGAGGATTAAGATTGCTAATGGTGATCTTGACCCTTAATTTAGTGGGATTTAACCCTGGGGGAGATCGCGGTGTTACGGGATGGTCGAAACCTCGGAGTAGGTGATAGGAGTATCTCGTGATGGCTGATGAACGGGCACTTGAGGGCGATGACTAGGACGTACTGATGATTATATAGTCGCTATAGTCTATGGGCCATCGTACATCCTTGTCATGCATGAAGAACAGAAGATGGATTTCAAAGGGGATGATATTGCAGTCGCGACTGGGCTTTGCTTGTCTTGGCTCGTGGTCTCAAGTGGGTGCACAGGGGAGCGGGGCACGCAAGGATGTTCGCCGATCGTAGCGTGGTGATTAAGGTAGCCACTCGGGAGTGGGTTGGGCCCCGATTAGCAGGGGAGGCTAGATGAACGTATAGGTTGGTCCAGATCTAGAGGTAAATAGAATCGCTGGTCAAAGGTCATGCTAATTGATGCGACGTGTAACAATTCTTTGCATGGTTAGATGATGCGGAAGAATGTGAGAGAATTTAAGAGCCATGCGGGGGGATGGGCCGATGGATGTAGGTATGAGCTGAGGAGGGAGGGCATTTATGAGAAGACTTAGTGGATAGGTGACATAGAATGATGCATTCAGAGGAATTTCGACATCTGTTGCGCTTCCAAGACAGACCGAGTGTATGACGAAACTGGTGGCTAGTGTCGTAAACGTATTGGTCAGTGCAGCACGCAAGTCACAGGATGGGATTCAATGATGAAGGGTCTGAACTGAGAAGGCCTCACATAGTTAGTCATTGACGATGGTATAAGTATCCCAAATGAGTGTAGGAGGGTCTGTTCAAGTAGCTTCAGTAATAAGGGAGACAAAAAGGGGAACTTGTTATATTATGTAACAGTCGAACGTCGTAAAGGAGAGTAAACTCCTGAAATTCAAAACCCGTTATTGTAAACTTTGCTTGAAGAATTCACGTTGTGCCACAATCGCTTGCTGTGGAGCAGATGAGCAAGCTTGGGGCAAACATGATCACATTGTAAGAATGAAGAATACTATGCTAATCTGCAACAATTATTCATTAAGGAAAATACATTTATACGTAATGAAATCTCAAGCATAGTAATATATATTTACATTATTATGAAATGATATATTCCGTAGTAATTATACTATATATTTGTATATATTGATTCAATGTGCAGAACAGACGCCGAATAGAGAGACGATCTGACCTGTTGACAAGTTTTAATTTTTGATCTTTTCCGAGTTTTTCGTGCACAATGTCGTTTACATATGTTGAGAGGTCGGAATTTGTGGATAGTCCACCAAAGTTCAGGTCCCGAGTACTTTTGTGGCACTTCGAAGTGCCACATCAGGGGTGATGTGTTCCAGTTTTGTTTTTTTTTTTAAATTATATTAATTGTATATAATTAAATTTATTAATTTAAAAAAAACCTGGAACACATCAACCCCTGATGATGGCACTTCGAAGTGCCAAAAAGTACTCGGACTGAACTTTGGTGGACTTATCCATAAATTCCACCCAAATATTAAAATTTGGCCAGAAAACTCAAAAGATCAAAAATAAAATTGTTAAACACAGGAGATTTGTCTTTTGTTAATTCTACAGTGCATAATATGAAAGAATGCTGCCCAAATACACACACACATATAAACTAATATATATATACATATATATATTATATATAATATATGTTTGGTGAGCTTCGAGTGACAATTCCTGTGTACGAGTTTCTGTTCGATCCTTTCAAGGGGTCTGGCCATCTTTTGGTGTCAGTGTGAACTGGTGTAGCTCAATCACCAAAGGGTGTCTCTACGAGCACTTTCGCATGTCGATCTTGCCACTTCAGGTTGAAAAACTGATGGTATGTTTCGTGGTGTCTCGTTTTTAAAGAAAACGAGCAGCAGCGTGAATTGGGTAGGTAGGTGAGTAAACACATTGGTAGTTGGGAGGTAGTAGGAAAAAAAGGAGCTCAACCAAATACGTTTTAAAGCGAAAATGCTGCAAAATCTACTTATATATATATAATATATATATACATATATACATATACACACACACACACATAATATATACTATAGAGTGATGAATATTTGATAATATACAGGATAAAGTAAGGTCTCAAAAGAAACTGTTTGTGCAGCTATGGCACATGGTTTGTGTTTGTTGTGCATGCACTGCCTTGCTGCAACTCAGTCATGACTTGACATTCATTTTCTGATGGAGCTCCTGATTGGACGGTTCGCCAAGTGTGAGTCTGCACATGTTATTTGGTTTCAGAATGCAGAAGGTGTTAAACCGATTGAAATTTATCACCAATAACAGAAGTGTGTGGTAAGTTGTGCATGGATGTCAAAAAACATCAGCAAGTGTGGTGTTGGGAGTTGACACAATGATGAAGTTAACGATTCCTCAACAACATGGGTGGTGAGCTGAAACTTACAAAATCAATGGATAATGGGATAACTGACTGTTATTGAGAAGAATTAAAATGTAAAGGAATCCAAAAACTTATCTTATGTGTTTGTTATGTTCTATCATAGGCGTTGATGAATTTTTATGATTTTCTTATTCTTTGTTGAAGTAAAATGTGATTATTTGGTTTTGCCTAATAACTAATAAGCATTTTTTAAAGAATATATATTTAAAACTTTCATTGCAAAAATTGAATTCTCTGAGGATAAAGATTTACGCAGGAGAGAAAATAATGGAATGGCCACCATCAAGTCCTGATTTGAATCCGATTAAAAATCTATGGTTAGTTTGAAGATGAAATTTAAAAGAGGTGGTAAACACTCTAACAACAATGCAGACCTATGGGAAGCAATTAAAACTTTCATGTCAGAAATCGAATTCTTTGAGCCATAAAAGATTTTACAGGAGAGAATATAATGGAATGGCAACCATCAAGTCCTGATTTGATATTCGAAAATCTATGGTTATTTGTAAAGATGAAATTAATAAGAAGGTGGTAAACACTCTAACAACAATGCAGACCTATGGGATGCCAATTAAAACTTTACATGTCAGAAATTGAATCTGCGAGTAAGAACTTACAAAATCAATGGATAAGGATAACTGAACGTTATTGAGAAGAATTAAAATGTAAACGGGAATTCAAAGTTTGAATCGTTATGTGTTTGTTAATGTTTAGTTAAGAGCGTGTCGGTGATTTTAGGTTGATGCATGTCTTGTTGAAGTAAACTGTGATTATGTTGGTTTTTGCCTATAACTTCGATGGCAGTTTTTTAGAATACATCAAATATTTTAATAACTTCAATAAAACATATTTGATACATACCTAAACTTTAAATGCGCGTTGTTTTTGTGACATCTAAACTTGATTGTTTTAAATTTGACCTTTTTTTTTTTTCAACCAAATTTTAAATATTGAAAGTTTAATGGGATTTGCTTAATAACTTCAGACAGAGTGTAAGTATTGAATATATATATCATCTTCAACAACCAAAGTTCAGCCTCAGTGTTCATAAAATCATCTATAATTCATAATTGGGAAAGAGATTTGTTTGTCTTCTATCAGACAGCCAAATGGTTGAGGTTTAGCGGACCAAATTCTCAATACATCTTTATGGAAAATTCATTTCGAATGTATTTCATAGTAAAAACAATTCCAATGTATTTTATGATAAATCATGTCCAATGTATTCTTATGAGAAATTCATTTTAATGTATTTTGTATTAAATCATTTCCATGCATTTTCAATGAAATCATTCCATTTTTTTCTTATAAAATCATTTCCAATGTATTTTTATGATAAAACATTTCTAATATATCTTATTATAATGGAGATTGTGTGTTTTTTCTGTCTGTAACCGAAACTATATACTACTCAAGTCACAATTCCCTTAGTTATTTACGTCACATTCTCCATAATTCTATTTCTATTAAACCTCAATTAATAATAAAACTGTTTGACATTATTAATACTGTTCGCCTTACCTAAATACTAATAACATGCAATTGTATTTATATATCAACAACAAATACCAGTTTTCAGTGTAAATGAAACGCTAATTGCATATTGAATTAAAAAAAACTGATTTTAATAAAAATGTGCTTGGTATTTTGATTTCTAATTGTTTGGTTTTATTCTAATGAATGAAGTAAAAATCTCTTCAATGAATCTTATAAAATTCATTAACAAGAAGAAATAAACTATAATTTTATTCCTTTACTTCCTATTTTAAACTAAATAGTTAATTAGGAAATTCAGCATTGAAACGGAAGTGATGAAAGAGTAAGTTTCAGTTGTTTCATTTCCGATTAACCCCTCCGTTTCAAATCTTTTATCTGAATTCTTAATTAGTTTCATTAGCCTTTCTGATTTAATCTAATATTTTATTACATTTAAACTTAAAATACTTGCACCGGAGGGTGCATTATATTTGCTAGTTTATATAATATGATTTCCAATGTATTTTTATAGTATGATAATTTCCAATGCACTTTTATAATAAAATCATTTCCAATGTAATTTAAAATGAAATCATTTCCAATGTATTCAATAATAGATTAATTTCCAATGTATTCTTGTAGCTATAATAATTTCCAATGTATTTTTATGAATAAATAATTTCCAATGTATTCTTGTAGTAAAATAATTCCAATTTATTTTTATGATAAATAATTCCAATGTATTCTTATATAAGTAATAATTTCTAAAGCATCTGTATTAATATAAGGTATCATTTGTTTATCTTCTTCTTCTATCAATAACAAACAATGTTGATTTAGAAACCAAATTTGCTATGCCATAATTAACTGGACCCAAGGAACTTCCTAGTCAGAATGATGCTTTTTCTAACCATCCATAGCAGTATCAATTTTTTATCAGAACAGCATCATTCTAACGTAACATGAAATGAGCATAGTATAGTAATTACAGATTCACAATCTTAAAAAATGTTCAAAAGCAAAGGCACACTATGCACCAGTCAAGCCATGATCGTAACTGAGTATATCTAAAAAAAAAGAAAAATGATGGTTAAGACATGTTAGATGGAGGTACATTGCCACTTGCCTAAATTCCCTTGCACCTCATAGGTGATTAGTTAAAATGTAGGCTTGTATTTTTGCTGTACCATGTAGTAACAATTACCAATTAACAACAAGGATTATAAAATAATTACAACCCAAGTCTTGAATTTTTGGCCAAGTATAGAACTGGTATTCCTATTTTTAAAAATTGGTTGGTTGGTTGGTTGGTGGTTTTTACACCATGTCAACCCTTTGGTTATTTTATGCCAAGACATTTTTGTTTTTTTTTCATTCTTGTTGGTATTCAATTTTTTTAAACTCATTTTTTATAACTCATCTTTTATCTATTCAACCCATAGACATGCCCTAATATACTACCATTCCGGCCAGAATGACCTGGAGTAATGGCAATGAAGGGGTACTCTATACTCCCCAGAGCTCATCATTAGATGCATTAAGATCATTACCCAGGACAATAAGACCCTCAGCCACTGCCTTCTAGCACATATATAATAAAAAGAATTGAGGATTTGCCATAATTTCCTGGACAGCTACTCTACCAACTGAGCTAATCGGCCCACTATTTTGACACAAGGGTAATAGGGGTGGGACAATCATATATATATTTACCAACTCCTCCGCACGAGCAGGAAGCGACACAAGTCAATTTCTTAAGCGGAGTTTAACAGTTTGCATTCAGAGTTTTCCCTTCTGCAACCGGTTACCTAGCATGGTTAAAGAGTCCAGTCTACCCTGCTATTTACCCATAGCTGGAGGAGAAATTGGTTTCATACCTTCCCAAGGGTATTAGCGCCATGTGAAAATGCCAACAGCTTCGTCTAGGGAATTGAACTCGGGTCGACGAGTCCATTTCCGATGACTCTACCCATTAGACCACGTGCCTCCAATCATATAGGTGCTAGGGCTTGATGTGACCAGCTGATTGATCATAGGGGCCTCTGACTGCCAGTCTAAGGAGGGCCAAAGTGGAGTGTTACTTGTGATAAATGTTCAGTCACCTGGATTCTGTCCTAAGCATCAAGGGTCATCACCCATGGCAACAGGTGACTCCTTGGGGGCGGGCGGTTACCCCTCTAAAGAGGTGAAGTTGACGTATTTTACAGCCTCAGCCAAACAGTTGATTATGAATTTGATTATCGAATTTGAACTATAACATTTTTGAAGTTAATAATTTATGACGCATGAGTTTATCCATCCACTAATTTATTGCAGCAATAAAGACAAGCATAACAGCAAGTATGTGTCCGTGTTAATGTCCTTAAGACATTAACATTTATGGTTTGGTTGGTTGGTTTTATTTTACTGCATATCACCTAAGTGGGTCATTTAATGCCGATAAAGTTTTGAAATAAATCAATTCTTAATGGATAATACATTTTTTATAAATAGATTTTTCTATTTAACCCATAGATGGACCCTAACAGGTACTACACTCCGGGTCAGAGTGGACCAGGGACAATGGTGATGAAGGGGTGCTCCACATTCCCCAAACCTCAAAACTGGAACCTCACCATCAGATAGATGTTTAACGTCATTCCCAGGACATGTAGACCCGCAGCCACAACCTTCTCAGCACCCATATGATAAAAAGGGGTTGGGGCTTGCCATAAGGGCAATAGGGTTGGGAAAATCAAACATTTATGGTAGCTATTACAATGTTGTACAATGTTTTATTGTTATATACCCAATGTTTCGACTGATGTGCCTCCAGCCTTCTTCAGGTGTTTTGCTATAACTCATTTTCGTTTACATTTACTCAAGGAAGCAAGTTCTTAAAGTGCATTCCTTGTTGAACTCGGGAGCCTTGATGTTGTAATTAGGAGCCTTCATGGAACTTCAAAATATTCAGCAATAAGGTTCCAGATTTCAGCAAGAAACACCTGAAGAAGCAGAAAAGAACATAGGCCAAAAATTGGTTATATAACAATAATGACAAGGACAAACGTCTGAAAAATCTAAAATAATACAAATTATTAATCCTTATTAAAAATTCAGACTAATATAAAAATGATGTTAAAAAAAAGTTTAGGTTAGTCTTTAGTTTCTGACTAGAAAACTTTCAGTTTGGATGACTACTTTATACAATTTTTAAAAAAAGAAAAGATTCAGTTGAGCTAACTGAATGAACATAAAGTAAGGGTCCAGTTTAGATTATGTTTCATTGTAAATTGATACCTTTATAATATAATATATATAATTATTCTTTTTCAGCTAGTATATTAGGTCTGAGACCTGTCAGCTGTTCTTACAAATATTCATTTTTAAATCCACAGAATATTAATGTTATCCACAAATTATCCAACTTTGCCTGTGAAGGAGTTTAGATGTGGGGCTATTCACTACTGATGAAGGTAGTTTATTCCATGTATTCACCACTCTGTAGCTAAAAATAATTTTGTCTTGCGTTTGCTTTACAAGATTTTTAAGGAGTTTTAATTTCATGTCCCTTGTATAGGTATTTTGAGCAATGTTTAGTAGTGGAGTTCGCTGAATAAAAACCATCGTTATTGTAGCTCGATCATATCCCCTCTCATACGTCGGAAACCAGACTTGGTAGGTCAATGTTCCTAAGTTTTTCTCATATGAAATGGATTTTAAATTATTCACTAATTTAGTAGCTCTCCTCTGGACTCCTCAATGAGTTTGTGTCCTTGAGGAGTCTTGCGGCTCCAAACCACATTAGCAAACTCCAATTGAGTCTCACCAATGCAGTGTACAATTTTTCAGCATTTCTTCATCATGTACTCATATGACCTCCGTATCAATCCTAATATCTTATTTGCCCTATTCACTTGTATTCCTATGTGCTTGGAAAATTTTAGTTCAGGGTCCACATTCACACCAAGGTCCCTCTCTAACTCTGTATCCATTAGTATTTCTCTTTCTTAGAGTGATTTTTTCTCATAGAATATTCGTGTTTAGAGTTATTTTCTTCCTATGTGCAGTACTTGCATTTAGCCGTGTTGAATCTCATTTGCCAACTATCAGAATTTACAAAATGCTTTAAAAGTTTCAGAATTTTAGACCACACCACACCGCCCCCCCCCCAAGCCGCATACGCTAAAACCCTATTTCGTGGGTGGGGTCCCGTCAGTAACTACAGACAAGTTGTTGACATAGCTCTAGCTAACGTTGGTTAAATAAGAAGACCCCAACACCCAAAAACAGAAGGCTTGCAGACTTTTATTTTCAGAAATAATTAATTTTTCCTTAAACCAACGAAAGCCCTGATGAAGGTCTATCAAAACAGACCGAAACACTGCAGCAAGTCAAAATAAACATTATTCGTTTATAAACTTGTGTTTTTTCAATTTTCTGCAATATTAAATGTTTATCTTAGTGTAAAAGTCTTTATTGCCCCCCCCCTCAAAAAAAAAAAATTACAAATTAAGTTTCTAGTTTACAAAAAAAAAAACACATGCAACTTATCTTGTTTAACTTTATGAAGTTGTCTGGTTTAGATAGTTGGATTTTATGGCATGTCAATCCTCGTTGGGTTATTTTATGCTGAAGACGTTTTGTTTTATCCATTCTTGATGGGTATTCAATTTTTTTTTTTAAACTCATTTTTTTAACTCATTATTTTCTATTTAACCCATACCTAGGACTCTAACAGTTACTACCACTCTGGAAGCCACGATTGAAGCCAAAGGCAATTTCTTTGAATGAATTTAATCTATAGTATTTCAAGATATTTTCATGTAATTTTGATAAAATATATCTGATAAAGTGAAATGTTATTGTGAATTTTATTTTTCTATAGATTTAGATAGGGGTTCCTATTTACAATAAGTGGTCCATTATTTAGCTGAGGTGACGACACTCATAAGAAATAAGAATTTGACAGATAATCAACATCAGATAACCAGGATTTACATTTACAGTCTCATTTTTAACCAGAGGTTGTTTCGAGATGATAACGGTCGTACAAATAAGGAAAATGAGTATTGATATATACATTGGATTCTTCATTTCTAGTTGAGGTTAAAAGCGCAGTAAGTGTAACCCGAAGCCAAACATCTTTAGACACCTTGTTTTTCCGAGGTAGGTATCATTACCAAAACTTTTCTCGGTTCCAATGATTATCTGCATTGAAAATCTTTAAAAAATGGTAATAATAAGGGTAATTCCAAAAGTGACAGACACAGAGGATATCAACAGATTAAACACAACTAGATAACTCAAAATAAATAAAGATAGATGTATATTTACAATATATATGATACATAACAATAATAATAATAATAATATCACCACTATTAATAAGAATAACAATAATAATAATAATAATAATAATAATAATATATAACATTATACACACTAGCAAATATATGCACCCTCCGGGTGCAAGTATTTAAGTTTTAATGTAATAAAATATTGTATTAAATTAGAAAGGCTAATGAAACTAAATAAGAATACAGATAAAAAAGATTTGAAACAGAGGGATATAATAAAAGATTTGAAACAGAGGGAGTAATAATAAAAAATGGAACAACTGAAACTTACTCTTCCATCACTCTCGTCTTTCATTGTTATCTTTTCTAATTTAAGTATTTAGTTAAAAGAGGAAGTAAAGAATAAAATGACACTTATTTTATCTTGTTAATGCATTTCATTTAAGATTCATTGAAGAGATTTTTGCTTATATTCATTAAAATAAAACCAAACAGTTAGAAATCATTAATACTAAGCACATATTTATTAAATTCGATTTTTTAATATTAATATGCAAATTAGCCTTCCCGTTCACATTGTATAGCGCTATTTTGTTGTATATATAAATATAATTGCATGTTGTTAGTATGTAGACATAGTTAACAGTATTAATAATGTAAGACAATTTTATTAATAATTGAGGTTTAGATAAAAATAAAATCATGGAGAATGTGATGTCAATAACTAAGAGAATTGTGACTTGAGTAGGAATATAGTTTCAGTTACAAACAGAAAAACACACAATCTCCATTATAATAAGATATTCACTTACAAATTCAAACAAATCTTACCATCTCCCCCCTTCACACACAAAAAAATAAATAAATAAATAGAAATAAAAATCACACAAACATACCAAAAAACTCACACATATACAACTAATGACAAATCCAGTTCCCCAACACACTTATATATAAAAGACAATTAAAACAGACATACACACATACACATACTTATTCATCTTGACCAATCCCCACCATCCAACATTCTGGACTAACACCTGCATTACCATTCTAACACTTCCCATCTAGAGAGAAGAAAATACACCACCCACCCCCAACTACCCCTGCCCCTACTAACAATCTACTGTTTTCACCATTTTGAGAATGTCCATCATTGAAGCAAAAACTATAATCGAGTCCTGAAGAAGGTCTAAATGACCGAAACGTTGCATCGTCGACAATAAACATCCAGTTTCCATAATATCCCATGTTTGTCTACCTTTCTCCACATATTGTCGGATTAACCTCCTCATATTTCTCCCATATATATATATATATGTAAAGAGAATGACTTACAGGTATTTACAACATGAACTCCCGCAGTTAACTGTAATTAATCAATATCTTGACTAATTCAGTGGATTTAACCCTGAAGATCCTTAGGGTGAAACTCGAGTAGGTTATTTCTGTACACACTATAATACTATATATATATATATATATATATATCTCATCATCATCATCATGTCATGCTAACAGAAATGGATTTCAAAGGAATTCAGTCGACTGTTGCTCCTGCGTTCTCAATTCACCACCATGACCGATGCTGCCCCCCATACACTAGAAAATGTGCCAATCTATAAATAATCCTGTCATTTATGATGCAAACAATTCTTGCATGGTTAATAAATTGAATAACATGGTGAGTTGAGTGGAACAGTTAGTCATAATATTGCATTCAAATTTGACATCTGTGCCTTCCAAACAAGTTAAAACAGCTGTTAACTATTGTCAGTCTTCAGTGGATCAAATCAGGTCAGAACTACAGCCTCAAGTTATCATATGACGATAATTCCCAAAAGTAAGGTCTTCAAAGTACTGGGAACAAAAGGGAAACTGTTATATATGGTAACCAGTCTAGGAGAAGTAAAACTCCTGAAATTCAAACCTATTAAACTCTGCTTAAGAAATTAACCTTGTGCCACATCCTGCTCGTGCAGAGAGGCTGGGCAAATACAAACACATTAAAATGAAGAAACATATCTACATCTGCAACATATTCATTTAAGAAAATAACATTTATACATATACACACAAGCATATAAATCATATATATATATATATATATATATATATATATATATATATATATATATATACATGTAGAATTAAACCAAAGAGACATCTCCTGTTTAACAATTTTATTTTTGATCTTTTCGAGTTTTCTGGCCACTTTTTAATATTGGGTGGAATTTGTGATAAGTCCACCAAAGTTCAGGTCCCGAGTACTTTTGGCACTTCGAAGTGCCATCATCAGGGGTGATGTGTTCCAGTTTTGTTTTTTTTTAAATTATATTAATTTATATAATTAAATTATATAATTTAAAAAAAAAACCTGGAACACATCACCCCTGATGATGGCACTTCGAAGTGCCAAAAGTACTCGGGACCTGAACTTTGGTGGACTTATCCATAAATTCCACCCAAATATTAAAAATTTGGCCAGAAAACTCAAAAAGATCAAAAATAAAATTGTTAAACAGGAGATTTGTCTTTTGTTTAATTCTACATGCATAAATGAAAGAATGCTGCCCAAATACACACACACATATAAATAATATATATATATATATATATATATATATATATATGTTTGGTTGAGCTCGAGTGACAATTCCTGTCGTACGAGTTTCTGTTCGATCCTTTCAAGGTGTCTGGCCATCTTTTTGGTGTCAGTGTGGAACTGGTGTAGCAATCCACCAAAGGTGTCTCTACGAGCACTTTCGGCATGTCGATCTGCCATCTTCAGGTTGAAAACTGATGGTATGTTTCGTGGTGTCTCGTTTTTAAAGAAAACGAGCAGCAGCGTAGGAATTGGTAGTGGGAGGTAGTAACAATTGGTAGTGGGAGGTAGTAGGAAAAGCGAGCTCAACCAAATACGTTTAAAAGAGAAAATGCTGCCAAAATACACTTATATATATATATATATATATACATATATACACACACACACACATATATATATAAATGGATGAATATTGATAATATACAAGGATAAAGTAAGGTCTCAAAAGAAACTGTTTGTGCAGCTATTGGCAACATGGTTGTGTTTGTTGTGCATGCACCTGCCTTGCTGCTACACTCAGTCATGACTTGACATTCATTTCTGATGGAGCTCCTGATTGACGTTACTGCCAAGTGTGAAGTCTGCACAGTTATTTGGTTTTAGAATGCAGAAGGTGTTAAACCGATTGAAATTTATCACCAATTAACAGAAGTGTGTGGTAAGTTGTGCATGGATGTCAAAAACATCAGCAAGTGGTGTTGGGAGTTGACAACAATGATGAAGTTTAACGCTTCCTCAACAACATGGTGGTGAGCTGAAACTTACAAAATCAATGGATAATGGATAACTGACTGTTATTGAGAAGAATTAAAATGTAAAGGATCCAAAAACTTATCTTATGTGTTTGTTATTTGTTCTATCATAGGCGTTGATGAATTTTTATGATTTTCTTTTCTTTTGTTGAAGTAAAATGTGATTATTTGGTTTTGCCTAATAACTAATAAGCATTATATTTAAAACTTTCATGTCAAAAATTGAATTCTCTGAGGATAAAAGATTTACAGGAGAGAAAATAATGGAATGGCCACCATCAAGTCCTGATTTGAATCCGATTAAAAATCTATGGTTAGTTGTGAAGATGAAATTATAAGAAGGTGGTAAACACTCTAACAACAATGCAGACCTATGGGAAGCAATTAAAACTTTCATGTCAGAAATCGAATTCTTTGAGCATAAAAGATTTACAGGAGAGAATATAATGGAATGGCCACCATCAAGTCCTGATTTGAATCCAATCGAAAATCTATGGTTATTTTGTAAAGATGAAATTATAAGAAGGTGGTAAACACTCTAACAACAATGCAGACCTATGGGAAGCAATTAAAACTTCATGTCAGAAATTGAATCTGCAGAAGTAAAAACTTACAAAATCAATGGATAATGGATAACTGACTGTTATTGAGAAGAATTAAAATGTAAAGGATTCAAAAATTTATCTTATGTGTTTGTTATTTGTTCTATTATAAGCGTTGATGATTTTATTATCTTTTGTTGAAGTAAACTGTGATTATTTGGTTTTGCCTAATAACTTCAGATGGCAGTTTTTTTAGAATACATCAAATATTTTTAATAACTTCAATAAAACATATTGATACATACCTAAAATTTTAATGCGTTTTGTTTTGACATCTAAATTGATTGTTTTAAATTTGACCTTTTTTTTTTTCAAACCAAATTTAAATTATTGAAGTTTATGGGATTTGCTTAATAACTTCAGACAGAGTGTAAGTATTGAATATTATATACATCTTCAACAACCAAAGTTCAGCCTCAGTGTTCAATAAAATCATCTATATTCATAATTGGGAAGAGATTTTGTTTGTCTTCTATAGACAGCCAAATGGTTTGAGGTTTAGCGACCAAATTCTCAATACATCTTTATGGAAAATTCATTTCGAATGTATTTCATAGTAAAACAATTTCCAATGTATTTTATGATAAAATCATGTCCAATGTATTCTTATGAGAAATTCATTTCTAATGTATTTTGTAATTAAATCATTTCCAATGCATTTTTCAATGAAATCATTTCCAATTTTTTTCATAATAAAATCATTTCCAATGTATTTTTATGATAAAATCATTTCTAATATATCTTATTATAATGGAGATTGTGTGTTTTTCTGTCTGTAACCGAAACTATATTACTACTCAAGTCACAATTCCCTTAGTTATTTACGTCACATTCTCCATAATTCTATTTCTATTTAAACCTCAATTAATAATAAAACTGTTTGACATTATTAATACTGTTCGCCTTACCTAAATACTAATAACATGCAATTGTATTTATATATACAACAAAATACCAGTTTTCAGTGTAAATGTAAAGCTAATTTGCATATTGATATTAAAAAAACTGATTTTAATAAAAATGTGCTTGGTATTATTGATTTCTAATTGTTTGGTTTTATCTTAATGAATATGAGTAAAAGTCTCTTCAATGAATCTTAAATAAAATTCATTAACAAGAAGAAATAACTATAATTTTATTCTTTACTTCCTATTTTAACTAAATAGTTAAATTAGGAAAATTCAGCATTGAAAAACGGAAGTGATGAAAGAGTAAGTTTCAGTTGTTCTATTTTCCGATTATACCCCCTCCGTTTCAAATCTTTTTATCTGAATTCTTAATTAGTTTCATTAGCCTTTCTGATTTAATCTAATATTTTATTACATTTAAACTTAAATACTTGCACCCGGAGGGTGCATATATTTGCTAGTTTATATAATAAAAATGATTTCCAATGTATTTTTATAGTATGATAATTTCCAATGCACTTTTATAATAAAATCATTTCCAATGTAATTTAAAATGAAATCATTTCCAATGTATTCAATAATAGATTAATTTCCAATGTATTCTTGTAGTAAAATAATTTCCAATGTATTTTTATGATAAATAATTTCCAATGTATTCTTGTAGTAAAATAATTTCCAATTTATTTTTATGATAAATAATTTCCAATGTATTCTTATAGTAAAATAATTTCTAAAGCATCTGTATTAATATAAGGTATCAGTTTGTTTATCTTTCTTCTATCAATAACCAAACAATTTGATTTAGAGAAACCAAATTTGCTATGCATAATTACTGGACCCAAGGGAACTTCCTATCAGAATGATGCTTTTCTAACCATCCATAGCAGTATCAATTTTCTATTCAGAACAGCATCATTCTAACGTAACATGAAATGAGCATGTATAGTAATTACAGATTCACCAATCTTAAAAAATGTTTCAAAAGCAAAGGCACACTATGCACCAGTCCAAGCCATGATCGTAACTGAGTATATCTAAAAAAAGAAAAAAATGATGGTTAAGACATTAGTTAGATGGAGCTACAATTGCCACTTGCCTAAATTCCCTTGCACCTCATAGGTGATAGTTTAAAATGTAGGTTGTATTTTTGCTGTACCATGTAGTAACAATTACCAATTAACAACAAGGATTATAAAATAATTACAACCCAAGTCTTGAATTTTTGGCCAAGTATAGACTGGTATTCCTTATTTTTAAAAATTGGTTGGTTGGTTGGTTGGTTGGTTTTTACACCATGTCAACCCTTTGGTTATTTTATGCCAAAGACATTTTTGTTTTTTTTTCATTCTTGTTGGGTATTCAAAATTTTTTTTAAACTCATTTTTTATAACTCATCTTTTTATCTATTCAACCCATAGACATGACCCTAACATATACTACCATTCCGGGCCAGAATGGACCTGGGAGTAATGGCAATGAAGGGGTACTCTATACTCCCCAGAGCTCATCATTAGATGCAATTTAAGATCATACCCAGGACAATAAGACCCTCAGCCACTGCCTTCTAGCACATATATAATAAAAAGAATTGAGGATTTGCCATAATTTCCTGGACAGCTACTCTACCAACTGAGCTAAATCGGCCCACTATTTTGACACAAGGGTAATAGGGGTGGGACAATCATATATATATTTACCAACTCCTCCGCACGAGCAGGAAGCGACACAAGGTCAATTTCTTAAGCGGAGTTTAACAGGTTTGCATTCAGAGTTTTCCTTCTGCTAGACCGGTTACCTAGCCATGGTTAAAGAGTCCAGTCTACCCTGCTATTTACCCATAGCTGGAGGGAGAATTGGTTTCATACCTTTCCCAAGGGTATTAGCGCCATGTGAAAATGCCAACAGCTTCGTCTAGGAATTGAACTCGGGTCGACGAGTCCATTTCCGATGACTCTACCCATTAGACCACGTGCCTCCAATCATATAGGTGCTAGGGCTTGATGTGACCAGCTGATTGATCATAGGGGGCCTCTGACTGCCAGTCTAAGGAAGGGCCAAAGTGGAGTGTTACTTGTGATAGAATGTTCAGTCACCTGGATTCTGTCCTTAAGCATCAAGGGTCATCACCCATGGCCAACAGGTGACTCCATTGGGGGCGGGCGGTTACCCCTCTAAAGAGGTGAAGTTGACGTATTTTACAGCCTCAGCCAACAGTTGATTATGAATTTGATTATGAATTTGAACTATACATTTATTGAAGTTAATAATTTATGACCATGAGTTTATCCATCCCACTAATTTATTGCAGCAATAAAGACAAGCATAACAGCAAAGTATGTGTCCGTGTTAATGTCCTTAAGACATTAACATTTATGGTTTGGTTGGTTGGTTTTATTTTACTGCATATCAACCTAAGTGGGTCATTTAATGCCGATAAAGTTTTGAAATAAATCAATTCTTAATGGATAATACAATTTTTTTATAAATAGATTTTTCTATTTAACCCATAGATGGGACCCTAACAGGTACTACCACTCCGGGTCAGAGTGGACCAGGGAGCAATGGTGATGAAGGGGTGCTCCACATTCCCCAAACCTCCAAAACTGGAACCTCACCATCAGATAGAGTTTAACGTCATTCCCAGGACATGTAGACCCGCAGCCACCACCTTCTAGCACCCATATGATAAAAAGGGGTTGGGGCTTGCCATAAGGGCAATAGGGTTGGGAAAATCAAACATTTATGGTAGCTATTACATGTTGTACAATGTTTATTGTTATATACCCAATGTTTCGACTGATGTGCCTCCAGCCTTCTTCAGGTGTTTTGCTATAACTCATTTTCGTTTACATTTATCTCAAGGAAGCAAGTTCTTAAAGTGCATTCCTTGTTGAACTCGGGAGCCTTGATGTTGTAATTAGGAGCCTTCATGGAACTTCAAATATTCAGCAATAAGGTTCCAGATTTCAGCAAGAAACACCTGAAGAAGGCAGAAAGACACATAGGCCAAAACATTGGTTATATAACAATAATGACAAGGACAACAGTCTGAAAAATCTAAATAATACAAATTATTAATCCTTATCTAAAAAATTCAGACTAATATAAAAAAAGATGATTAAAAAAAAGTTTAGGTTAGTCTTTAGTTTCTGACTAGAAAACTTTCAGTTTGGATGACTACTTTATACAATTTTTAAAAAAAGATAAAGATTCAGTTGAGCTAACTGAATGAACATAAAGTAAGGGTCCAGTTTAAGATTATGTTTACATTGTAAATTGATACCTTTATAATATAATATAATATAATATCTTTTTCAGCTAGTATATTAGGTCTGAGACCTGTCAGCTGTTCCTTACAAATATTCATTTTAAATCCACAGAATATTTAATGTATTCCACAAATTATCCAACTTTGCCTTGAAGGAGTTTAGAGATGGGGCATTCACTACTGATGAAGGTAGTTTATTCCATGTATTCACCACTCTGTAGCTAAAATAATTTTGTCTTGCGTTTGCTTTACAAGATTTTTAAAGGAGTTTTAATTCATGTCCCCTTGTATAGGTATTTTGAGCAATGTTTAGTAGGTCGGAGTTCGCTGAATAAAAACCATGCGTGTATTTGTAGGCTTCGATCATATCCCCTCTCATACGTCGGAAAACCAGACTTGGTAGGTCAATGTTCCTAAGTCTTTCTTCATATGAAATGGATTTTAAATTATTCACTAATTTAGTAGCTCTCCTCTGGACTCCCTCAATGAGTTTTGTGTCCTTGATGAGTCTTGGGCTCCAAACCACATTAGCAAACTCCAATTGAGGTCTCACCAATGCAGTGTACAAATTTTTCAGCATTTCTTCATCCATGTACTCATATGACCTCCGTATCAATCCTAATATCTTATTTGCCCTATTCACTTGTATTCCTATGTGCTTGGAAAATTTTAGTTCAGGGTCCACATTCACACCAAGGTCCCTCTCTAACTCTGTATCCATTAGTATTTCTCTTTCATTAGAGTGATTTTTTCTCATAGAATATTCGTGTTTAGAGTTATTTCTTCCTATGTGCAGTACCTTGCATTTAGCCGTGTTGAATCTCATTTGCCAACTATCAGAATTTACAAAATGCTTTAAAAGTTTCAGAATTTTAGACACACCACACCGCCCCCCCCCCCCAGCCGCAATACGCTAAAACCCTATTTCTGGGTGGGGTCCCGTCAGTAACTACAGACAAGTTGTTGACCATAGCTCTAGCTAACGTTGAGTTAATATACCATGTCAGACACTTGAAAGGTTTGTGAATAGGCTGACTTGTTTATTTCCTAGCACGTGAAAGATGGAAGGTGCTCTAGAGAGAAAATGTTACGTAGGTAAACTGATAGGTAAAAAGTGGAAATGGGATTATAACAAGGCTGCAGAGTGTAGACATAGTAGTAATTTCTTTCTTTTTTTTTTTTCTTTTCTTTTCTTTTCTTTGTTGTTTTTTTTGTTTTTTGTTTTTGCCAAGTGTGTCTCAGGGTTGCCAGATCTGAATTGCTGGAAGTAGCAAGTTGAAATACTAATAATAGTGTATTTAGAAGGAGTGTAGCCCACTAAGTTGTAGCCAATTGACACGGTTTTCAGAGTAATACATTATCAATACTTAAGAGTACACTATAGGATTTTAATGTCATTTATGATATATATATATATATTATATATATATATATATATATATATATATATATATGGTTATTATATATATGTGTTCATTAAACCATATATATTATCATATATATTTATATATAAACATATATAAACATGATAATTTATGGAAACATTTATATATAAACATATATATAAAATATATATCTATATATAAAGACACACAGACACAGACACAGACAGACACAACACACACACACACACATATATATGTGTGTGTGTGTGTGTGTGAGTGTGTGTTTGTTGTGCCTGTCTGTCTGTCTGTCTGTGTCTGTGTGTCTTTATATATAAATATATATTTTATATATATGTTTATATATAAATGTTTCCATAAATTATCATGTTTATATGTTTATATATAAATATATATGATAATATATATGGGTTTAATAACACACATATATAATAATCATTATATTTATATATAAACATATATAACACATATATTATATATATTTATATATAAACATATATAAACACTGTTTATATATATATATATATATATAATATATATATATTATATATATATATATATATGGTTATTATATATGTATGTTTATTAAACCCATAAATATTATCATATATATTTATATATAAACATATATAAACATGATAATTTATGGAAACATTAATATATAAACATATATATATAAAATATATATCTATATATAAAGACACACAGACACAGACACAGACACAGACACAGACACAAACACAGACAGACACAACACACACACATATGTGTGTGTGTGTGTGTGTGTGTGTGTGCGCGTGTGTGTTGTGTCTGTCTGTCTGTCTGTCTGTGTTTGTGTCTGTGTCTGTGTGTCTTTATATATAAATATATATTTTTATATATATGTTTATATATAAATGTTTCCATAAATTATCATGTTTATATATGTTTATATATAAATATATATGATAATATATGTGTTTAATAAACACACATATATAATAATCATATATATTTATGTATAAACATATATAAACACATATATTATATATATATATAAACATATATAAACACTGTTTATATATGTATATATATATATATATATATATATTTGGAGGATATGTGCTTAATTGAAGTCATACCTAATTTTGAAAATTAATTAGTTAATAATTAATTAATGAATTTAGGTGGGCATATATGTTCAAATGTAAGGCTAAACAAATTGAGAAAATGTCAATCTCTGAATGTACATTTTGACCTATTCAGGGATTGACATTTTCTCAATTTGTTTAGCCTTACATTTGAACATATATGCCCAACTAAATTCATTAATTAATTATTAACTAATTAATTTTCAAAATTAGGTATGACTTCAATTTCATATCCTCCAAAAATTGTCAGCTAAAAGCCATATCAAATAAACACATTGTTTATTTACTCACCCTCATATATATATATATATATATATATATATATATATATATATATATATATATATATATATATATATATATATATGTTTTGGCTGAACTTGCACAAAGGTGTCAAAAATTAGGGTGACCCAGAAAAAACAGAACCCACAAATTTTGTAATAAAACTGTTATTTTAACTATGGGGGTCTAGGGTTAGGGTTAGGGTTAAGGTTAGGGTTTGGGGTTTAGGGTTAGCTTAATGCGAAAATGAATAAATAATTTGGGTTCTGTTTTTTCTGGGTCACCCTAATTTTGACACCTTTGTTCAAGTTCAGCCATATGTTTTTATCTATATGTTTATCTATATGTACTAATATGTGTATATATAAACATGTATTATGTGTGTGTGTCTGTCTGTCTGTGTCTGTGTGTCTGTGTGTCTGTGTGTGTTTATAAATAAACATGTATGACCTAGTAGTTTTTTTTTTCATTTTCGACAACTGATAGAATAACAATATCCTGTAGTATCAGATACTAAGATACTGGTGAGGCTTCTGTTCTGACGCACTGGGGCGTCACCCCTTTGTTGTCAATACTGCCAGCTCTACTCTAAACAGGAAATATAGCACCTGTTAGAGTCCCATGTGGGTTAAATACAGTAGTTTGAGTTCATTTTTAAAGTGATTATAAACTTTATTAATTGGCTCTTAAAACATTGATGTTACAATTAAGTATGAAGTGTTTACCTGATTAAAAGGATTGTAAAGATAGATTTTTGTACAGTATATAATATATATATTTACTTATAAGTTAAAAGAGAGGAAATGAATCCGACAGTATGAGAATGAACAAGATGGAATGAAAACACCACACAATGCTGTTAAAGATTATGTTATAAATTGTTTTCTCTTTAACAGCATTGTGTGGTGTTTTCATTCCATCTTGTTCATTCTCATATTTACTTATATATATATATATGTGTGTGTGTGTGTGTGTGTGTGTGTGTGTGTGTGCTTTTTGGTTATTTTATATATATATACTATATATAAAGCGTCCTTTCTTCAGATTTCAAATTTTGAACAGACTGATAAACAAGGACTATCACTTGCTTTTCTCGTTATTCTGTGATTAAAATTTTTTTATCACCTTCCATATACCAACAAATGCCCTGAAGATGATCTAATTAATAGATCGAAACACTGCAGCGTCGGCCAAAAACTTACCACTCAACTTATTTAAACCTGTGTTTTTTCAATTTTCTTAATATACTACATACCATCAGATTTACTTCCATCTCTTCAAATATACTATATATATATATATATATATATATATATATATATATATATATAGAATAACCCAAAAGTAATTCAAGTATTGAATTTTTACTCAGTGTAGACAATTTTTTTTATTCAATTAAAAAAGTTTATGTGTGTGTATGGGGGTGGGGGGTAAAGATTTAGTTTAGTTAGCTGAACTAAGACAAAGCAAGGTCCAGTTTAGAATTATACTCGCATTATAAATTGAACCCCTTGCTAAAAACGTTTAAGGTTTAAGATAATAAAAAAACCCCAAAAAAACAACAACTAATACATACTGTGCCTCTGGACCCTTTTGTACGTAACTACAGAAAAGTTGGTGGTCATAGCTCTAATATTAATAAGTATGGCCAAAATGTCGGAACGAAAGCACCTCCCCCTTTCTTTAAACTTTTATTTTAAAAATTCAAAATTGTAAATTGTCATTTATTCTAATTTTTTCCCTTAAGAACAATGCCTAAACTTACATATAAAAAAAAGATTCTATGATTTTCTTAATTATAACAATGAAATAAATCACGTTAAAAAGAGCGCATCTTCAAGAGAGAGAAAAAACAACAAAAATGCGCCTGTTTAAAAGACTGTAAAACAAATAATTTTTACATTCGATTTTTAAAAAAAAATCTTCCTCTTAATAATACAGTAAAAATTACGTTAAGTTTAATTCATTTTTTCCGAATTTTGTTGAATTTTAATTCATGTGGGGAATAAAAAAAAAACATGGAATTTTGGCTATACAGCTCGAGCTATCATTGAGTTACACAATGACAGAATGTTAAGTATATAAATCGAGACTATACAACAAACACACAAACAACCTGAATAATAACAAACAAAATTATAATTTCATTCATATAAATCAAGTTTGATTAATTAAATAAATTGACAGAATAAACAAACTTCTGAAAACTGTGAAAGAAAACATGGCGTCTGCTGAAAAAGTATATTGCTCCTTCTTTCAGTGAGCGAGAAACAAAAGAAAAGAGTTAAATATAGACTAAAAATAAAACAAAACAAAAAAAACAAAAACATTTTCTCTACGGTATGATTAAATAGAAAATAACTTAATTTAAATTTTCGTCAATAGATAAATATTCCCCAAACAATTTTATTATAAAACTTAATTTTCTTTTAAACAAAAGTAAACATACCATAATTGTACTAGTGAACTTTATACAACTAAAAACAGATATTATTAGGTATCATTTATTACCAAAGTCTCTACACTCTACAGCGTTGAAACTCTGGAACCAAAAATATGAATATGTAGCAGTCCAAAAATAAGCATATTTCTTGTATATATTAATGCAATTTCATTTTTGGTTATAGTATTGTATGGTAGTAAACTTTACTACTAAAAAGTTTGGTTATAAATAATACCTAATGATATCTGTTTGGTTTGTGTATTTCACCAGAAATAATAAAATCCTGATATCTTTGGTTTAGAAGAAAATTAACTTTTTATCAAAAAATTATTAGGGGTGTATGTATTTATGAGTATGCACCCCCCCCACACACACACACTCACACACACTCACTCACTCAGAGTTGAATCTATCAGATTTTTATCAAATCAAAGTTCTCTTTTTGTGCTTTTTTCATTGATATAATTTATTTTGGCAAAAATATGAATATATAGTAGTCCAAAAATAAGTACACTTTTTATATATATTTATGCAAATTCATTTTTAATTATAGGGGTGTTGTACTTTTATTTATATTCATAGAATTTCAATGTTGTTGTGTTTGGTAATGAATAATATCTAATAAAATCCGTTTTGACTGTATAAAGTTCTACTAGAAATAATATATATAATACTATATTTGAACATATACGCCTGCCTAAAAATTCATTAATTATTAACTAATTAATTTTCTATATTAGGTACGACTTCAACTAAGCACATATCCTCCAAAAATTGTCGGCTTAAAGCCATATAAAAAAAAATAAACACATTTGTTTGTTTACTTAACCTCATAATACTATATATAAATATGTGTGTGTGTGTTTGTGTGTGTGTTTGTGTTCATTCAATTAGAAGAAGAAGAAGAAGAAAAAAAGATACTAGTTGGTTGGTTGGTTGGTTGGTTGGTGTTGAACGGCACATCAACCCTGATGGGTTATCTAATGCCAAATCCTGATTTTCTTATATATGATTTGTTTAACTTTAACTAATCTTTTTTAAACTAACTTTTTAATCCATTTTTTTTTTTTACCAAATTCTTTTTAGTTTTTTTTAAACCAATTTTTTTTTAACTAAGTTTTTTTAACTGAATTATTTTTAATCATTTTTTTTTTTAACTGAATTTTTTTTTTTAGCTAAATTTTTTAAACCAAATTCTATATTATTGATAAATTGGTATAAATAATGTGTATCAATATGTTGAGGTTTGGTAAGTAGCAGAGGAGTGCATAGTGAAAATAATGCGTGAAATAATAATAGAATTTACAATAGGTAAAAGTATAAAGTGGGAGCTGGTCACATAAGGTACGGATAAAGATAAGTCAGCAGCGGTTAACACCACGAGGTGAATTCAACAAGGGTTTATTACTAACTGATTCAATTTCATACAAGGGGTAAAAAAGCGGGAACAAACCTTTTGGGCGGAAGTGGGCGGAGTCCACTCCTGCTGGTGTTGCACCAAATGGTGTTGTTAGAAATAATTTTCATGTTTGATATGCATATCAATAAACTGGTAAAAATAATTGACACTAACTTGTAAACAGATCTATTTTGACCCATAGATACTTTCAAATACTAGCTGCCCAAGCTCGTAAAACTGCTAGGTCACCAGATCCCTGTGGGATGTTTACATTCCACGTAGGACCATCTTCCAGACAAGTACAAGTATACATTTGGATCCCCACCCGAAGGATTGGGAACTACACCCTGATCCTGGGTAGAAATGCCGGGAAGAGACACTTTGATTCTAGGCAGATTGATTGATTGATTTTAACGACCTTTCAACTTTTCTAGGGTTATTTTATACCTAAGAGGTTAGGGAATTGCATTCATTATATATTCATATTTACATCTTTTGTGTAGTTGTTTCTTAAAATTTTGCATACAATTCTATCTATTAAGAATAGTTTTCAAACATATCTATTTGACTCATAGATGGGACTCTTAACAGGTATTACAATTCAGTGGAACTAAGAGTAATGGCAATGAAGGTGTACTCCATACCCCCCAGATCTGCAGAACTGGAGCTCACCACCATATGCAGTTTAGTGTCATTCCCAGGGCACCCCTTTTCTTGTGGGGTGAGTCTTATCTCTTTGAAGACTATATGGTCAGTGTATTCTAAGCCCTGCTGACAGAGAGAGATTCTAAGCAGTGTGCACAGATACTACACTCTGATCCTTAGTAGAAGTGCCAATATATATATATATGTATATATATATATATATATGAAAGTAAGTAAACAAACAATGTGTTTATTTTTTATATGGCTTTTAGCCGACAATTTTTGAAGGATATGTGCTTAATTGAAGTCATACCTAATTTTGAAAATTAATTAGTTAATAATTAATGAATTTAGGCGGGCATATATGTTCAAATCTAAGGCTAAACAAATCGAGAAAATGTCAATCCCTGTATGTACATTTCGACCTATTATATATATATATAAAATAGTTCTCTTATTTTAACAAGAATTATCCTAATTATAGTATAGTAGTAAAAGTAAAGTTGGCGGAGTGACCTATTGTCGGTATCAGTTGAACGAGGGAGTCTATCTCCTTTTCACTAGCGTTAGACCTGGGAGATTGTTTTTTTATGTCGGAAGTGGAGCGCAACAGCTACCATCAGCTCCCCTAAACTGTGCTACTTATTCTCTGAGTTGACAAGGGCCACTATCGAACCCAGAACCTTGTGCTTTCTAGGTGGATGCTCTATTGACTGAGCTAAACTGTAAATATAAAGTGACGCGCTGAGACTACCAAGAGTGGCATTTAAGCAAGAATTTTAAAGAATATGTTTGTTATTAACGCATTGTCAACTCTTCTGTGATAATATTTTGTAACTTTTCCGTCCTGCTTAGACACAGGCTATAGAAAACAATTTGGACTAAATACTAATAGAATTTGGGGCTTGTCCAGAATTTCCAGCTAAGGAAATGCCAGCAGTAATATCACAATATTATATATATATATATATATATATATATAATATATATAATACTTATATTCACCATCTAGATAAAAGTAAGTTTAGTCATTTCCTCCATTTTTTTACTGAACAGCTACATTTTAATTACAAAAATTATATGTATATATATATATATATATATATATATATATATATATATATGTGTGTGTGTATATATATATATATATATATATATATATATATGTGCATGTGTGTGTGTTTATGAAAAGGGGATGACTTAATGGAGAAGGCAAAAAATCAAGAGACACAATTTTGACTGTTGATAAAAATAATTAACCAAATAAGTCATAAGTATAAATGAATATATATACATATATATTTATCAACCCCTACGCATGAGCAGGATGTGACTCAAGGTCAATTTCTTAAGCAGATTTTAACAGGTTTGGATTCAGAGTTTTCCTTCTCATATGCTGATTGCCAAACCTAGGTTAAAGAACTCAGTCTGCTTTACTATTTACCCATAACTGGAGGGAGAAATATTGGATTCATACATTTCCCAAGGGTATTAGCACTATGTGAAATGCAAACAGTCTCGTCCAGAATTTGAATTCATCTTGTTGTGTTCATTTCCTATGACAGTTAACCATTACACCATTTACGCCTCCAAAATTGATATATAGCCAAGTCACCATCTTACTTATTTACTAAGCTTAGTTTAGTTACTAGAAGTGGCTACTGGGCGTCACCTGGGTTGAGGGGGGATTTTTTAAAAGTTAGTCCTGCAGATCCATTATTACTGAATCGTGAGTTGGATCCTCGTAGAATGCCTGATTAAAATCCCTACGTAAAAAACGACCTTGCATTGATCTAACCACTTTGCAAAGGAACGTTAATGTCTACTATTCAAAATATCAAACGCAAAAAAAAAATTCCATGGTGTTATCAGTTAAATTTTATTTTTTAATCATCTTCACTAATATAAATCAAATTTTTATTATTTTTGCTCAAAAACCAAGCTCGGGTGATATTTAATGTGTATATATATTTACTTTGTCATTAATTGTTTTATTTTCGAAGTTTCCTCCAGACATACACATACAACATACACACAACTGGCCTCGCCTGGGTAGAGGGGAATTTTTTAAAGTTAGTACTGCAGATCCATTATTACTGAATCGTGAGTTAAATCATCGTGGGATGCCCCATTTAAATCCCTATGTAAAAAAAAAAAAAAAATAGACCTTGCATTGATCCAGCTACTCTGAAAAGAAATGTTAATGTCTACTTCTTAAAATATTGAATGATACTTCGAAAATAAAACAATTAATGACAAGAAGTATAATATGATATACACATTACAATAATCACCGCGAGCTTGGTTTTTTGAGCAAAAATATAATAAAGTTTGATTTATATTAGTGAAGATGATTAAAAATAAAATTTAACTGATAAACCATGGAATTTTTTTTTGCGTTTGATATTTGAATAGTAGACATTAACGTTCCTTTGGCAAAGTGGTTAGATCAATGCAAGGTCGTTTTTTCGTAGGGATTTTAATCAGGCATTCTACGAACGGATCCAACTCCAGAATTCAGTAATATGGATCTGCAGGACTAACTTTTAAAAAAAAATCCCCGCCTCACCCAGGTTGAAGCCCAGTAGCCCACTTCTAGTAACCTAAACTAAGCTAGTAAATAAGTAAGATGGTGATTTGGCTTATATCAAATTTGGAGGCGTAAAGGTGTATGGTTAACTGGTCATAGGAAATGAACAGCAACAAGATGAATTCAATTCTGGACGAGGCTGTTTGCATTTCACATAGTGCTAATACCCTTGGAAGATGTATGAATCCAATTATTCTCCCTCCAGTTATGGGTAAATAGTAAAGCACTGGTTCTTTAACCTAGTTTGGCAACAGCATATGAGAAGGAAACTCTGAATCCAAACCTGTTTAAAATTCTGCTTAAGAATTGACCTTGAGTCACATCCTGCTCATTGCGTAGGGGTTGATAAATAATATATGTTATATATATTCATTTATCTTATGACTATATTGGTAATTATTTTTAATCAACAGTCAAAATTGTTGTTCTCTTGATTTTTTGCCTTCTCCAATTAAGTCATCCCTTTTTCATAACACACCACACATGCACATATATTAATATATATATATATATATATATATACCCACATATATGATATATATATATATATATATATATAATATAATATACATATAATTTTTGTAATTAAAATGTAGCTGTTCAGTAAAAAATGGAGGAAATGACTAAACTTACTTTTATCTAGATGGTGAATATAAGTATTATATTATAATTATATATATATATATATATTAATATATAATAAATTTGTGATATTACTGCTGGGCCATTTCCTTAGCTGGAAATTCTGACAAGCCCCAAATTCTATTAGTATTTAGTCCAAATTGTTTTCTATAGCCTGTGTCTAAGCAGGACGGAAAAGTTACAAAATATTATCAAGAAGAGTTGACAATGCGTTAAATACAAACATATTCTTTAAAATTTCTTGCTTAAATGCCACTCTTGGTAGTCTCAGCGCGTCACTTTATTATTTACAGTTTAGCTCAGTCAATAGAGCATCCACCTTAGAAAGCACAAGGTTCTGGGTTCGATAGTGGCCTTCGTCAACTCAGAGAATAAGTTAGGCACAGTTTTTAGGGAGCTGATGGTAGCTTGTTGCGGCTCCACTTCCGACTAAAAAACAATCTCCCAGGTCTAACACTAGTGAAAAAGGAGATAGTCCCTCGTTCAACTGATACCGCAATAGGTCACTCCGCCAACTTTACTTTTACTACTATACTATAATTAGGATAATTCTTGTTAAAATAAGAGAATAGTTTTATATATATTATATAATAGGTCGAAATGTACATACAGGGATTGACATTTCTCGATTTGTTTAGCCTTAGATTTGGAACATATATGCCCCCTAAATTCATTATTATTAACTAATTAATTTTCAAAATTAGGTATGACTTCAATTAAGCACATATCCTTCAAAAATTGTCAGCTAAAAGCCATATAAAAAATAAACATATGTTTGTTTACTTACTTTCATATATATTATATATATACAATATATATAATAATCATTGGCACTTCTACTAAGGATCAGAGTGTAGTATCTGTGCACAACTGCTTAGAATCTCTCTCTGTCAGCAGGGCTTAGAATACACTGACCATATAGTCTTCAAGAGATAAGACTCACCCCACAAGAAAAGGGGTGCCCTGGGAATGACACTAAACTGTATGGTGGTGAGGCTGCAGTTCTGGCAGTCTGGGGCGTATGGGTACCCTTCATTTGCATTACTCTTAGTTCCACTGATTTGTAATACCTGTTTAAGAGTCCCATCTATGAGTCAAATAGATATGTTTGAAAACTATTCTTAATAGATAGAATTGTGTGCAAAATTTTAAGAAACAACTACACAAAGATGTAAATTAATATATAATGAATGCAATTCCCTAACTCTTAGGTATAAAATAACCCTAGAAAAGTTGAAAGGTCGTTAAAATCAATCAATCAATCTGCCTAGAATCAAGTGTCTCTTCCCGGCATTTCTACCCAGGATCAGGGTGTAGTTCCCAATCTTCGGGTGGGATCCAAATGTATATTTGTACTTGTCTGGAAAGATGGTCCTACGTGGAATGTAAACATCCCACAGGGATCTGGTGACCTAGCAGTTTTACGAGCTTGGGCAGCTAGTATTTGAAAGTATCTATGGGTCAAAATAGATCTGTTTACAAGTTAGTGTCAATTATTTTTACCAGTTTATTGATATGCATATCAAACATGAAAATTATTTCTAACAACACCATTTGGTGCAACACCAGCAGGAGTGGACTCCGCCCACTTCCGCCCAAAAGGTTTGTTCCCGCTTTTTTACCCCTTGTATGAAATTGAATCAGTTAGTAATAAACCCTTGTTGAATTCACCTCGTGGTGTTAACCGCTGCTGACTTATCTTTATCCGTACCTTATGTGACAGCTCCCACTTTATACTTTACCTATTGTAAATTCTATTATTATTTCACGCATTATTTTCACTATGCACTCCTCTGCTACTTACCAAACCTCAACATATTGATACACATTATTTATACCAATTTATCAATAATATAGAATTTGGTTAAAAAAATTTAGCTAAAAAAAAAAATTCAGTTAAAAAAAAAATGATTAAAATAATTCAGTTAAAAACTTAGTTAAAAAAAATTGGTTTAAAAAAAACTAAAAGAATTTGGTAAAAAAAAAATGGATTAAAAAGTTAGTTTAAAAAAGATTAGTTAAAGTTAAACAAATCATATAATAAGAAAATCAGGATTTGGCATTAGATAACCCATCAGGGTTGATGCCGTTTAACACCAACCAACCAACCAACCAACTAGTATCTTTTTTTCTTCTTCTTCTTCTTCTAATTGAATGAACAAACACACACACAAACACACACACACATATTTATATATAGTATTATGAGGTTAAGTAAACAAACAAATGTGTTTATTTTTTTTTATATGGCTTTAAGCCGACAATTTTTGGAGGATATGTGCTTAGTTGAAGTCGTACCTAATATAGAAAATTAATTAGTTAATAATTAATGAATTTTTAGGCAGGCGTATATGTTCAAATATAGTATTATATATATTATTTCTAGTAGAACTTTATACAGTCAAAACGGATTTTATTAGATGTTATTCATTACCAAACACAACAACATTGAAATTCTATGAATATAAATAAAAGTACAACACCTCTATAATTAAAAATGAATTTGCATAAATATATATAAAAAGTGTACTTATTTTTGGACTACTATATATTCATATTTTTGCCAAAATAAATTATATCAATGAAAAAAGCACAAAAAGAGAACTTTGATTTGATAAAAATCTGATAGATTCAACTCTGAGTGAGTGAGTGAGTGAGTGTGTGTGAGTGTGGGGGTGCATACTCATAAATACAAACCCCCTAATAATTTTTTGATAAAAAGTTAATTTTCTTCTAAACCAAAGATATCAGGATTTATTATTTCTGGTGAAATACACAAAGCCAAACAGATATCATTAGTATTATTTATAACCAAACCTTTTATAGTAGTAAAGTTTACTACCTATCAATACTAATAACCAAAAATGAAATTGCATTAATATATACAAGAAATATGCTTATTTGTGACTGCTACAATATTCATATTTTTTTTTCCAGAGTTTCAATGCTGTAGAGTGTAGAGACTTTGGTAATAAATGATACCTAATAATATCTGTTTTTATTGTATAATGTTTCACTAGTAGAATTATGGTATGTTTTACTTTTGTTTAAAAAGAAAATTAAGTTTTTATAAATAAATTGTTTGGGGAATATTTATCTATTGACGAAATTTAAATTAAGTTATTTTCTATTTAATCATACCGTAGAGAAAATGTTTTTGTTTTTTTTTGTTTTGTTTTATTTTTAGTCTATATTTAACTCTTTTCTTTTGTTCTCGCTCACTGAAAGAAGGAGCAATATACTTTTTCAGCAGACGCCATGTTTTCTTTCACAGTTTTCAGAAGTTTGTTTATTTTGTCAATTTATTTAATTAATTAAACTTGATTTTATTGAATGAAATTATAATTTTGTTTGTTATTATTCAGGTTGTTTCGTGTGTTTGTTGTATAGTCTCCATTATATACTTTAACATTCTCTCATTGTGTAACTCAATGATAGCTCGAGCTGTATAGCCAAAAATTCCATGTTTTTTTTTTTTTATTCTCCCACATGAATTAAAATTCAACAAAATTCGGAAAAAAATGAATTAAACTTAACGTAATTTTTACTGTATTATTAAGAGGAAGATTTTTTTTAAAAAATCGAATGTAAAAATTATTTTGTTTTACAGTCTTTTAAACAGGCGCATTTTGTTGTTTTTTTCTCTCTCTTGAAGATGCGCTCTTTTTAACGTGATTTATTTCATTGTTATAAATTAAGAAAATCATAGAATCTTTTTTTTATATGTAAGTTTAGGCATTGTTCTTAAGGGAAAACATTAGAAATAAGTGACAATTTACAATTTTGAATTTTTTAAATAAAAGTTTTAAAGAAGGGGGAGGTGCTTTCGTTCCGACATTTTTGGCCATACTTATTAATATTAAGAGCTATGACCACCAACTTTTCTGTAGTTACGTACAAAAGGGTCCAGAGGCACAGACCTATGTATTAGTTGTTGTTTTTTTGGGGTTTTTTTATTATCTTAAACTTAAACGTTTTTTAGCAAGGGGTTCAATTTATAATGCGAGTATAATTCTAAACTGGACTTGCTTTGTCTTAGTTGAGCTAACTAAACTAAAACTTTACCCCCCCCCCACAACACACATAAACTTTTTTAATTGAATAAAAAAATTGTCTACACTGAGTAAAAATTCAATATTTGAATTATTTTTGGGTTATTTTATATATATATATATAGTATATATGAAGAGATGGAAGTGAATCCGACGGTATGTAGTATATTAAGAAAATTGAAAAAAACACAGGTTTAAATAAGTTGAGTGGTAAGTTTATTGGCCGAGGCTGCAGTGTTTCGATCTATTAATTAGATCATCTTCAGGGCATTTGTTGGTATAAGGAAGATGATAAAAAATTTTTATCACAGAATAACGAGAAAAGCAATCGATAGTTCTTGTCTATCAATCTGTTCAAAATTTGAAATCTGAAGAAAGGATGCTTTATATATAGTATATATATATAAATAACCAAAAAAGCACACACACACACACACACACACACACACACACACACACACACACATATATATATATAGTAAATATGAGAATGAACAAGATGGAATGAAAACACCACACAATGCTGTTAAAGAGAAAACAATTTATAACATAATCTTTAACAGCATTGTGTGGTGTTTTCATTCCATCTTGTTCATTCTCATACTGTCGGATTCATTTCCTCTCTTTTAACTTATAAGTAAATATATATATTATATACTGTACAAAAATCTATCTTTACAATCCTTTTAATCAGGTAAACACTTCATACTTAATTGTAACATCAATGTTTTAAGAGCCAATTAATAAAGTTTATAATCACTTAAAAATGAACTCAAACTACTGTATTTAACCCACATGGGACTCTAACAGGTGCTATATTTCCTGTTTAGAGTAGAGCTGGAGTATTGACAACAAAGGGGTGACGCCCAGTGCGTCAGAAACAGAAGCCTCACCAGTATCTTAGTATCTGATACTACAGGATATTGTTATTCTATCAGTTGTCGAAAATGAAAAAAAAACTACTAGGTCATACATGTTTATTTATAAACACACACAGACACACAGACACACAGACACAGACAGACAGACACACACACATAATACATGTTTATATATACACATATTAGTACATATAGATAAACATATAGATAAAAACTATGGCTGAACTTGAACAAAGGTGTCAAATTAGGGTGACCCAGAAAAAACAGAACCCAAATTATTTATTCATTTCGCATTAAGCTAACCCTAAACCCAACCCTAACCTTAACCCTAACCCCTAACCCTAAACCTCCCTAGTTAAAATTAACAGTTTTATTACAAAATTTGTGGGTTCTGTTTTTTCTGGGTCACCCTAATTTTGACACCTTTGTGCAAGTTCAGCCAAACATATATATATATATATATATATATATATATATATATATATATATACATATATATATAGTATATATATATATATATATATATATGAGAGTGAGTAATAAACAATGTGTTTATTTGATATGGCTTTTAGCTGACAATTTTTGGAGGATATGAAATTGAAGTCATACCTAATTTTGAAAATTAATTAGTTAATAATTAATTAATGAATTTAGGTGGGCATATATGTTCAAATGTAAGGCTAAACAAATCGAGAAAATGTCAATCCCTGAATAGGTCAAAATGTACATTCAGGGATTGACATTTTCTCGATTTGTTTAGCCTTACATTTGAACATATATGCCCACCCAAATTCATTAATTAATTATTAACTAATTAATTTTCAAAATTAGGTATGACTTCAATTAAGCACATATCCTCCAAATATATATATATATATATATATATACATATATAAACAGTGTTTATATATATATATATATATATATATATATATATGTGTTTATATATGTTTATATATAAATATATATGATTATTATATATGTGTGTTTATTAAACACATATATTATCATATGTATTTATATATAAACATATATAAACATGATAATTTATGGAAACATTTATATATAAACATATATATAAAAATATATATTTATATATAAAGACACACAGACACAGACACAAACACAGACAGACAGACAGACAGACAGACACAACACACACACACACACACATATATGTGTGTGTGTTGTGTCTGTCTGTGTTTGTGTCTGTGTCTGTTTCTGTGTCTGTGTCTGTGTGTCCTTTATATATAGATATATATTTTATATATATATGTTTATATATAAATGTTTCCATAAATTATCATGTTTATATATGTTTTATATAAATATATATGATAATATATATGGTTTAATAAACATACATATATAATAACCATATATATATATATATATATATATATATATATATATATATATATATATATATATATATATAAACAGTGTTTATATATGTTTATATATAAATATATATAATATATGTGTTTATATATGTTTATATATAAATATATATGATTATTATATTATGTGTTCATTAAACCCATATATATTATCATATATATTTATATATAAACATATAAACATGATAATTTATGGAAACATTTATATAAATATATATAAAAATATATATCTATATAAAGACAGACAGACACAGACAGACAGACAGACAGACAGACAGACACACACACACACACACACTGTGTGTGTGTGTGTGTGTGTGTGTGTGTGTCTGTCTGTCTGTCTGTGTCTGTGTTGTGCTTTTATATATAATATATATTTATATATATGTTTATATATAAATGTTTCCATAAATTATCATGTTTATTATGTTTATATATAAATATATATGATAATATATATGGGTTTAATGAACACATATATATTAATAAACCATATATATATATATATATATATATATATATATATATATATATATATATATATATCATAAATGACATTAAAATCGTATAGTGTACTCTTAGTATTGATAATGTATTACTCTGAAAACCGTGTCAATTGGCTACAACTTAGTGGGCTACACTCCTTCTAAATACACTATTATTAGTATTTTCAACTTGCTACTTCCAGCAATTCAGATCTGCAACCCTGAGACACACTTGGCAAAAACAAAAAACAAAAAAAACACAAAGAAAAGAAAAGAAAAGAAAAAAAAAAAAAAAAGAAATTACTACTATGTCTACACTCTGCAGCCTTGTTATAATCCCATTTCCACTTTTTTACCTATCAGTTTACCTACGTAACATTTTCTCTCTAGAGCACCTTCCATCTTTCACGTGCTAGGAAATAAACAAGTCAGCCTATTCACAAACCTTTCAAGTGTCTGACATGGTATATTAACTCAACGTTAGCTAGAGCTATGGTCAACAACTTGTCTGTAGTTACTGACGGGACCCCACCCAGAAATAGGGTTTTAGCGTATTGCGGCTGGGGGGGGCGGTGTGGTGTGTCTAAAATTCTGAACTTTTAAAGCATTTTGTAAATTCTGATAGTTGGCAAATGAGATTCAACACAGCTAAATGCAAGGTACTGCACATAGGAAGGAATAACCCTAAACACGAATATTCTATGAGAAAAAATCTCTCTAATGAAAGAGAAATACTAAGGGATACAGAGTTAGAGAGGGACCTTGGTGTGAATGTGGACCCTGAACTAAAATTTTCCAAGCACATAGGAATACAAGTGAATAGGGCAAATAAGATATTAGGACTGAATACGGAGGTCATATGAGTACATGGATGAGAGAATGCTGAAAAATTTGTACACTGCATTGGTGAGACCTCATTTGGAGTTTGCTAATGTGGTTTGGAGCCCAAGACTCATCAAGGACACAAAACTCATTGAGGGAGTCCAGAGGAGAGCTACTAAATTAGTGAATAATTTAAAATCCCTTTATATGAAGAAAGACTTAGGAACATTGACCTACCAAGTCTGGTTTTCCGACGTATAGAGGGGATATGATTGAAGCCTACAAATACACGCATGGTTTTTATTCAGCGAAATCCGACCTACTAAACATTGCTCAAATACCTATACAAGGGGACATGAATTAAAACTCCCTTTTAAAATCTTGTAAAGCAAATGCAAGACAAAATTATTTTAGTACAGAGTGGTGAATACATGGAATAAACTACCTTCATCAGTAGTGAATGCCCATCTCTAAACTCCTTTAAGGCAAGGTTGGATAATCTGTGAATGACATTAAATATTTCAGTGGATTTAAAATGAATATTTGTAAGGAACAGCTGCACAGTGTCTCAGACCTAATATACTAGCTTAAAAAGATAATTATTATATTATATTTATATATTATAATAGGTATCAATTTACAATGTAAACATAATCTTAAACTGGACGCCCTTCTTAAGAAAAAAAAAAAAAACTAAAAAAAAAA
>CM042163.1:11873494-11883494 GCA_023376005.1 Doryteuthis pealeii
GAGGCTTTAGCTTGTTTTGGAAATACATTTTTGATTTAGTAACAAACAACATATTTTAGATTCATTGATTTATAAAATATTTAGGATTTTTTTTTTTTTTTACATTCCAGAATTTTGGATATCTGGATTTTTAAAATTCTTTATTCTTATTGTTCTTTTAAGGTTGCTATATTAAGAAAACCATTTTAAATTATTACAAGAAAAGAAAAAATGCGCGTTTCTTTTAACAGTTTTGGCTGTAAATTACATAATTAATTTTAGCAATTTCTTTGTTGAAAAGTATAATTTTATTTATCATTTTTTTAATTTATTTAATGATACCAGAAAAAAAACTGAAATGAGAATTTAAAAATAATAGATAAAAATAGGAAAGACGAAAATCATTGACAATAAATTTATTTTAATCAATGCTTATTTAAAGATGCTTAAAGTTTATATTTATTTATAAAATTAGGTTCAATGACCACTGGAAAAAAAAATCATTAAAAAAAATTCTTTAGCAAAAATACACATGACATGAAAACTTAAATAAAATTACAATTCTCATTATTTATTTGAATACTTATTGTTTTAAAAACAATAATTAAGTTATGTAAAATCAAATCAAAACAATACTAACCAAAACAACACTAAAACCAAAACAAACCAAACCAAACCAAAACCAAAACAAAACAAAACGGAACAAAACAAAAAAAGTAAACTTCTGTAACTTTAGTTCTAAATCATATTTTTATTCCTCTAATTAAAAAAAATATTTTTTAGAAGATTGTTGTAGTCACAAAGAAACTGAAATTAAACATGATTTTAATTTTGCTCGTCGTTTTATTTTAATATCAGAAAGTAAAACAAAATATGTTTATAAATAAAATTAGGTCAAAATCCTTTGTAAAGTACTGCCTGCCATTTTTAGGGCTTTTTTTTACGTTGTTATTTTTCGGATCTCGTCGAACAAAAAGTGTTCAGTTTTATTATTTAATTTGTCAAATTGACCATATTTAACAATCTTTAGGGTTCGTTTTGTTTAAATCTATTAATTGATCATAGCTCTCTGTTATTGGTTTATTTACTTGTTTTTTAGTTTGCCATATGCACCAATACACTCTTTCTTGCATTGCGTACGTGATCAATGGCACGTACAGACAGGAATGGTTAGATATTGTATAAATTTATTGATCTGCGACATTAACCAATATTTAGAGGATTACTTTTATTTTAACTAAGTACTGTCTAAATAAAAGAAGTACGTTTTTCTATGATCATGCCATTATTTATCCTAAAAAGAACTACTGTAAAAAATAATGTATACTAAACAAAACACTAAGCAGATGTTTTTAAAAGTCTATACAATTTATTTTTTTCAGAAAGATTAAGTGATTTTTATTCATAAATATTTTCTTAGCTCTTTGTTTTAAAATAAATAAATAGTCATTAAATTTTCTTTCAAAAAATAGATCAGTGAAACTAAACAAACACTAACAAAGTCCTCGTAAATTAAAATTTTAGAACTAGAAAAAGAAAATAGTATTAATTTAGTATATTATTAGAAATTTATATCTAGTATATTAGAAATTCATCTTTAGTATTATTAGAAACTTATATATAGTATATTATTAAGAACTTATATATAGTATATGATAAGTAATTTGTATATAGCAAATTTAGGAACTATAAAAACGGAATTAATAAAGAAATTGTTTATTTAACTTCAAGCGTAGGGTCCAAAAATAAACGAATAAAAGTAAAAAACAAAACAAAAAAACTTGTAAGTTTGTAACAAACAAAACAGTCATGGAAGAAATGAAGATAGTATATTTATATTAAGTTAAGTAAAAATACAATTTAATTAAATAAAACTTATATCTAAAGTCTTTTTACTCTATAAAACTTTGTTTTCAATTCCTCTAGTTTATATACGAAACTAGTTTGTAAAGTTAAGTTAAATTTGATAGTGACATGATAATATATTTATGTAGTTAAACATATTGGAACTTAGTTTTAATGTAGGAATTTAGTTTTAATTAAATACTTCTAATAAGATTTAAAAAATAGTAACTTTTGAGCTTTTAATTTAATCTTTATTTACTTACGTTTAGTAAACCTCGTTTACACAATATGGAGGTTTTGTTTTGTTGTTTTTTGTTTACAAACTAAAAGTTTTAACTACATCAAGATAACTTTTTATTTTTATTTTCTAACTTTTACTGGTTTTCTAAAAATAGTTTTATTACTCTTCACATACATAATAAAAAGATATTATTCAACTCCTAATAAAACTCCTAAATTAATCGGAATAATAATACAAACACAGAGTGTATAAAATCCGAAAAACGTATGTGGATCGTAGTAGTAATAATAATAACAAACAAAAAGGTGATCTTTTACTTTTCGATATATACACTCTGAAATAAAAACCAAAATGAAAAATATATTTCTTGTTTGTTATTTCCTAAGTGTTTTTCAGTCTTATTTTTTTCTATAACATCTGGAGGGATAATGTTTTTATTTTTCGTCTACGGGTAATGTTTACTAAATATACTTTGTTTTGATTTTTTTTTGGGGGGGGGGATCGACACATATATTTTTATTTTGGCCAACTTTTTTACACTAGAAAGCGAAGTTTAGTCTAAATAACAATCAAAAATAATATTTAATCTGATGATTTTAAGATATTTTTTATATATATAAATTTTTTTTCGAGGAGATCGTATAAATATATAAACACAACATCTAACCAGACCAAACAATGGTAAATATGGCTGCTAGTATAATAAAGCTAGAATATGTGTCATCTAATTAGGTTTATACCATATATGGAAAAAGGAGTTAGGGGCACATTCTGATTGGATAACCTTGTATGACGTTGCTACTCGTATGACGTCAATTGTATTATATCCACATCGCGTTGTGCTATTTTTCACTTTAGTCCTCGTTGGTAACAGCTGAGAACGTAGCAGTCGGCCGAACAAAGAACTAGTTTTGCAAGTCGACTAATGATATAAAATCTTCAGCGAAAGCCTTCCTCAACTCACTCAATCTCTGCCCACCGACGAAGACGAAGTCAGCTTCAGGATTTATATCACCTATTTTATATAAACACAACTGGAGTGTTTATTTACGTATCGGATTACATCTCGAATGTTTTGCTGCCTAGCATTATGATGAACGAAGTGACGAGCGCAGTTAATTTTCTTTCTAGTATCTTAAAAACGAACACAATATGTACGGAAAAGACTGATCTCTTCAAACGATATCTACAGAACTTGCTGGTAAGTCATTATAGAAACCACTGGTTTCCAGACAAACCCAACAAAGGGAGCGGGTATCGTTGTCTTCGTATGAATCACAAAATGGACCCTCTCATCAAACAAGCTGGTGAAAAATGCGGATTTACAGAGGAAGAAATATTTACTTTCTTTCCCCGTGAACTGACTGTCTGGATAGATCCTCGCGATGTATCCTATCGTATTGGTGAAAATGGAAGCATAGGGATTCTATATAGAGAGAATACACAGGAACAGTGTTCTTCAAATACGCCAGCCATAACCTCACCATCAGAATCTAAAAGTAATGGCTTGCTTTCCTCTTGCAAAGGACAACTTATCAATTCATTACCTATTCCTGGAGATTCTATGAAACGCTTGGCTACTTGTGTTTTCAGCTAAAAAGAGCCTATTTTTTTTTTTTTTTTTTCGTATAACCTGTCCCTAACTACTCCATTATTTACCATTTCATTTGTATATAAAAATATCGGATACCTCCGTTTTATCATATCATTCACAACAGACAGCCAAAATTCCAGATTCAACTCGAGAAATTGGATGACGAATTTTTACGGAAATTCCTTGGAAAGAAAATTTTGTGGCGAGGGAAGTCAACTTAAAAACTCGCCCATAATTTTCCTAACTACATCGAAAACATTACCTCTGTTTCATTATTTTTTTTTTTTAAACTCAAATGTTTTTAAATACAAGTGAAGTCTTTCAAATTCATAAATCAATCGTCCAGATCTCTTGAGTGAGTGGTCATAGTTCAACGCCAGGTACAGTTAATCTGTACGAAATTTATAAAAAAAATGTAATAAAATTTTTTTAATGAATTGGCAACCTGCTTTTGTTCTTTAAGGGTTTAGTGTTTAATATTTTTATTGTTGTTGCTACTATGGCTACTACTACTATTACTACTACTGCGCATTTCCGTGTCTGCGCAGTGGCCTCTTTTGTTTGTTTTTGTTTTTCTTTTCCAGTTCAGCAAATTTACCTCCCTTTATAGTCATAATTTGATTAGAAAAGTTTCCTTTTTATTTTATTTAAGTTTTTTTATTATTTAAACATCTTTAAAAGCTCAACTTAAAAAAAAAAAATTTCCTGACGGAATTTACCAAAATAAAGTAACCTTAGTAAAATCTTCAATTTTCACCCCCCCCTTTTTTTTCCCCAAAACACTTATGTTTTCAAAATTAGTTATTTTAAGGGTGGGATAATATTTGCTTTTTAACCAATGAATAGGATTATTTATAGAAAATTAACTATTAACAAATCTTTCTTGGCTGAAAGATTATCTTATCGCTCCTTAGGATTGAAAGGATTAAGCTTGGCAATTTTTAAAATGATTGTCCTAAGTACAATGAACTTATTTCAGATTATTTTGGAATATAAATCCCTATCTTTTCAATTGGATTACTTTCGTCCTCAACATTGTAAATTCAATTTTATTCACTTATTGTATATACATAATAATAATAAAAATCTGGAATGCGGAGTTAATTGGTTTTTCTTTTGAAAGAGAAAAATCATCGTAACTTAAAATACAAATTTAACTTATATTTTGGCTTTTTGGGCAGCCACTACCTATCTTGAGTCTGAGTCGAGTATAACACTTAATAATTTTTTTTTTTTCAGTAAAACTACATAAATACTTCAAATTCCTAAAACGACAAAAGCATTTTGTATGATTTATCAACTTTTCAACCAGAATTTGACTTTTGGTCATAAAAAAAAAATGCTGAGATGTTAAATACCCACCACCTACACAAAAACAAGGTTTACTTGCCGAGTAAAAATCCTTGATTTTATAGTAAAAAAAACAAAAACAACAGAAACATTCTATATTGACGAAGTCGGATTTACCCATTTTATGTGGAATTGTTTTCTCCTTTCTTTCTACACTAAAGCGACACGATCGATAATTTTTGAGTTGTGTCCCCCCCCCCCCTACAAAAAATCTTTTTTCTTCAAAACAGTCAATTGTAACAATTTTTTTTTTTTTTTTTTTTTTTTTTTTTATATACAAAGTATGTTTTGAAGAAACAAGCTACAAACCGGAGTTTATTTTTTTTTTTTTATATAAAAAAAAAAAAATTTTTAGAAGCCTTTAATTTTAGATACCTTAATTTTTCATTTATTTAAAAAAGAAAATTAAATGCTTCTAATTTCATCCAATTTGAAAACTGAAATAATTGGTTTGTTTTTAAGGCAAATCAGGCGACATGGATTCTAGGATTGCTTTCTTCACTTTTCCTCCCATTTTGTTTTTGTTTCAACACAAACAAAACACGAAAGCCCCCCCCCTTTTTTTTTTCTCTTTTTTATTTTCCCCCCTCAGATGTTTAATTCTTAAAGGTTAGAAGCTTTTTTTTTTAAATTTGTCTAAAGAAAAACTGAATACTTTTAACAGCTTTCAATGATATGGAATTTTTAGAATATTTGTTGTGCCACGTATGTTCACAACAGAATTAGAGCAAACGAGCCATTGTTTTTCTTTATTTAAACATATTCTTGAATTTTTGGTTAAAACGCAAACACTCTTCGTAAAAGAATAAACGATAAATCTTCGACTTTTATTCCTCTGAATATTAATACCAACTTAAACAGATTTAAAAAAAAAAAAAAAAAAAAAAAATTTTTTTTTAAATTAGTCTGTTTTTCTTTGTCATTTTGCAAAGGTTAGGGCATCAAATTCTGTCATCTCATGGCAAACGTTTCAGTTTTTAAAACAAAATTGTTTTTCAATATTATAATATAAATAGTAAATTAGTGTTTTTAGTTAAAGGCAAAGGCTGACAAAAGCTTAACAATACTTGCTAGGCCACTCTTGGTTTCTTTTGTGAGTCATGGTCCTAAAATAGCAGCTATAGATGTTAAAATAAAAAAAGATCGTGTGAATTATCAACAAAAATAATCCATGTATTGTATAAGTTTTATTTTTCTCCTTTGTAATTAAATTTAATTCAAGAGGTGGGCGAAAAAGTACACTTTACTGGTTCTCATAAATTATCACTTTCCTTAGTTCGAGATGTATAAAAAGAAATTCATGAAACGTTTTGTGTCTTTAACAAAAACAAATGACCAATTTTTTTACAAAAAATATTTTTTTTTCGCGGACCTGATTATTCAATGTTGAAGAGGAAAAGCTGCTACTTCACTATTTATTGTTTTCCACGGTAAGTTATGGATGACGGGGGGGGGGGCTAGTCAGTGTGGGAGTTGAGACAATATTTGCTTTCTTCCCCAAAGCCAAATGTTACAGCTATTGATTTTTTTTGTTGCTTTCGATAAAATTTAGGTTTCTACCAGAAAAGAAAATGTTATAAGGATTATTTACTTTTACTTTTTAACTTTAAGATCTGGGGTAAAAAGAACTTCGTTTTAATTTTCATAGTGAGTCGTACTTTTAAGAGATGGACCCAAGTGTTAACTTCAGTATTTTCTACCCACCAATAATCTCAAAATAATTTATTTTAAATTAAAAAAAAAAATTTTATCTAACAAACCCTGAAAATTTTTCAAATTAATTTACGTATGATGGCATAATTTATTTTTATCCTAATAATTTAAGAAAGAATTGCTTAAAAAATATATCATAGGTAGATTTGAAGTTGAATTTATTTGGTAGACGAATGTTTACTTAACACAGACGCCAATAGACTACAATGTAGATCTTTTTTTAATTTTTTTTATATATCATCAAATAAATTATCGAAGAGGTTAATAATGTTTAGAAAACAAGATTAACCTAATATTATTTCGGGGGGGGGTGTCTCTTTAGAACCGAGGTTGGAAATGTAAACTGTTAAAGAGAAAATGTCATGCTAATTTGTCTAATTGATACTACTAAACTTGAACTCGAATGACAAGTACCTAAATAAAATCAGTACCTATTTCAGTTTCAAGTGAGTCCTTATTACTGTGAAGATAGTTAATGGAATATTCCACTTTTACAGTGACTTTTCTTTTAAGAGAGTTAGTGTAATTTAGATAGTTGTTTGGGGAGGGGGTAAAAATATTTCTCAATTGTATTCACTTAAATATTTAAAGATGAAATTTATCTTAAAACTACTTCCATCCTTGGTGATTCGAAACTTAAAAAAAGAAATAGATTGTCTTTAAAACAAAGTATAGATAATTAGTTTAAACAATGGTGTGTATATTTATTTGAACATAGGGAAATGAGCTGTGTGCTGAGTTAACTTTTAATGGTTTATTATATCTGTTCTCTAATTCTAGATATTTTCTCAATAGAAAATTAGCAAATATTTAAGTACAAGAAATTCATTTTAATCTCAGATTTATTTTAATTATCTTTCATTATACACTTAGCTTTTCATCCTTGAGCTTAAAAAAACCTAATTCCAGGGTGCTATTCTCTCAAGTGTCAACCCCCCATTACATTTACTAGCAAAAACATATGATCTCCGGGGACAAGTATTTAAGTTTTAATATAATTAAATATTATATTGAATTAGAAAGACTAATGAAATTAAATACGAACACAAAACAATTACTTATTTTTACTTTATTCTAATTGATTTCAATATAAAATTATACATAGAATCGTTTTTAATTCATTTGAGAATAAAACAATTTAAGAAATCAACAACACCAAGTAATTATTTATTAAACACAGTTTTGTTAAAACCAGTATGAAAATTATTCACACCATTTACTATGTAAAAATTTTTTTTTAATATATGACACACATTGCAGGATTTTAAACACATTAATAATATGGGCTGTTTGGGGGCAAATCTATCTCAGACCAAATCTCTATCTAGACCTTAATAGAGACATTGTTAATAAATAGATGCTAATTAAGATTGAATAGTGATTATTTAATAAACATTGATAATATAACATAAATAACTAAGGGATTGTGACATAGTTACAGATAGACACATACACAATTTCCATTATAATAAGATAGTTTAGGATCAATACCTGAGATATCCCAAGTCTACAATTTCTACATATATCCCTACATATTCCCTGCATATGTGGGAAGTGGAAAAATACCTTTTATCTTTAAAATCCAGTCACTTCAATAATTAGGAACCATTGAGAAATTCAAGAAACTATATGTGATCTTCACTTTCTCTCCAGGTGGAATACCTATCAGGTAATAGGATTGCCAATAAGATATGTTCTAAATATATCTTTTTGCACCCCAAACCCCAGGAAAGTGGCAATGGATACTCAGAGTTGTGGATAATAGATCATCTCTGGAAAAAGAAAAAAAAACTGGTAAGGCCACTATAGATAAGCAGTCAATAATCATGATGTCCGAACTTTAAAACCTTTTAAAACATATTTGTATTATATTTACTTTAAAATACAATCTTCTCTCCGAAATTCAGTAAAAAAATTGGAATATATGAAAATCAAATCATAATTATAACTTTCATAAAACAATAGAATTAGGATTAAATTTGGATGTATGTCCCAATAAAAGTGTATGACAAAGCCTCCATATAACAGATTCTTGGGGAAAATAATATTTTAATAATCATGATTTTGATTTTTGTTAGTAATTAGTTTATTCATTAACTCATCTACATATGTATCAGTAAGTCTTCACTATTTTTAGTTGAGATTTTAACCACCAGACTTTAAAGAATTGTTAGGATAATCACTAAAACAAAAATTAAAACTATTTAACTTAGATTATTTGATATTTTTTACTCCCCCAAAATAAAACCCCTCCTTTGCCAATAAAATGTTAAATAATCCTACAAGTTAATGTCATGATTTACAATTAGATGTCTGCCATTTAAATAGGACTGACATCATTTTCAAATGTCTAAGTGAGGATTTCATTAACAGATATAATAGAAAATAATGATTTTTCTGTTTATTCTATTGCACAGACTGTCTTAAAGGCAGACAAAATATCAGGGTTCAGTTTAGCATTGTAAATTGAGCCCTCACTTTCGAGCCATTCCCTTAGCTTTTAAACTAAGATTCCCAAAGAAATGATGCTCATTTCCATACAGAGAAGGAAGAAAATATGATTTATAATTTTTTTGTACAAAAATAGACCCCTTTGTAGTTGTACGAACACAGACCTTCTAAAAAAAAAAAATATATCAAATAAGAACATCACAAGCAATATTGTTTATCCAGAGGTTCTTTCATATTGCAAATATATATGATATTAGATTTTGAATTTGAGATGCATATTAAGCATAAATTAAAGAAACATTTTTAATACTAAGTACTTTATTAATACCAGTGACTATCTTAAAACCTATATATAATACAAGTGAGTACTACAAAGTTTAAATAATTTTACAATTGAATTGAACTTACACACAAAACATAATGTTATTCTGCATTTTCTATTTTGGATATTTTCTAAATATGAAGTAAGTTAAAAATGATCCTATGCGTAAACATATTCACAAATATATTTGGATTTCTGTGAGATGATTTTTCTTTTCTTTTTTAAAAGAAAGAAATTAAATAAGATATTTACATGTATTTATATATTGTTACCATTGCAGTGGATTTTCCCATTACTAAACGATGGATTTTCACCTGCTAAGGCCTTTTAAGCTATAGTAAAACATTTTGGTAAATAAGATTATATATATGATTTTTTATGAATTAGTGTTAAGAATAAAAACTAATGATAAATTAAAAATATACTTTTCAAAAATTAAGGCCCCAGGGATGCGATTCCTAACCTATAGATTATTGGTAAGATATTTAAGGCAACTCTATGAAAT
>CM042163.1:11888494-11929977 GCA_023376005.1 Doryteuthis pealeii
CTTTGTCCTGCCAGCGTATGCGCAGAATGTGGCGTAGGCATCTGAGGTGGAAATTATCCTGTTTCCTCTCGTGGCATGAGTATGTGGTCCAGGCTTCGCTACTGTAGAGGAGAGTGCTGAGAACGTATGCTTTGTAGATGAGCAGTTTGGTTCTCTTAGTAAGGCTGGCATTATTCCAGACTCTCTGGCTCAGTTTGGCCATAACTGCCGCCACTCTCGCGATTCTGCTGTTGGCTTCACTGTCAGCGGAAACTGAATTGGCAATGGTGGACCCAACGTACTTGAAGCTCTCCACGGTTTCCAGGCTGTACCCGTTGATGGCAATGCTCGGAGGGGTGTCTACACTTTGTGCCATGACTTTTGTCTTACTTAGACTTACGGTAAGCCCAAACTCCTTGCAAGCATGTGTGAGGTGGCTGACAAGCTGTTGTAGGCCGTGCTCAGTGTGTGACGTTAAAGCTGTATCATCGGTGAAGCGCATTTCTCGAATGAGGACCTCGTGATTTTGGTATTAGCTCGAAGGCGAGCAAGGTTGAATAACTTACCATAAGTTCTGGTGTGTATGTAGACTCCCTCGCTTGCAGTCCTTGAAGGCGTACTGGAGAAAAAATATCCCAAACAGCGTAGGTGCAAGGACACAGCCTGATTCACTCCACTGCTGACTGGAAATGCCTCGGATGTTGCACCATTAAATATGGTTGGCAACCTTCCGTCTATTTTAGACGATGGCGTAGTTTGTTTTTTTCTCTCTCACTTACAGCTATGTGAGTGGCTGAACAGACCGATCCTCGAATGGCAGTCTCTGGTGCAATGGCTACAAACAAAAGGTGATGCTTTCTGTAGGTGTTGGAGGTGCTGCTTACTAAACTTAGCTTAGTCTGGTACAAGAACACAAAAAAATGATCAGTCTACTGTGAATGGCTTGCAAATCATGATAAGTTCTAAAGAAATAAAAAAATACAAAGATGATCCATCAGTTTTTGTGGCTATGTCAAAATAATTGTTGTTAATATTCACAAGATTTTATCAGAGATGATATATTGTCCAACATCTATGTCATACAAAGTCACAGATGGTTTGTCTAAAGTGATAGCATATGCCTAAAGGCAGACAATCAGCATTATGCTTTCACAACATTGGAGGGGGGGGGGGGGGCTGGATGGGAAAATAAATAGGTAATAAAATTTATGGAAATAGCAAATGCTCAGAGGTAAGTTGTATTGCCTATTTAATGGCCTATCACCCAATGGTGTAAAAATATATAGGTCAATCCACAAATCAAAACTGATATTAAATTACTTTCTATTGCTTGGGGGTGAAAAGACATTTTTCTGGTTTAGTCTGACCTTTTGAGATCCTAATTGAGCTACTTCTATAAATTTCATTACCTATTTATTTGCCCATCACCCAATAATATAAAATTATATAGTTCAATCCACAAATTAAAACTGACATTAACACAATTAATTTCTATTGCATTGAGGTGAAAAAATAATTTCTCTGGCTTAGACTGTCCTTTTGAGATCCTAATTTTAATTGACCTACTTCTATAAATTTTATTACCTATTTATTTGCCCATCACCCAATAGTATAAAAGTATATAGTTTGATCCACAATTAAAACTGATATTAAACACAATTACTTTCTGTTGCTGGGAGATGATAAAGACATTTGTCTGGCTTAGTCTGGGCTTTTGAGATTTTAATTCTAATTGACCTAATTCTATAAATTTTATTATCTATTTATTTGCCCATCACCCAATAGTATAAAAGTGTATAGTTTGATCCACAAATTAAAACTGATATTAAATACAATTACTTTCTGTTGCTGGGAGATGATAAAGACATTTGTCTGGCTTAGTCTGGGCTTTTGTGGTCCTAATTTTAATTGACCTAATTCTATAAATTTTATTATCTATTTATTTGCCCATCACCCAATAGTATAAAAGTGTATAGTTTGATCCACAAATTAAAACTGATATTAAATACAATTACTTTCTGTTGCTGGGAGATGATAAAGACATTTGTCTGGCTTAGTCTGGGCTTTTGTGGTCCTAATTTTAATTGACCTAATTCTATAAATTTTATTATCTATTTATTTGCCCATCACCCAATAGTATAAAAGTGTATAGTTTGATCCACAAATTAAAACTGATATTAAATACAATTACTTTCTGTTGCTGGAGATGATAAAGACATTTGTCTGGCTTAGTCTGGGTTTTGTGGTCCTAATTTTAATTGACCTAATCTATAAATTTTTTATTATCTATTTATTTGCCCATCACCCAATAGTATAAAAGTGTATAGTTTGATCCACAAATTAAAACTGATATTAAACACAATTACTTTCTGTTGCTGGGAGATGATAAAGACATTTGTCTGGCTTAGTCTGGGCTTTTGAGATTTTAATTTTAATTGACCTACTTCTATAAATTTTATTACACCCAATGGTGTAAAAGAGTATAGCTGAATCCATTCAACTCAGCAATTTCGACCAACACTAATGAGCCATTTACTTTTTTTTATGAAAACTACAAACAACATGGTGAAGGTCAGTAAGTCAGTGAGAAACTGTTTAGAAGATAGGTTCACTATGAAAAGCGTGTGATCACAAATGACACGGTTACGATAAAGCTAACTTCATTTTCATCAAACTTTACAAACTTAACAACCAAAAATTCAAAAGTAAAAAATAAACAAAAAAGTATGAGAGCTCTGAATCAAAGTCATGACCAATGCAAATACCTAAATAATGAGTACTAAAAATCCTGGTAATTTATGAGGAAGTACATCCCAGTCTCCTGCCTCAAAAATTGCTACCCGGTGACTATTAAAATAACGACCCAGCTCAGTCTATTCAAAACTATCCATCTTCATATCTATCTATCTATCTCAATTTGTTCATATTTATCTATATTACTTTAAATACTAAGATTTTTTTTTTTATTCAGGTTTGTTTAATGTCTTGCTTTTAGTTTGAATAAACAAGAATTACGACAAAAAAAGAAGCCCCCCCCCAATACATTTACTTGTCGAAAATATCTATCTATCTATCTCCATTTGTTCATATCTATCTATATTATTTTGTTTGTTTATCTATCTATCTATCTATCTATCTCAATCTATTCCAAAGTATATATCCGTCTTCATATCTAAACAAGAATTACGACAAATTACGATAAATAAACAAGAATTACGACAAGCTGGGGTTGTTATTTTGATAGTCACCGGGTTGCAATTTTTGAGGCAGGAGACCGGGACGCACTTCCTCATAAATTACCAAAATCGTTTCGTGTATGCAATAAATAGAACCTTTATCTCTGTAGCTGATAACTGGAAAATACCAATTTACTATATCTTCTTAACTGAACAAAGGAATAAAAATCCTTTCTTTGTATTTTATTATCTATCTTTTTTATCTATCTAAAGTTTATTGACCTCCCAACTTGTTCAGCAACCACTTAATACTATTATACATACTATACACATACATCCATGCACATACATATATGATATGCCTATATGTATACATACTTATACAAATATGTTAGTACATACACATAGATTATTGGCCATAAAATGTACATCTAAATAGTGGAAGAGCTTATAGCAGTACAGAAGTAAATTGAATTAAAAACAGCCCTGTCACCTGGGACTGTGTGCTACACCGACTGCACCTCTGCAGAGGAGTAAGACTTTCTACAATAGGGCCAGCTGTGGGTGACGACCCTTTATGTCTAAGGACGGGGTACTGGTGGCTGAGCAATCCATGACATGCAACACTCCTCTCTGGCCCTTACATGGGCTAGACAGGTGATCTGAGAAGGCCCTCCTTGAATTAATTGACTGATCACATCAATCCCTAGAAGCTATATGATTGTCCAGACCTTATTGCAATTATGGTAACCCCCCAACCCTTTTTATCATATATGTGCTAGAAGCGCGTAGTGTAATGGTTAAAGTCATGGGAAATGGACTCGTCGCCCCGAGTTCAAATCCTGGATGTGGTAATTGCATTTCTTTCTTAGCGCTAATACCCTTGGGAAAGGTATGAATCCTACTCTCCCTCCAGCTATGGATAAATAGTAGGGCAGACTAGGTTCTTTAACCTTGGTTAGGCAACCGGTCTAGGAGAAGGAAAACTCTGAATTCAAACCTGCCTGTTGAACTCCGCTTAAGAAATTGACCTGGAGTCACATCCTGCTTTGCCGCCAAAGTATGCTGGCTCGTGATTGGTTGGTTCGAAACAGAGGCTCGTAGACAAGGACGTTAACCCCCATACACCAGAATTCTCAATATCGGCAACGCTTTTCGTAGCACATAGACATGTAAAAAGAATGATGTCATTATTTGAATGAGATCTTCAAAAGTTCTTCGACGTTGTTTGAAAAAAAAAGCCAATAAGTTAAATACATAAAACACATTTTTTCACTCTCATTTTTTTCTATTTACGCTATAGATGGGACCTTAACAGATACTACCACTCCGGGTCAGAGTGAACGTAGTAGTAATGGCGCTGAATGGGTACTCCACACTCTCCTGAGCACCAGAATTGGAAATTCACTAGATGCAGTTGAACGTCATACCCAGGGCGCTAAGAACCTCAGCCAACGCCTTCTAGCACATATATTATAAAAAGAGTTGAGAGAGTTTGCCATAAGGGCAATAGGGTCAAGACAATCACGTTGGTGCTAGGGCTTGACGTGACCAGCCGATTGATCCGGGAGCGCCTGTCTTGCCAAATTGGATTGAAAACATTCTTACCTTTGATTATATAAGTTTTATGAAAATTGTTTAAACCGTTTTTATGTTACATTTTACCTAATAAACTATTGGGCACTTCTTTGTTTTTCAGATCACAGTATGATGTTGTGATTCAGGGACCACAGGGGGACTGCAATGTTAAGAGCAGAGACCCGCAAACGCTGCAAGGATGTCTTGAAAATGTATATCATCCTAGTCCTGAGACGCACATATTTGCTTTAAACGAGTCTCCGGGAAATTTGATGGGTCCCAACTAAAGTTTCTTAATAAATTGAAGGGTTTTTATTTATGATCTGTAGAAACAACTAAAGCAGTCCAACCTCTACCTTGTATCCTATCCTGTGTAATTCGTTTCTAAGTAAATACTGAAATGTATTTACAGTTAACTTGAAATGGTGAGGGAAGGAAAAAAACACTGGGATACGTGGATGCGACTTTTCTGCGTCCTTTTAGATTTTTTATGCGTCAGAGACACAGAACGCATACCTATCAGTGTTACATAATTATTGGATCCCTAATACATTTATAAGGTATTGTAGAAATCATAATGGCGATTAGTATAGCTGATGGCCTTGAGGGTGAGTGACAGCGCTTGACCTCGATCTCACCTTGCGTTCAGGGGAGAATCGTGAGAACCAGAACCCCATAGAAGGCCCTCTTCCGGTTTAAGGATACTAAGTAAGTAAGAGTCAGAACTTAGAAGCCGAGCTAGCAACATGTAAGCCTCATCTGCGCAGATTGTCTGGGTGGGGATTTGGAATAAAGTAACATCAACATAAATCGATGTCTTGTGTTTATTACTAAAAACTAACAATGACACAAGGCTTCTGATAAGAAGAAATCCCAACAGAAACCAGACCTGGAATCCTCAATAGAAGACCAGACGAGACCTTAGAGGATATACCAGACCAAGATAGAAGATAGACAATAGAAGAAGCAAAGCCGGACAGAAGAATAGCCGACAGAGTAAGAAGTAAGAAAGGTATATAACGTTATATAGATTTGGCTTAGTGAAAAGACCAGTATATAACATATACCTATTTAGTGCCGGTAAAGCATCTCTGTCATCCGCTTAGTGATAGAACCGCAAATTTGTATTTCTAGTTACTAGTACGCACCTATGAAAATAGAGTTTAAATAACAACCACTTTTGAGTATCCATTGTTGTCTCAAAAGGCGACCAAGAATTCTGCTTCCTTTTACAACAACATTATTGTTGTTTTTTTCAAATAATGTTATGTGACATATATAATCAATATATCTTATAGTAATAAGATTATCTTTGTTAACAATATGTATTTATTATCAATGTATTTATAATGTATTATCTAATCTTTGTTAACATACTTAAGCGAAACGGCAATTTTCAGCACTTAACAATATGATGACCAAATACAAATCTAGATTTCTTGTTGTGCAAAATGAATTGCGTGTATCTCTTTGTCAAAAATATCACCAAGAATTGGCAATTTTTGCCAACCAAGGCAAGTACTCCCTTCTCCCTCGATGTGCAAATATTGAATGTGATTTTCACGAAGTATTTTTGATAAATTCTTCCACAAAATAAAAACTTTTAGAATATGCACATTGAAATGAATATCAAAATAAATAAATAAAATATATTTTGTATAGTAACTGATATATATTTATTAAACAGAGATATTCGGAAGTTGTGGTTTGGTATTTATCACCAGTAATCGTGATTATCTCGATAGCAATATGTCGGCCCAGCCAACGTGGTCGTCGTCTCTCGAGTAGTCTGTCTTGTCCGGCAGTCGGACGCGGGAACAACAGTCTATATATGAACTGTCCAATCAGATTACAGTGGGGGGGGGTACAAGGTATTTGCATATTCATTATATCAGTAACATAACGGGTGCAAGAAAAATAAAACATTTATTGCAAAAACACGGACATAAAATGGGGGTTCAGTTTATTTTATGGTAGGAATTTACGAGCAAATAGTCCTTTATTACAAAAAAATGTATAAAACAAATCGTCTTCGGCATAAAATAACCCAATGAGTTGACATGCCGTAAAACCGCCCAACCAACCAACCAACCAACCAACCAACCAACCAAAAATTTTGCACTTGAGGCAATCGCTTTGTGAGGTGTAGCGTGGGTGGGGAAACACACCCACGCTACGTCTCTAAGTTATGGCGTTTCATCACATCTAAAATAAAATCAGCTTTTCCTAGAAAAAGACCCAAGTGTTTCGTCACATCTAAAAATAAAATTAACCTTTTCATTGAAAAAGACCCTAATGTTTCATCATTTCCTAGAAATTCTCCTCAATTTTGTCGTTAAAATCTAGTGTGTCTGTGAACAGGTAACCACTGCCTAGAGAGTAGACATTTGGTATTCAAAGAGAACAGGCCTAATATTTTTTCACTGCTAACCCAACTGCTGAACATTTTACGGTCAAGTTACGTTGACAGCACCGGTTCCAGCTAGATCATCAAAGTTAAGCAGCGCTGAGCTTGTTCAATATTTAGACGGGTGATCATTTAAGCAACTGCTAGTAATGTGAGAGTAAGTAACCTGCTATCAAAATGACTTGATTCAGCATTAAATGACCCGAAAAGGGTTGATATGCCAACAAACCAACCAACCAACCGATTACTGCTGAATCAAAATATCAGTTTCGTATTTCAAAAACGATAAAGTTTAATTCTCAAAGGAATTCAGAACTGACTTTTTTTCCATTTTCCCCAGGTGAAGTTTGGTAGTATATTTTTACTATCAAAATATTTGCCGTTTTTTTCTTACCGCAAGGGTTTACCAATAAGTTGGTACACATATATATTATATATGTATATTATATATATTATGTGTGTGTGTGTGTGTGTTTAAAAATAATATATATATATATATATATATATATATATATATTTATATATATATATGTACCAAACTTATTGGTAAACCATTGCGGTAGGAAAAAACTCGGCAAATATTTTAATAATAAAAATATACTACCAAACTTCACCTGGGGAAAATGGAAAAAAAAGAAAGGACCAAGAGGGCCGTACCAACCGAAAATAATCGGTTAATACTATAATACTTGACCAAAAGAAAACATATATATATATATATATATATATATATATATAATATATATATATATATATATATATATATATATATATATATATATATATATATGCAAAGTATATATATATAAACCGCTAGAATTATCTAAAGCTAAAAAGTAAAAAGTGCTCAATACCTAAGTAGAGCAAATAATAGTTAAACATAATGAGTCAGATATACCTACAAACAGTTTCACTTAGTAGCTGATCAGGGCAAGAATCTCATATATATATATATATAGTGCTCAATATGTTGGTGGAGCAAATTTATTATGATAATGGTACACGGTAATAACCTACTCGAGTTTCCCCATAAGGATCTTCAGGGTCAAATCCACTGGATTAATGAAGATATTGATTGATTGCAGTTGATTGCACGTGTGTATTTTTTGCGATAAACGGTTGGTTACAGGACCGCAGTCAATATCTTGATTAATCCAGTGGATTTAACCCTTAAGATCCTTATGGTGAAACTCGAGTAGGTTATTACCGTGTACCATTATATATATATATATATATATATATATATATATATATATATATATACAAAATTAATACGCACACGAAAACACATTTGTAAATTATTGATTATTACCAAAAAACTAGCAAGAATATGTGCCCTCTGAGTGTAAGTTTTAATGCAATGAAATGTATTAAATTAGTGTTACATAATCTATGCATAGATTATTGTCAACCCTCTGTATTTCTGAAGGGATGGCCTCTTTTCATATCACGGGCGGGACTTTCCATGGAATATTACAGAAAGCCCGTGAAATACGTGAAGTCACATGGGACCTGGTTGGCTCTCAGTTTCAGCTTGGACATCAGGCAGATAAGACGTTTCTGCTTTAGCTGAGGCTCACTTGCACACGCGCGTTGTGTTAGTTAGAGAAATATGTTTAGTTAAGTAAATAAAAGTTTACATAAATAATATGGTTTTGTGGTTGATGAATGTCTTGGCAACAATACTTACCTAGAAGAAGAGATGAATCAAGGACGACCAATCAGCAAGAACAGAGAAAGACGAAGTCCAGACGCTAGAAGAAGAACGTAAGATACCAAAGATGAGCAGAAGAATAATAGAAGTAAAGAAAGGGTATGCAACATTAGAAAGACTAACGAAACTAAATAAGAACGATTATAAAATATTAACACTTATTTTAATGTTATTTTAATTGATTTCTATATAAAATTATATATAGGATTGCTTTTAATACGTTTGTATTAGAAATCAATATCTACAAATAATTATTTGTTAAAACCAGTTTTGTTAAAATCCTTATGCAAATTAGTCCCACCCTATACTATGTAAATCTTTATTTCTTAAGGGATATATAACACATATTTCTTCTTAATAAAATAGTTAATTAAATAAGATGCTAATTAAGATTGAATAATGACTATTTCATAATCGTTGAGAATATAACTTAAATAACACAGGAAATCGTGACGTAGTTTCGGTTACAGAAAGACAGACACTGAATCTCATTATGATAAGATTCCATTAAGATTGAATAATGACTATTTCATAATCGTTGAGAATATAACTTAAATAACACAGGAAATCGTGACGTTAGTTTCGGTTACAGAAAGACAGACACTGAATCTCCATTATGGATAAGATCTAATTAAGATGAATATGATATTTCATAACGTTTGAGATATACTTAAATAACATGCGGAAATCGTGACGTAGTTTCGGTTACGAAGACAGACACTGAATTCCAATTATATAAGATTCTAATTAAGATTGATAGATATTTCATATCGCTGAGTAAAATATAACTTAAATAAACGGAATCTGTGCGTAGTTTGGTTAACGAAAACAGAACATCGATTCATTATGATAAGATTCTAATTAGATTGAATAATGACTATTTAATCTTGAGAATATAACTTAAATAACACAGGAAACGTGACGTAGTTTTCGGTTACAGAAAGACAGACACTGAATCTCCATTATGATAAGATGCTAATTAAGATTGAATAATGACTATTTCATAATCGTTGAGAATATACTAAATAACACGGAAATCGTGACGTAGTTTCGGTTGAAAGACAGACACTGAATCTCCATTATGAATAGATTCTAATTAAGATTGAATAATGACTATTTCAATCGTTGAGATATATAACTTAAATAACACAGGAAATCGTGACGTAGTTTCGGTTAGAAAGACAGACCTGATTCTCATTATGAAAGATGCTAATTAAGATTGAATAATGACTATTTCATAATCGTTTGAGATATAACTTAATAACACAGAAATGTGACGTGTTTCGGTTACAGAAAGACCAGAACCTGAATCTCCTTATGATAAGATTCTAATTAAGATTTGAATAATGACTATTTCATAATCGTTGAAGAATATAACTTAATAACACAGGAAATCGTGACTATTTCGGTACAGAGACAGAGACACTGAATCTCCTTATGATGAAGATGTAATTAAGATTGAATAATGACTATTTCATAATCGTGAGAATATAACTTAAATAACACAGGAAATGTGACGTTAGTTTCGGTTACAGAAAGACAGACATAGAATCTCCATTATGATAAGATTCTAATTAAGATTGAATAATGACTATTTCATAACGTTGAGAATATAACTTAAAATCAGGAAATCGTGACGTAGTTTCGGTTCATGAAGACAGACATGAATCTCCATTATGATAAGATGCTAATTAAGATTGAATAATGACTATTTCATAATCGTTGAGAATATAACTTAAATAACAAGGAATCGTGACGTAGTTTCGGTTACAGAAAGACAGAACACTGAATCTCCATTATGATAAGATTCTAATTAAGATTGAATAATGACTATTTATAATCGTTGAGAATATAACTTAAATAACAGGGAAATTGTGACGTAGTTTCGGTTAAGAAAGACAGACACTGCTCTCATTATGATAAGATTCTAATTAAGAGTTGAATAATGATCATTCATAATCGTTGAGAATATAACTTAATAACACAGGAAATCGTGACGTAGTTTCGGTTCAGAAAGACAGACACTGAATCTCCATTATGATAAAGATTCTAATTAAGATTGAATAATGACTATTTATAATCGTTGAGAATATAACTTAAATACACAGGAATCGTGACGTAGTTTCGGTTACAGAAAGACAGACACTGAATCTCCATTATGATAAGATTTAATTAAGATGAATAATGATATTTCATAATCGCTGAGAATATAATTAAATAACACAGGAAATCGTGACGTAGTTTGGTTACAGAAGACAGACACTGAATTTCCATTATATAAGATTTAATTAAGATTGATAATGACTATTTCATAATCGTGAGATCTAACTTAAATAACAGGAAATTGTGACGTAGTTTCGGTTACAGAAAGACAGACACTGAATCTCATTATATAAGATTTTAATTAAGATTGAATAATGATATTCATAATCGTTGAGAATATAACTTAAATACACAGGAAATCGTGACGTAGTTTCGGTTACAGAAAAGGACGAACAGATGAATCTCATTATGATAAGATTCTAATTAAGATTGAATAATGACTATTTATATCGTGAGAAATTAACTTAATAACACAGGAAATCGTGAAGTTAGTTTCGGTTACAGAAAGCAGACACTGAATCTCCTTATGAATAAGATTCTAATTAAGATTGATAATGACTATTTCATAATCGTTGAGAATATACTTAATAACAGGAAATCGTGACGTAGTTTCGGTTACAGAAAGACAGACACTGAATCTCCATTATGATAGATGTAATTAAGATTGAATATAATGACTATTTCATAATCGTTTGAAGAATATAACTTAAATAACACAGGAAATCGTGACGTAGTTTCGGTTACAGAAAGACAGACCACTGAATCTCCATTATGATAAGATTCTAATTAAGATTGAATATGACTATTTCATAATCGTTGAGAATATAACTTAAGTAAACAGGAAATCGTGACGTAGTTTCGGTTACAGAAAGACAGACACTGAATCTCATTATGATAAGATGCTAATTAGATTGAATAATGACTATTTCATAATCGTTGAGAATATAACTTAAATAACACAGGAAATCGTGACGTAGTTTCGGTTACAGAAAGACAGACACCGGAATTCTCCATTATGATAAGAAATATCATAAAGATAATGTTGTTTAACTCAATCTCTTGTTATTTTTTTTTTCCTTGTTTATATCTTATTTATAAATTCATTTTAGCATTTAACCTTTTATCACAGTTACCTGGAAACTCCCTGCCACAATATAAGCTACGTTTTTGTTACAATATCTCGTATAAGTTTTGCTACACACTCTACTCCGTAACAGTTTAGGTTTCGTTTTGTTTGTTTTACGACATATCAACCTCAGTGGGTTCATTTAATGCGTAAAGTTTTTGAAATAAATCAATTCTTAATGGATAATAAATTTTTTTTATAAATACATTTTTCTATTTAACATTTAAAGGTACGTGACCACTCCGGGTCAGAGTGGACCAGGGAGCAATGGTGATGAAGGGTGCTCCACATTCCCCAAACTCCAAACTGGAACCATCCATCAGATAGAGTTTAACGTCATTCAAGGACATCGTAACAGTTTAATGATGTTATTCCTATAGTTTGTTTGCTAAGCTTAGCTCAGAAGTGTGCGCAAGGTCAGGAATATGGAGCGCATAATAAGAATCGAACTCACTAACAATGGTCTGCGAATCCAGCTTGCCAACCATTGCACACATGAGGTGCCATAGTATTATTCTATGATATCAATCGTAGAACAATGGTTAGTCAAGCTAGTTCTCGCAGATCTGTTACAGGTGAAAGCGAGTTCGATTTATGGGGTTAGGAAGTTATTTGGGCGTTACTTGTATGTTTTTAGGCAATACGTGTCGTCCATTTTGTTGATCTGAAAAAGAATGATCGCTCTGTCGGCTGGGGGCAGATACATGACTGAACGTTTGTTGACCGCGAGTGGACCTGGATGCTTAAGGACGGAATCTTGGTGGTGAGCAGTCCATGACATGCAACACTCCACTTTGGCCTTTACTTAGAGGCTAGACGGCCGGTCGGGAAGGCCCCTGCGATTAATCGACTGGTCACGTCAAACTAACATCTATATGATTGTCCCGACCCAATTGCTCTTATGTCAAGCGCCAACTTTTTTTTTCATATATATATTTACCAATCCTCTGCACGAGCAGGATGTGACACAAGGTCAATTTCTTAAGCGGAGTTCAGCAGGTTTGAATCAGAGTTTTCCTTCTTCTAGACCGGTGCCCTAACCAAGGTTAAAGAGCCTGTTGTCCTCTACTATTATCCATAGCTGGAGGGAGGTAGGATTCATACCTTTCCCAAGGGTATTAGCGCAAAGTGAAATGCAATTACACATCCAGATTGAACTCCGGGCGACGAGTCCATTTCCCATGACTTTAACATTACACCACGCGCTTCCTTTTTTATCAATATATGCGCTAGAAAGCGGTTGCTGAAAGTATTAGTGTTCTAAGTATGGATAAACTGCATCTTAGTTCTAATTATAGTGCTCTGGGGAGTGTGGGAGTACCCCTTCACCATCATTACTCCTTGTCCACCCTGGCCGGAGTGGTAGTACTTGTTAGGGTCTCATCTATGGGTTAATTAGAAAAAATATGCTTTAAAAAATCTGACTGGAAAATTGTGTACCCTCAAAAATAAATAAAACAAACATCTTCGATAAACATACCCAACAAGGGTTGGCGTGCCGTAAAATCCAACCAAAGAAAAAGAATGAAGGGAAAAGAGCAAAGAGACGAGAGATATTTTGAAATTTATTTAGTTATTATCTTCGGTACACCCGGTACTTGTTCCCTTAGGGGACAGGGGTGAGTGTCACCGACACACATCAGCAGCAGCCTACCCTAACATTTAGTCACGTGTTCTTTATAAAAGGCCATGACAGTGGCTCTTCCTCTCTTTTAGTTGTAACCTTAAGGGGTAACACCTCTTCTAACAGATCCTTTGGGTGACTGCTAGCTTTCAGCAATACCCCTCGTGGTCTACAAGGTAAATGCACCTCTTTTTCTATGAACTAGGATTACGGATAGAATATAACCCTAGACGGATTCAGCCATACCCTACTTCTGGAACATTGGAGACTACTATCTTTTGACCTTGTAGGGCCGATAGTAATTACCTTTAACCAACAGGAGAAAGCAACTAGGAGCACGATAATGAACTTCGGACAAGCTTAATCTTTGATACCAAACATCCGAAAGGCTGTTAGCAGGATTAACTTTTTGCAACCCACAACTACTTAATTACGGCTATACCTCGAACGGTGCTGTTACCTAACCAAACCAACCACAACTAAACGAATTACGGCTATACCACACTTTGGTGCTGTTGACTTTATAAATTAACTCTTACTAAACCTCGGGTCGCTTGTCCGACATAAACTATGAACTTCTTCTCTTTGTTGTACCCTTTTAATGTGCATTATATTTGTATTAAAACCTGTTGCATTCATATCGTTGTTAGCTTGTTCCGTGACGTCATAATCCCACCTTCCCCCCACTGCTTTCCTTAACCCACGTTAATTTTTATAATATTTTCAAAACTCGACTTTTATTTCCAAGTTCAAAGCTATTTCTAAAAGTGAAAATGGAGAGGGATTTTCTTCCTAAGCCCGTAAGCTGTGTTTAAAGGTTCTAGAAGGATCTGCCTCGAGCTTCTTTTTTTGGCGCCGGGAAAACCCTGTTTAACGAGCATGCCAAGATTGTTCTTCCTGTCAGAGGCCTCCTGTGAGATTGTTATCTTTTTGTATTCATTTATTCTATTTTTGTAATTTATCTGGGTTTATTTATTATTCAATCCCTACGGATTATCGCTGGATACCCCATACTTGTAACTTTGTGTCACATGCTACTATATTCCTATCATCATCATCATCATCATCATGTCGCGCATGCAACACGGGTATCCATGACAATCTTTCGCCAACCTTCCCTATCATTCATTACACATGGGAGCTCCTCTGTGGAGCAGCCAGCATCTTCACATAACTGGTCAATGTAGGTATAATTTGTTTTATTGTTGAATATCAAATATTCTTCATTGAATTGAAATATCCACCTTTTGTTTATTTTCTGTGATGAACTCAAAAACATATTTTTTTTTATTATTGGAAAATAGCCTCGAAAAGTACAACTACGCCGCCATTTTGAAAAACCAAGACAAACTGTTTGGCCGAATAAACTTCGAGAATCCATTGAAAAAAGAAAAAAAGAAGAAAAAAAAGAAAAAGAAAAAGACCATGGCAGCTGAAGATTTCGGTTACAAAAATAAGTTAAAAATGAAATAAAATAGAATAAGAAGAAATAAACTGGAAAGAATTGGCAAAGTTCATTGTGAACCAGTTCTATCAGTAACTGTCGGTAGTTAGATAAAAAGTCCGAATTTTTACATCTGGTTTCTAACTGCAGCCCACCACCGAACGCCATAACATTACCGTTGTCAACATTCCAGATTTAACACAAATATCTGGATAAAAGGTTATCAAAAGTTCAACAACCGGGAACATCATTATGTCTCCAAATATCACGTGGAATTATTTCTTAAACACACACACACACACACACACAACACACACACACACACACACACACATTACATCTTTGGGATTTTGGAGTTGGGCCAGTGTTCTAGTCATAAGGAATTATCATATAGAGCCGCTTCACAAAATCCGGATATATCGTATTTGATGGCGCATAAGACTCCACCCTATTCAATATTACAGTATGATACAAATACTGGTAATTTATGAGGAAGTGCGTCCCGGTCCTCTGCCTCCGAAATTGCTGCCCGGTGAATTTTAAAATAACGACCCCAAGCTTCGGCACCACACCAGTGTTACTTGAAAGAAAACAACCAACTTAGGGCGTTAAATGTATTTTTGTCTTAATTCTTGTTTATTTATAGAAATTTGTCGTAATTCGTGTTTATTTATCGTAATTAATTATTTACCGTAATTTGTCATAATTCTTGTTTATTTATCGTAATTCTTGTTTATTTATCGTAATAAAAGAAAATCTTAGTATTTAATAGAAAGATAGATAGATAGATAGATATGAAGATGGATAGTTTTGAATAGACTGAGATAGATAGATAGATAAACAATAGGTAACACCTATTTTACCCGTGAAATTTTACCCCCCCCCTATATTTAACACAATGAATCTTGCAGAAGTTTGGGGTCGTTATTTTAAAATTCTCTGGGCAGCAATTTCGGAGGCAGGGGACCGGGACGCACTTCCTCATAAATTACCCAAATACTGGTAGTATGGGGATTTTTATCCCCGTAAAAGCACTGTCTAAACCCTACGTTTTGTGAGAGACAACCGTACTTCGAACGAAGTGAGGAGATGGGTGCTGCTTTTGAAGAAAGGAGACAAACGACTTTTGTAGAACAAAATGTTTACTATACGTGAAAACCACAAACAAATATCAAACAGGGGTATACAAAATGCATAGAATGAAACAACCAAACGAGTTTTATGGAATGTTCATAGAGTTCAATGAGTTTGGTTGGTAAAAGTATTTCTAGGAGAATTGAATGTATCAAAGGGGTTAAAGTGATGGTTGTAGATAAAATTGTCTGCGGAACATAGCTGTTTATCCTTGATAGTTCTGTTCCTCGTAACTGGTTGGGCCCTGAAGAATTGGTTTTTAGGGTGCGTTTGCCGCTCCTGCTTCCAACGTGTCGGGGGTTCCAAGTCGTCGCCGTCTGGGGGCTTCTGACGATACGGAGCAGTGAAGCTAGCCAACGCTAGAGGCAAAAAGAGACTGAATTCTTCAGGGACCCCTCTTTTATAGTGGGCATCATGTGACCCTAAGGGCTGCTGCTGGTGACCGGTGAAAGAGGATCACCATTTCCTTAATAAATTTTCACACTAGATATGGATAAAATATAGTACGGTAGTTTGGGCTCTCTAGCTTTGGTTAGATGATGGGCGACAATGAATAATTATCTCCCCTTGAAAATGAGAGTGACGGCTGGATGCCTCGTGGAGTGTCACATTAAAGTCAGAAACCCCTTATTGGCCTGTTCTTTGAACAATTGAGGCGTTGTCTCTGTCCCTGCCAAGGAGCAGTAAAGGCCACATGGCTATATTATTAACACTCATTCAGTAAGCCCTTTCCCATTTTGTACCCCTTTCACATACTGCTACTATAGGACACTTAGTGTATTCTTTCTTTCAATACTACTTGTATGTATATTATGTATGTTGGATTATTTGGGTGTATAAGGTGTGCTGAAGATTGCAGCTTGTATTTATAGACTGTTCCAAAATAACTGAATCGGCCAGTCGGCTGAATCTGCCAATCAAAACGCCCAAACATGTACTATTTAAAGTGTTGATAAATTGTCGCAGTATTGCTAGCTGGATGTACAGACGAACGGACAAAGATTATACAACTCTTTAAACGCGGACCAACTGATGAGGATTATACAACTCTTAATACGGATCAGCGGACAAGGATTAAAATTGATACTACATCTTTCTACTTAAAAAAAGGATAAAATTTTATGCCACAAGGGATCTTCACTGTACCTACAGCCCTAAAAATGGTCACACGAATCGTAACAATGCTATAAAAAGTTAAATTCTATTGTATGTGTAAGTAAAGTAGGCGGTGCGGCCTATTGTCGATATCAGTCGGGCAGTGAGGGAATCAATCCCCTTATCACTAGCACTAGACCAATTTTAGTCTGGGATGGAGCACCACAACTATCATCAGCATCCACCCTCAATTTACCACGCAGACTCAAGCTTTGCTACTCATGTGCTGAGTTAGCGAGGGCCGGTATAATAATCTTATACCGTTTTTCTTACGTTGTGTTCAGTCTTAGTATATAAAGGATAAATTACTGCTACTATTGGTCCTTTTTTTTTAAGTATAAAGATGTAGTATCAGTTTTAATCCTTGTCAGCTGATCCGTATTAAGGAGTTGTATAATCCTCAACTAACTTTATCTTCCCTACCACAATACATTCCAATAGTTTAAGTATTCCTATCAACAGTAATGTCAGTTGAAAAGTTATAGAAATATGTTAGGTTCTACCAATTTATTTTGTCATAGGCATACTTTACAAAATGAATTTACACCCCTCCTCCCGATTGAAAAAAAAATTAAAAAAAATCAGGGAATATTCCGATTTTAATGAAATTTTCAGTGTTGATTTATCAATGAATGATTTTATAATGCATCAGTTATTTTATTTAAAAACTTTCTGATTTTTTTTCAAGTCACTTAACTTTGACTCCTCCTTATTTTGGAGTCGCAAAATATCGGTGGGATTATATACTTTTATGGAGGCGCGTGGTCTGATGGTTAGGGTTGTAGGAAATGGACTCGTCAACGCGTGTTCAATTCCTGGACGAAGTTGTTGGAATTTCACATAGCGCTAATACCCTTGGGAAAGGTATGAATCCAATTCTCCCTCCAGCTATGGGCAAATAGCAGAGCAGACTGGCTCTTTAACCCTGGCTAGGTAACCAGTCTAGGAGAAGGAAAACTCTGAATTCAAACCTGTTAAACTCCGCTTAAGAAATTGACCTTGTGTCGCATCCTGCTCGTGCAGAGGGATTGGTAAATATATATATATACTTTTGAAACTAATTACAGTATAAATAAAAAGGCAAAAGACCAAAGATAAAAAAAAAATAAGGGAAAAGGTCAAAGTTAAGTGACCTGAAAAAAAAAACTCAGAAAGTTTTGAAATAAAATAACTGATGCATTATGAAATTCATTTATTGATAAATCAACACTGAAAATTTCATTAAAATCGGAATCTTGGTAAATCTTTTTCAATCTGGGGGGTTAAATTTATTTTGTAAAATACGTCCATGACGTCAAAATTGGCAGATCCTAATATAAATGTACGATGAACGCACTTAGCATCTAGGTATAAAATAATCCTAGACGTGTTGACAAGCCGTTAAAATGAATCAATCTCTTTTGCTTTTTTCCCGGATATATGTTTGAAATGATATATTCATAAAATATTCTACGGATAACCTGGATACATCACAAGTATTTCACCCTTAAAATAAGGTGCAATACTCCCCGGCATTTGTAACGTCACCGAGTACAACTCACCCTGGCAATCCCTTGCACTCGATAAGGAAACCCGACACAAGTAGGTGCAACTTACCTGTTGAAGCCGAAGGGTGGGAGATGGAAACAACTCGCTAGATTCCCCCACTCCCTAGCAGACTGTCCGAGGTATGCCGACTGCAAAAATGGCAAGCGAGAGATACTCCTTTTTTTTGTTTACTCTCTTGTTAGACTAATGAAATATTTAAAGTATTTTCTCCATTTCCTTCATACACCTAAGGCGTCCTATCGTATTGTAATGGTTAGGGAATTAGTCTAATAGACACATTACTACTAAAAAAACGGGCTAAACTTGCAAATCGGTCGGAAAATTAAAACATATTACAGGGTGACACAGAAAAAACAGAACCCAAATTAGTTATTTATTTTCCCATTAAACTAACCCTTACCCCAACCCTAACCCTAACCCTAGTTGAGTAACATAATATTACAGGGTGACCCAGAAAAAACAGAACCCAAATTATTTATTTTCCCATTAAACTAACCCTAAACCCCCAACCCTAACCCTAACCCTAAACCCTAACTCTAACCCTAGTTGAGTAACATAATATTACAGGGTGACCCAGAAAAAACAGAACTCAAATTATTTATTTATTTCCCCATTAAACTAACCCTATACCCCAACCCTAACCCTAAACCCCCTAGTTACAATTATCAGTTTAATTACAAAATTTGTGGGTTCTGTTTTTTTCTGGGTCACCCTAATTTTCCGACCGATTTGCAAGTTTGGCCAAAAAAACGTACGTTTCTCGTTTCTTTTGTTTTCACCTTTCTTATTTTTCGTTGTTTGATTTAAAAAAAAAAATAGTCGCGACGCTTTTCGTGGCACATGGACATGCAAAAAGAATGAGATCTTCAAAAGTTCTTCGACGCCTTTTTTGACCAACAGTCAAACTATTCAAAATAATTTACCAGGCTGGAATAGACAGGGAACACCCGGAGAAGGCCGGAGGATACGGCGGCCGATATCACTATAAAGATGAGGACAACACTCCGAAAATTCAAAATTATTCTTGGTACAAATGCAGAATAGCGCGCTAGAGATAATATCATTAGAATCGCATTTTACGTGCAAATAGCATTAGATTATGGAAACTCCCGAAGTAGCCTAACCCTAAAACTAACCCTAAACTAACCTTAACCCTAGCGTCTCAAAGTTTCGGGTATTTCCGTTTACAGTTAAACTACACATGGAATGATCCTCATTACCACAATATATATATATAATATATATATATATATATATATATTAGTTTTTTTCCGTAGTTAGGGTCTTTCCATGTGTGGTTTAACCAAGCTGATGCAGGTAGACCATGAGGAGAGCTCGTGCCTAATACCAGTGAGTAAAAGGACAGAGCAAGATATTTAGTAAATGAAGAAAAACTCTAAATTTGCTTCATTACAATAATTTATTTCAACCGTATTAATACGGCATCTTCAGGTAATCACAAGAACATGACTCTTACGAGTCAAGTTTAGAGTTTTTCTTCATTTACTATATATATGTGTGTGTGTGTGTGTGCGTGTGTGTGTGTGCGTGTGAAGAAAAGGAAGTGAATCCGACGGTATGTAGTATATTAAGAAAGAATGAAAAAACAAGGGTTTAAATGAGTTAAGTAGTGAGTTTATTGGCCAACGCTGCAGTGTTTCGATCTATTAATTAGATCATCTTCAGGGCATTTGTTGGTATATGGAAGGTAATAAGAAATTTTTATCACAGAATAACGAGAAAAGCGAGTGATAGTCCTTGTTTATCAATCTGTTCAAAATTTGAAATCTGAAGAAAGGAGACTGATAAACAAGGACTATCACTCGCTTTTCTCGTTATTCTGTGATAAAAATTTCTTATTACCTTCCATATACCAACAAATGCCCTGAAGATGATCTAATTAATAGATCGAAACATAGCAGCGTCGGTCAACAAACTTACCATTCAACTTATTTAAACCTGTGTTTTTTCAATTTTCTTAATATATATATATATATATATATTATATATATATATATATAATATATATATATAGATCATCTTCAGGGCATAAGATAAGAAATTATTTATCACAGAATAACGAGAAAAGCGAGTGGTAATCCTTGTCATTCAGTCTGTTAAAAATTTTTTTAGGTTTGAAAAAGGAGACGCTGTCGTTTATCGCAACAGAAAAAATTTATACACACACACACACACACACACAGACACACACAACCACATACCTAAAAAATGCACAATGTTTCCTTTCGATACACACACTTACAGCGTCCCATACTCACGCCATAAAATAGAATATTTGATGTCATATTTTAAAACCGTCTCCTTTTTCAAACCTCAAAATTTTTTTAAACAGACTGAATGACTTAACTCATTTAAACCTGTGTTTTTTCATTCTTTCTTAATATATATATATATATATATATATATATATATATATATATATATAATATATATATATTATATATGAAGATAGGAGGGTTGGAGTAAATCCGACAGAATATGGTGAGGATAAAGGAAAAGAAGACAAAAAGAATTCTTTTGAGTTATTCCCTTTTGTCCACTTTTCCTTTATCCTTACCACATTCTGTCGGATTTACTCCAACCTTATCTTCATATATATATATATATATATATATATATATATATATATATATATATATATATAAATTAGCTATGCTTAATAAGATGTACATCCTGGCGGGGTGTAATGGTTAGTTATTAAGTCTTCCAAATACATTGCTACTGATACGGTCAAGTCCCGCTGAAAGCAGCAGTTCCCGCTAGATTATCGAAGTTAATCAGCGATGAGCCTTTTCAATATTTAATTAAGGGACCACTTAACCAACAGCAGGTACTGTAAGCAATCTAAGTTCTTTGTTTATCAAAATGACTTGATTCGGCATCAAATGACCCGAAAAGGTTGATATGCCGTAAAAGAAGATAATTATCATATTTAAATTGATCCTGTTGTTACTACGCTTAGCGGACACATAGAAAAACTACAACGTGATACAACATTGAAATTTATACAGTCGATTAACTAAATGCAGAAGAATATTTTCGCCAATTTGTAGACGTCTGGCGGCCATATTCAACCTACACACATTGATATAAATAGAAAAAGAAACACAAGTTTCTGAGCAAGCTTGTAAACTAAAAGAGACCAATCAGTATCCGAGTTTGGAACTTATATGCGTTACACACACACACACACACACACACACACACATATATATATATATATATATATATATGAAGTGAACAAACAATGTGTTTGCAATGGCGAGGGCCGACAATTTTTGGGAGATTATGTGCTTAATTAAAGTCATACCTAATTTGTTAATTAATTAATTATGATTAAATGAATTAGGCGTGCATATCGGTTTAAATGTAAAGCGTAAACAAATCGAGAAAAAGTCGATCTCTGTATCTGATAGGCTGAAATGTACATACAGAGATCGACTTTTTCTCGATTTGTTTACGCTTTACATTTAAACCGATATGCACGCCTAATTCATTTAATCATAATTAATTAATTACAAATTAGGTATGACTTTAATTAAGCACATAATCTCACCCCCCCAAAAAATATATATATACCAATCCCTCCGCACGAGTAGGATGTGACATAAGGTCAGTTTCTTAAACGGAGTTTAACAGGTTTGAATTCAGAGTTTTCCTTCTCCTAGACTGGTTACCTAGCCAAGGTTAAAGAGCCAATCTGCTCTACTATTTACCCATAGCTGGAAGGGAGAGTAGTTGGATTCATACCTTTCCCAAGAGTAATATCGCTATGTGAAATGCAAACAGCTTCGACCAGGACTTGAACTTACGTCGACGAGTCCATTTCCTTACGACTCTAACCATTACACCACGCACCTCCAACACCTGCGTTATATAAGGCGATCAGTTGTTTGGTTGGTTGGTTGGTTGGATTCTACGGCATGTCAACCCTTTGGGTTATTTTATGCCAAAAACATTTTTGTTTTATTCATTCTTGTTGGGTATTCAATTTTTTAAAAACTCATTTTAAAGTCATTTTTTCCTACTTAACTCAAACATGGAACCCTAACAAGTAGATATGGGAGTAATGGTGATGAATGGATACTCCACACTTCTCAGAATTCTAGAATTGGAACCTCACCACTAGATGCAGTTTAACATCATGCCGAGGACACTAAAACCCTCGGCCACCGCCTTCTAGCTCATATATGATAAAAACGGTTGGGTGTTTGTCATAATAGCAATAGTCGTCAGGGTGGCCTAAAGTCGGTATCAGCCAATCATCGAGGGAATCTATCCCCTTTTTACTAGCGCTAGACCAAGGAGATTGTTTTATCACCTGAGGTGGAGCCGACACCTACCATCAGCTCTTTACTTTATCGCACACATTCCGTGTTTGATGTGACCATCCAATTAAATGGAGGAGGTCTCTCCGAGATTTGGATGAGTGTGGAGTGCCCCTTTCATTGCAATTACTCCCAGGTCCACTCGTCTTGAAGAGATAGTTACCTGTTAGGGTCCCGTCAACCGGCCAAATAGATCTACTTAGAAATTATTCGTATTCGAAAGGACCATATGCACAAAATACCTCTTAATAAACTACGCAAAAAAATGTAAATATGGACGTACAATGAACGCGATTCCCTAACCTCTACGTTTACGACCAAGTCACGCTAAAAGCACTAGCGGTTCCCGCGAGTTAAATGTGCCTGTTCAATATTTAGATGAGAGACCATTTAAGCGACATCAGCTCCTTTCAGTTTCATAATAGTTTTTGTGCCTCTGAAGTTAAAGTGCTTCCTGTGACTGTAAAGTCCAATGTTCGAAAAATATTCTCGACCACAGATGTGGCTGTTCCTGAAGATGTTGATGTGCCGGTGCTTTGTTGCCGCTGCTTTCTTCTGGACTTCATGGTGTTCCGCTGCGGAGAGCCTGTTGCCGCCACTCTGTATGGGTTATCAATCAATATACAAATATCAATTTCGGCATTAAATGCCATAAAGGTTATTTAATGCTGAAATTTGATTCATTTGTTAATATTTGATTATAATCATAACTATTTATATTTTCAACATTCCATTGTTATAAATTTTCAAATTGCACTTTTCGTTTTATTTGTCTATAATAATAGGCATTTTGTTACATAATCATTAGATACCTAATGATTATGACAATAGTGTAGAAATCATTATGGCGATCAGTATAGCTGATGGCCTTGAGAGTGAGTGACAATGCTTGACCTCACTCTGACCTTGCCTTGCGGGAATGGACCGTGAGAATCGGAAGGCAATAGAAAGCCCCTTTCCGGTTTAAGGTGTAAGCAACTCAGTCAGTTAGAGAGTTAGGAGTTAGAAGTGAAGCTAGCAAGATGTGAGCCTCACTGCGTGATTGTCTGGTCTGGCGGTCTACGAATAAAGTAACATCATCGTAAATCGAAGTCTTGTTGTTATTACTAAAAGCTAACAATGGCACAGGGCTTCTGATAAGGAATGATCCCCAACAGAGACCAGACCCGGAATCCCAAGAAGACCAGACCAAGATAGAAGATATAGACGACAGAGTAAGACGTAAGAAAGTATATAACATATAGATATATAGTGCCGGTAAAGAGGTATATAACAATTTGTTTGGGCACAATTACATAGTTTCAAGTATCCGATCTAATACGAAAAAAGGTACTTTAAAACTTTAAAGTTTTTTTTTCTTTGGCTATGTGAAATGCAAACAGCTTCGACCAGGACTTGAACTAGCGTCGACGAGTCCATTTCCTACGACTCTAACCATTACACCACGCACCTGCGTTATATAAGGCGGTCAGTTGATTGGTGTGTTAAGAAGTAAATGTGTTTACTCACGGTTTTAATTAGCAGATCCAGCTATATGCTTTTGAAAGGATCCTTTAATAGGTACTCTCCTGTAACAGGAAGTTAGGGATTAACACCCAGTTTGGCCAGTTTGAGCGAAACCCACTGGCAGTCAACAACACGAGCTCTAGGCCTGTCATGCCATCCGCTAAAGGACCGCGTGCCAACCACCTCAGCGAGGGATCTGCTAAGGAATCCGCCTCAACTGAGGAAGACTTATTGGGTACGCCTTTGTACATCGTTAATATATTTGTATTTATATGTAATAAACATGATAATTGTTACCTGTGCTTTTCCTATCTATATATCTTCCGTCTTATCCCTCTGAAAAATAAGACCGTTAAAAAAAAATGTGCAAAAATGTGACTGATGTCGCGTATCGCCGAATTCTTATTTTTGCTAAAGAAATAATGGACCATTCTGTTTCTATTATAAAGAAACGAAGGACATGATACACAGAAAAATAAAAAGAAAGAAAGAAAGAAAGAGAGTGGAGAAAGATAGAGAGAGGGGGTGAGAATGCGAAAACAATAATGCTAATCTGTTTCAATCGATGATGAAAGAAAGAAAGAAGAGAAGAGAGAAGAGAGAGAGAGAGGAGAGAGAGAGAGAGAGAGGACATAGAAGGAATGTTTAATCAAGAATATCATACTTTTTACATATTGAACTATTTAGCAATAGCTCTCAAGTAAACAAGTAAACGTTGTAATAATTAAATTATCATATTGTGGTATATCCACAGGACCTGCTAGTTATCTTTTATTGCTGTACCTCATTTATTCTGTTGGCGCGGGGGTGGGGCTCGCATCTCGGTACCGAGCTATCGTATAACGACTAACTGCAACACTTTTACACCGACGATGAATAGGCAAATAATTACGTAATAAAATTCATGGAAGTGACAAATGCCTGTTTTCATCAAAGAGCGATACAAAGTAAGTGTGTTTAATCATAGTTTTAATTAGTAGTTTCTTAATAATCGCGTCTTATTGTGTGGGTGGAGAAAGGGCCTTTTCCGGTCGGGGGTTGATATATATTTCATCTGTGCCTTTTTATTTTCATCGGGCTAGTTAAAGTGAAGAGTTCCATAAGAGTAGGTCAGTGAAGAGTTCTAACTTAAGAAGAAAGAAAGAAAGAAAGAAAGAGAGTATGAGAAAGATAGAGAGAGGGGTGAGAATGTGAAAACAATAATGCTAATCTGTTTCAATTGATGATGAAGAGAGAGAGAGAGAGAGAGAGAGAGAGAGAGAGAGAGAGAGAGAGAGAGAAAGACAGTGTGTGTGTGTGTGTGTGGTGGAGAGAGAAGAGAGTCAAAGATAGAGTGTCAAAGACAGAGTGTGTGTGTGTGGTGGAGAGAGAGAGAGAAAGAGAGAGAGAGAGAGTGTGAGTGTGTGTGCAGAGAGAGAGAGAGAGAGAGAGTCAAGAGATAGAGTGTGTGTGGTGGAGAGAGAGAGAGAGAGAGAGAGAGAGAGAGTCAAAGATAGAGTGTGTGTGTGTGGTGGAGAGAGAGAGAGAGAGAGAGAGAGAGAGAGAGTCAAAGATAGAGTGTGTGTGTGTGGTGGAGAGAGAGAGAGAGAGAGAAAGAGAGAGTCAAAGATAGAGTGTGTGTGTGTGGTGGAGAGAGAGAGAGAGAGAGAGAGAGAGAGTCAAAGATAGAGTGTGTGTGTGTGGTGGAGAGAGAGAGAGAGAGAGAGAGAGAGAGAGAGAGAGAGAGGGGGGGATTAGGTGCATTTCGTCCATTCCATTGGCCAAATTGTTGATAGGAAAGATAAAACTAAAAACCCAGTGAAAATGAAACTAACCGGAGGAACTTGAATGGTATTTACCACGTACTCCACGTGTATGGATTAGGCACAAGGCCCTATTAATGTGGGACCACTCACGAACCGAGACTCATGGGCGGCGGGTGCAAAAAATGCGTCGATCCCGTCGGCATTCCCCCTCAAGGAGAGCGCCTCAGGCACTGGACAATAAACCCAGGCTTGCCCCTTTAAATCAAGGGCGCACGTGTTGGGTTTTCGGGAAAAACGCCCTAATTTGCTTTGTTTTTTTATTTTTTATTTTTTTAAGTGACACCGCTTCGGCTACGGACTTCAATCGTAGCTGGGTTTTTTTCAGCAGCCACCGGCTAGCGTTTTTGAGGCAGGAAGCCGGGACGAAACTCCGCGAAGAGTATCGGACGTTCTTCCTATCTTTGATCAAAGTTTACTTATTCATAAGTTTATTTACCAGTACGCTGCTGTGTATATAGGTTGAACGACTCAACGTTTGGGTGTGAGAGTAAGTCAGCATGTTCCACGAGAAATGAGAAACATGCTACAATCAATATCCGGGTTCTCATTTGATTTACACAGTGGAGTTAACCCTGAAGATCCTCAAAATGGTGAAACTCGAGTAGGTTATCACTTGAACCTATATTAAAATAAATTTGCTCTACTAACGTATTGAACACTTTTTTATTTGTTATATCACTGCCTTACCTTTATGAACTTCACATCAACCACCGTGACCATATTCACCGGTGAGTCATCTTTTCCATAATAACATAACAGCACAAAATGTCTTCAAATAAACACCAGGAGATTTAGCGACCTGACGATGGTGAAATAACCTGAAACCTGGGTAGTTGCTTATAAAAAACTTTTATATTTAAAAAATTCAACAAATATATATATATATATATATATATATATATATATATATATATATAGATAAAGATTTTATTATTATTTTTATTATTTTTTGTTTTATATTATTTTTTATTATTTTATTATTATTTTTATTATTTTTTGTTTTATATTTATTTTTTATTATTCTATTATTATTTTTATTATTTTTATTTTATATCTATTTCTTATTATTTTCTTATTATTTTTATTATTTTTTGTTTTATATCTATTTTTTATTATTTCATTATTATTTTTATTATTTTTTGTTTTATATCTATTTTTTATTATTTTATTATTATTTTTATTATTTTTTGTTTTATATTCATTTTTATTGCTTTTTGTATTATATTTATTTTTTACTATTTGTTTTATATTTATTTTTTATTATTTTTGTTTTATATTTATTTTACATTATTTGTTTTATATTTATTTTTCATTATTTGTATTATATTTATTTTTTATTATTTTGATTCTTATTTTGATATTCTTATCTTGTATTTACTTTTTGCATTATATTTATTTTTTTAATTTTTAAGATATTTTTAAAAATTAAATTTTTTAAATTCTAATTTTAAAGAATACACAATCCATCAACACTAGCGACAAAGAACTACTTATCAATGCAACGAAACCCAATATTTCGTTGACTTTAATGCTGAGTATATTTTCTTTCTATCTTCGAAGAGAATAGATACAAAACTATTCTGATAAAAAGTCCTTTCCTCGTGTGACCTGGTCTGTGTCGTAATAAGAACTTGTGAAAACCATTACAGTCTTTTACAGCTCGTCTTATCTGAACTTGTCCTACTATGTCACGTGCCGAGCCTAGTTGTGATCTTACAACAGTATGAAAAAAAAAAAAAAAAGAAAAAAAAAAAAAAGGATTATCCTTGTAAATTACTATAATTATTGTAAATAATTTTTTTTCCCAAGCCACTTTAAGGACACCCACTCCCTACTTAGAAGAACTGGTCGGCTTGTGTTCGGTACTTCAAAAACCGGAAAAACAGTCAGCGGCCCTTAAAAACTATCAGAGGGAAAGTGAGTAACAATTTTATTTAGTTGATTGTCTTTTGTTTGGGGATTTTTGCTACCTCTATCCTGTTAGTATAGCACTTATTCTAAAACTAACAACAAATAAAATGAATTAAAACTTAAAAGTTCAATTCTAAAGGTTTATTACACTACAAAAGAATGACTAACAATATAAACGTCCTTTCTATGTATAGAGTCAGATTTGAAAGACCTACCAGTTTGATGGAGAGGGAAATTGAGAATATCTGGTATCTTCTATTTGAGTCAATCCTCTCAGAGATAATTTCTGGTCGACTTGTCATGGAACTGGTCCAAAGGTGTCGATTAAATATGGGCGCGAAAACTTCTGGGTGCGTCAGGTGATTGCTATGTTTAATCACAGAAAGGCCCTCCCTCACTTAACTCCATATAGAGAAATAAACGTATTTTAATGACACACCTTTTACCCACCTTTATATATATATATATATATATATATATATATATATATATATTATATATATATATATATATATATATATATATATATATATATATATATATGAAGAAAAGGAAGTGAATCCGACGGTATGTAGTATATTAAGAAAATTGAAAAAACACATGTTTAAATAAGTTGAGTGGTAAGTTTATTGGACGACGCTACAGTGTTTCGATCTATTAATTAGATCATCTTCAGGGCATTTGTTGGTATATGGAAGGTGATAAAGAAAATGTTATCACAGAATAACGAGAAAAGCAAGTGATAGTCCTTGTTTATCAGTCTGTTTAAAATTTGAAGTCTGGAGAAAGGACGCTGAAAAAGGTAGACGGTTTGAAAAATGACGTCAAATATTCTCTTTTGCGGTGTGAGTATTAGAGTGTGTGTATCGAAAAAAGGCATTGTGCATTTTTAGGTATTTTGTGTGTGGTTGCGTTGCGTAAATCTTTTGCGATAAACGACATCGAAACAAACCTCAAGGTTGTGTGTGTGTGGTGTGTGTGTGTGTGTGTGTGTGTGTGTGTGATGCCCTGAAGATGATCTAATTAATAGATCGAAACACTGCAGCGTCGGCCAATGAACTTACCACTCAACTTATAAAAAAATATATATAAGAAAGGAAATGAATCCGACAGTATGCGTATGAAAAGGTGGACTGAAAACATCACACAATGCTGTTTAAAGAGAAAACAATTTATAACATAATCATAGCTGATATTGATCAATATTTCGATTTTATAAAAATCATCTTCAGAGCGCATTAAATCCGTGGTGTTTTGATCGGATAAATATATATATATATATATATATATATATATATATATATATATATATATATATATATATATAAATCATACTTTATTAACAAGATCAACTATAATAAGGTAAGCAGTATGGCCACTTTTATCACCCGTCCCTCCAAAAATTCTCGGCACGGGCCACATTTCTGTATATGTTATAGAAATAAAAGCATTTCCGTTTGGTGTTGTATTTCAGAACGAGTGTAGAAGTGCTCCCGAGCCAAATACCTCGTGGCAAATTAGTTAAAATTATCCTTCGTCGTCTGTTATTTTTATAGCCCATTAATCGTGTTAATTAAACAGTGCGTAGCTAAAGTTTGTTACCAGGTTTAACAAATTAGCGTAACGAGTTCATAACCAAATGTAGGTTAGTATTGTAAGAGTATTCCTGTTAACGGTGATAAAAGATTAATGATGGAATTAATTATGAATAAAACAAGAAAACAGCAAAACAAATAACAGAAACGATTTCTCTAAATTTTTTGAGATGAGGTCTGATAATTTGGATTATTTGGATTATTCGGGCTATTGACCTCATCTTTATTGTTATCTACACAACGTTTCGACCGATGTGCCCTCCGGCCTTCTTCGGGTATTTCTTGTGAGACTCGGAAACCTTCTTCAACTCGGGAACCCTCTCCTCCAACTAGGGAACCTTTTCTTCGAACTCGGGAATCTTCTTATCTTAATTGGAAGCCTTCACGGAATTGAATAAAATGTTAGGTTCGTAGTTTTTTTTCCCGTAAACCCAACCCCAACCCTAAACCCTGAACCCTAAACCAACCTCGTCAAAATTAACAGTTTTATTACAAAATGTGTGGGTTCTGTTTTTTCTGGGTCACCCAGAAAAACAGAGCCCAAATTATTTATTTTCCCATTAAACTAACCCTAAACCCTAAACCCCAACCCCTAGTTTTTTTTTTTTGCAAGTGACACCGCTTCGGCTACGGACTTCAATCGTAGCTGGTTTTTTTTTCAGCAGCCACCGGCTAGCGTTTTTTGAGGCAGGAGGCCGGGGTGGTTCTCCGCGAAGAGTACCGAATATTTTTTTAGCAACCTTTAATACGAATAAGTTAAACGTCTTTGAAACTATCTATATTGCCTTGTGGTTTTTTCCTTTCTCTCGACTCATATGGCGAGTTGTTAATAATTTCCCATAATATACACGCATATTAGTTACTTGGTCTTGTTACCTTATATGATTATTAGCCGCTAAAAGAATATGTTTTAGCAACCTTTTTATTACGCACACTATAGACGTCTTTGAAACTAACTTTTGCTTCGTGTTTTTTTACTTCCTTACGGCTCATATGGGGAATCGTTAATAATCTCCCATATTTTGCTAAGACATATTCTTTTTAGCGGTAAATAATTAGTCAAGGTAACAAGTTTAAATTTACATTAAACAATTATCTTCGAGTTGAACATCTCGTGCAGTGAAATTGCTTTTTTGTAGTAATGTATCTATGTGACTAGATTGCTCACAATTACACTACAATGGGACGCCTTGTGGACGTATGTGTGTGTATGTGTGTTCGCATAGACCAGTGGTTCTCAATCTTTCTATCAATGGACCCTTTTGATTTCTCTTTTACTCTGGTGTTAAAAAAAATCCTATTGGATTTTTATAATTAAATATTATCAGGAATTGTATAAAAAGATTGATAAAACATTTTATAGACTTTAACAACAAACTAAATTCCATGGAAAATGAAAATTCACTATTAAAATAAGTCATAGATATATTGACCACGAAAATATTATTGTGGACGCCCAACTTATTATTTTACTTGCGTGGATCTAAAAAAATTCATATGAACACACAGGGTCCATATGGACCCCGGTTGAGAACCACTAATATAGAGTATGGTAAGATTTAAACTGCAAGCTGTTCATAGTAGATCTTAGGTAATTCTTTAACAGTTTTAGTTTAGAAAAATTCACCTCACAGCCAGCAACACTAACGGCAAAGTTCGCCACAGTATGACACTTTTGGAACAGCGTTCCCTAGATTTTATCTTTGAATAAACGGCAAAAGTTCAAGGGGACCTTCTTCCATCTCTCTCTCTCTCTCTCTCTCTCTCCTCTCTCTCTCTCTCTCTCTCTCTCTCTCTCTCTCTCTCTGTGTGTTTTGCCTCGTGTAGCAATGAAAGTAACAAAACGCTAATGTCTCAACGAAGGACTCTTCCTTATGTCATCGTGATCACTATCTCGTTCTTGAGGAACATTCTTTATGAGTATATATATATATATATATATATATATATATATATATATATATATATATATATATATATATATATATATATATATATATATATATATATATATATATATATTCTTTTTTTTTAAATGTTTTTTTAAAAATTAGGCGTTATTGTGAAGCATTAAAAATAAGTAAATGAATGAACTCGATATTATGGGAGTATGGATTCACTTACTTTTTAATTATTTTTTACATAAATTTTCAGGTTCGTTATATATATATAATATATATATGAGAGGTATCCAAAACTTGGTAGTAAGGGATGATTCTATATGTGATTTCTAAGATACACTGTATTATTATTGTATGATCCAGTATGTATAAATACAGTGAATCTTTAAATCACTAAAAAGAGCTCAATGTATAATAAACTTTTTAGATTATATACAGAGCAATATTTATCTTTGAAAGGAAGGAAAAACTCAACACCGTTATTCCATAATAAATTTATTTCGACCAAAATTGGGGCCTATATAAATCTAAGTTGATTTAATATAGCTCCCCAAAATTTCGTCTCATCAGATGGTAGATCAAGATATATATATATATATATATATATATATATATATATATATATATATATATATATATATATAAGAGGAAAACAATTTGAGCTTGCGTTTTTATTTTTTTATTTTTATCATTTAATTTTATTTTAATATTTTAATTTATTTTGTATTCATTTTGTATTTCATATTTATTTATTTAAAAAAAAATTTTTTAGTTTAATTTTTTGTAAATTTAATTCTTTTTGAAAATGTATTTCTCACGCTCTAAGCGGACGCGCCCGTGTGAGAAATGACAATCGTCCTGAAAAAAAAAAAGAAGATAAATGGAAGAAAAACAAAAAACAAAAAAACAAAAAAACGACAACACCGAATAAAACTGGAACCGACCCCAAGTGAATTTCTTTTCTCTTCTACCATACAAAAAAGACTCAAATAACGAGATTTGATCTCAGATCTATAACCAAGGGAAAAAAAAAGGTTCGCTTGAAAATATACTAACTATATATATTTACGTAAGGGTGTACTTATTCTTATACTGTTATAAATTCATATTTTTGGTTGGCTAGGCTGGTTGGTTGGTTGGTTGGTTGGTTGGTTGGATTTTAGGGTATGTTAACCCTTGGGGTTTTCTCGAAGATATTTGGTTTTATTCATTCTTATTGGATATTCATTTATTTTCAAACTCAATTTCTTTTTAAAACACATATTTTAAAACTCATTTTAAAAAAAATATATTTAGCCCATAGATGGGACCCTAACAGGTACTACAACCCCGGACCAGAGTGGACCTGGGAGTAATGGCGTTGAAGAGTTACTCCACACTCCCCAGAGCTCCGGAATTGGAACTTCACCACTAGAAGCAGTTTAAAGTCATATCCAGAACACTCATATGTTTTATTACAGTGTTTCAATGCTGAAGAGTTTTCTAATAGATAATACCTAATAATATCCGTTTTGATTGTATAATCTTCGCTGCTAACCTCCCCGATGGTTTGAGAGCGAGCGAAGGTGGCATCGTCCCTGGCAGAGGACGGCCTTTTTATTTAAGTACAGTCATACCTCTATTTACGTCGTTTCGACTTACGTCATTTTCGAAAATACGTCGCATTTCAAAAATATTGAAATATTAAAAGCTATATAAAATATTATATTTACGTCATCTGAAGGAGAATAAGCTGACAATCCCCAACCTTCGACATCTAATACTATGTGATATCTATTGCCTCTTCATCCCTCTACACCCATAATAATACCGTGTAATACCGACATTATTCATCAGTTTTTTTTTCTTATGTAAGACTAGCCTAGGCTTACTTCATAATTGTGGGAAATTCCATGTGAATTATCTTCCCCTGCTACTAGGGGCACAAATCGCCAATGGAATATTGGCGCCAGAATCAAAGCCCCAGCACTTGTCTGTGGGCCCTCGTCCGGGACGGACGTACTTATCAAGGAACCGTTACTAGAGAGAGACGTAAAAACAAACGCTCTCACTCACTTAGCCCAAAAACAGGGCTACTTATCACAGAGCACGCACTAAGGGTAGTCGCGGTATCACCGTTCCCTAAAAAACTTCAACAAACTTTCTAAGGCATTATTTCAGCATACTGTAACTGGATGTTATAATAGCATACTGAGAACTGAACAATCTACTTGAACAGGGCCCACATAACCAGCTCACTTCTAAGGCTTTATTTCAGCATACTATCTCTGGCTGGTATAATAGCATACTGACTGAAGAACGAGAAACGACCCGAGAAGCTTCTTAGAGCCATTTTCCTATCAACGACAGAACACCTTTATCACCACGACACCAAGAACTCTCCTTAAACAGATAAGTCATGGTCGCGAATTCCATTTAATTTGAAAACCCTTTTGTTGTTAAACCTTTTTGTAAACCCTTGTAATTTTTGTAAACTCTTGTAAATTTTGTAATACAAGTGTCTGCATTTTACTTTTGTGTTTGTTCTTCTTTGTCCGACAATTTTGCCAACAACTACGGGGAAATAAAAGCCCCCTCGAATACCGTAAATACTTTTATAATTTACTGCAATTTACCGATTCAGTAAGCTAACATAAAAATAAATTAGGCTAGCCTAGGCTAAGCTTCCTAATTTACCGAAATATATCGATTACGTAGGCTAACATCAAGAAAATAGGCTAGCCTATGTTAAGCTTCATAATTTACCGAAATATACAGATTACGTAGCCTAACATTAAAAAAATAGGCTAGCCTAGTCTAAGCTTCATAATTTACCGAGATATAGCGATTATGTAGGCTAACATAAAAAAAATAGGCTTGCCTAGGCTAAAGTTCACAATTTATCGAAATATACCGATTACGTAGGCTAATATTTAAAAAAGAAAAACATAGGCTCGGCCTAGGTCGGATAATTGAATCTAAATGGCTATTTCGACTTGTTGTTTTTTTACTTAAGGCCTCTTGAACCAATTGACGACATAGGGTGAGGTATTACTGTAATACTTTCTCCATGTTTTTCTTCTCTTTACACTGAAAGCAGAACCTCAGTTTTATTCTCTTCATCTTGAAATGAAAATAGTTATTAGCCTTACAAACTCACGACTTTTTCGGATGTGTAAATACATGAAAAGTGAATGGGTGTGTAAGGTTCATGGTTAATATATGAACATACAACTCCGACACGTTTGAGGGACAAAACATTTTATATTGTAAACAGCACATTATAAGACAAGATACATAAAATAGGAATACAAGATAATACCAATGAGATACAATAAGGACACATTCAAGTGTTACGTGCATGTACATATAAAAAGAGTTTCAGATAGTCCATATAATGGAAGTCACTTACTGACTTAGTCCGTACGTGGGGACCAGAGGCCCCACGAGGGTGGGGTGTAGTCACAAAAGGTCTAACCCATGTGGTTCAGCCAAGAAGATGTAGTTAAAAGAGGAAGAAGCGTTTGAATCAGCCACTTAAATACTATAGCCCCTGGTGAGAACTAGCGGGAACCCAGCGGGAAGATAACTCTTCCAGGCCAATGTTGAAAAATTTGAAGTTGAAAAGATACGCTTTGTGGGTGGGTGGGGGTTCCACCCTTTGTCACAAACATATATAGGCACACACATATACCACATAGCAATATAGCAATAGCATAATCTTTACAGATCATTGCCGTCCCTCACAAACCTATAACTCCACCACCAGAACCCTTCCTTGCATGAGCTCTCAAATGACTCATCAAACCTGCTGCAGATCCACAAAGTTTGATGCAAATATGACATTGAAAGGACTTCCTTCCCGTTGAATAAGATGATTCAGATGATAAAATTTGATGCTTATGCACCACCATATACCAAATACACACATACGTACACACACACACACACACACACACACACACACAACACACACACACAGACATAGTACGCGGACGCCTCTCGTCGTGTAATATTTAGTGATTTCGATTTTCAGTGGGTGGCCCGTACTTCAGACCTTGTACTAAACTAAGCTCATGGCAGTAGTATGCACGCATGTACACCACATACGCACATCTACACATGAACGGACGTGCAACTATTGCACACACATACACGTACGCACACACACCACAACCACACATATACTCACACGCATGTATATCATGTGTATGGATGTGTATATGTATATGTGTTGTATATTTTTTTTCGATAATAAATCGAGCGATAGTTGGCTACCTTGTATTCTCGGTCATAATTCTCTTGTTCCTTATTCTTTTTCTCTCTTTCACTTTATCTTCTCTTTCTTTTCTCTTTCTATTTTCTTTACGATCTTTTCTTTCTTTCTTTTCTTCTCTTTCTTTTCTCTTTCTATTTTTCTTACGATCTTTTTTTTTCTTTCTCTTTCTTTTCTTTTTCCTCCTTTCTCTTTCTTTTCTCTTTCTTTTTTTTTTACGATCTTTTTTTCTTTTCATTTCTCTTTCTTTTTTTCTTTACCTACTCTTTCTTTTCTCATTCTTTTCTTTCTTTTTCTTCTTTACGATCTTTTCCCCTTTCCTTTCTATTTCTTTCTTTTTTTCTTTACCTTTTCTTTCTTTTTTCTTTACGATCTTTCTTTTTTTCTTTTCCTTTCTCTTTTTCTTCTTCTTTTTTCTTTACCTTCTCTTTCTTTTCTCATTCTTTTCTTACTTTCTTCTTTACGATCTTTCTTTTTTTCCCTTTTCCATTCTGTTTCTCTTTCTTTTTCTTTACCTTCTCTTTCTTTTCTATTCATTTTTCTTTACGATATTTCTTTTTTTCCCTTTCTCTTCTCTTTTCTTTTCTCTTTCTTTTTTTTTACCTTCTCTTTCTTTTCTCATTCTTTTCTTTCTTTACGATCTTTCTTTTTTTTCTTTTCCTTTCTCTTTCTTTTCTCTTTTTTTTCTTTACCTTATCTTTCTTTTCTATTCATTTTTTCTTTACGATATTTCTTTTTTTCCCTTTCTCTTTCTTTTCTCTTTCTTTTTTTCTTTACCTTCTCTTTCTTTTCTATTCATTTTTTCTTTACGATCTTTCTTTTTATCTTTTCTTTTCTCTTTTTCTTCTTCTTTTCTCTTTACCTTCTCTTTCTTTTCTCTTTTTTCTTTACCTTCTCTTTCTTTTTTATTTGTCACCCTCTTCGCTGTCGTCAATGACACTACGCAACAAACCATTACTCTTTGCAACATGAATATCAGAACCCGTAGGAAGTGGGTGTGTGTGACCTGACAGGATTAGGCTTTTCCCATTCGAGTGTGGTGGGTATGGGATTCCACCTGCTGCGATACATTTTCTAGTGGCAATCTCATCATGTCACCCCCACCCCCCCTTGACCCAGGACTGGCAACCCAAATCGGTAAATTGACTCAGACAGATTCGTCGCAGAACAATCACTATCGATACTTATGGGGTTTGCAACTCCTGCACCATCAACCAAACTTTAGAAGATTCGTAGAAAGAATTCTCGCCTATCACCCCGCTCCTCCCAAATTGTTTCGCTTCGGGCATATATGTTCAAATGTAAGGCTAAACAAATTGAGAAAATGTCAATCCCTGAATAAGTCGAAATGTACATTCAGGGATTGACATTTTCTCAATTTGTTTAGCCTTACATTTGAACATATATGCCCGCCAAAATTCATTAAATTATTAACTAATTAATTTTCAAAATTAGGTATGACTTCAATTAAGCACATATCCTCCAATATATATTATATATATATATATATTATATATATATATATATATATATATGAAAAAAAATATAAGGTAAAAAAAAAAGAAAAAGTAAAATAAAAGATATCTATGAACACATGTAAATTGAAAATCACTCTTCCTATTTATCTATCACTTTATCTATATTTCGTCTTCTCGCTCTTTTTCTTTGACCTACAATAAAGACGTTAAAATAAACAACTCTTTACTCCCATCCTATTTTCTTTGATACGGGATTGTCTTGTTTGTCTCAGATGGCCAACGACATCACAAACGTTTGACGTTTGCTAGTGCATGTGATCTAAAAATAGATTCTGTGCTGTCTGTGTCTCCAGCGGTCGCAGTCTGGAGACTTGATTCAAGGTCCGAACTCTAATGAACAGGCAGAGACAGAGACAGTACTTTCTCGTCCACATACACCCACACAAACATCTCTCTGTTGTCTGTGTCTCCAGTTGTCGCAGTCTGGAGACTTGATTCAAGGTCCGAACTCTAATGAACAGGCAGAGACAGAGACAGTACTTTCTCGTCCACATACACCCACACAAACATCTCTCTGTTGTCTGTGTCTCCAGTTGTCGCAGTCTGGAGACTTGATTCAAGGTCCGACTCTAATGAAACAGGCAGAGACAGAGACAGTACTTTCTCGTCCACATACACCCACACAAACATCTCTCTGTTGTCTGTGTCTCCCAGTTGTCGCAGTCTGGAGACTTGATTCAAGGTCCGAACTCTAATGAACAGACAGAGACAGAGACAGTACTTTCTCGTCCACATACACCCACACAAACATCTCTCTGTTGTCTGTGTCTCCAGCGATCGCAGTCTGGAGACTTGATTCAAGTCCGAACTCTAATGAACAGGCAGAGACAGAGACAGTACTTTCTCGTCCACATACACCCACACAAACATCTCTCTGTGTCTGTGTCTCCAGTTGTCGCAGTCTGGAGACTTGATTCAAGGTCCGAACTCTAATGAACAGGCCAGAGACAGAGACAGTACTTTCTCGTCCACATACACCCACACAAACATCTCTCTGTTGTCTGTGTCTCCAGCGATCGCAGTCTGGAGACTGATGATTCAAGGGTCCAAACTCTAATGAACAGGCAGAGACAGAGACAGTACTTTCTCGTCCACATACACCCACACAAACATCTCTCTGTTGTCTGTGTCTCCAGCGATCGCAGTCTGGAGACTTGATTCAAGGGTCCGAACTCTAATGAACAGACAGAGACAGAGACAGTACTTTCTCGTCCACATACACCCACACAAACATCTCTCTGTTGTCTGTGTCTCCAGCGATCGCAGTCTGGAGACTTGATTCAAGGTCCGAACTCTAATGAACAGGCAGAGACAGAGACAGTACTTTCTCGTCCACATACACCCACACAAACATCTCTCTGTTGTCTGTGTCTCCAGCGATCGCAGTCTGGAGACTTGATTCAAGGTCCGAACTCTAATGAACAGGCAGAGACAGAGACAGTACTTTCTCGTCCACATACACCCACACAAACATCTCTCTGTTGTCTGTATCTCCAGTTGTCGCAGTCTAGAGACTTGATTCAAGGTCCGAACTCTAATGAACAGGCAGAGACAGAGACAGTACTTTCTCGTCCACATACACCCACACAAACATCTCTCTGTTGTCTGTGTCTCAGCGTCGCAGTCTGGAGACTTGATTCAAGGTCCGAACTCTAATGAACAGGCAGAGACAGAGACAGTACTTTCTCGTCCACATACACCCACACAAACATCTCTCTGTTGTCTGTGTCTCCAGTTGTCGCAGTCTGGAGACTTGATTCAAGGTCCGAACTCTAATGAACAGACAGAGACAGAGACAGTACTTTCTCGTCCACATACACCCACACAAACATCTCTCTGTTGTCTGTGTCTCCAGCGATCGCAGTCTGGAGACTTGATTCAAGGTCCGAACTCTAATGAACAGGCAGAGACAGAGACAGTACTTTCTCGTCCACATACACCCACACAAACATCTCTCTGTTGTCTGTGTCTCCAGTTGTCGCAGTCTGGAGACTTGATTCAAGGTCCGAACTCTAATGAACAGGCAGAGACAGAGACAGTACTTTCTCGTCCACATACACCCACACAAACATCTCTCTGTTGTCTGTGTCTCCAGCGATCGCAGTCTGGAGACTTGATTCAAGGTCCAAACTCTAATGAACAGGCAGAGACAGAGACAGTACTTTCTCGTCCACATACACCCACACAAACATCTCTCTGTTGTCTGTGTCTCCAGCGATCGCAGTCTGGAGACTTGATTCAAGGGTCCGAAACTCTAATGAACAGACAGAGACAGAGACAGTACTTTCTCGTCCACATACACCCACACAAACATCTCTCTGTTGTCTGTGTCTCCAGCGATCGCAGTCTGGAGACTTGATTCAAGGTCCGAACTCTAATGAACAGGCAGAGACAGAGACAGTACTTCTCGTCCACATACACCCACACAAAACATCTCTCTGTTGTCTGTGTCTCCAGCGATCGCAGTCTGGAGACTTGATTCAAGGTCCGAACTCTAATGAACAGGCAGAGACAGAGACAGTACTTTCTCGTCCACATACACCCACACAAACATCTCTCTGTTGTCTGTATCTCCAGTTGTCGCAGTCTAGAGAGTTGATTTCAGGTCCGACTCTAATGAACAGGCAGAGACAGAGACAGTACTTTCTCGTCCACATACACCCACACAAACATCTCTCTGTTGTCTGTGTCTCCAGCGGTCGCCAGTCTGGAGACTTGATTCAAGGTCCGAACTCTAATGAACAGGCAGAGACAGAGACAGTACTTTCTCGTCCACATACACCCACACAAACATCTCTCTGTTGTCTGTGTCTCCAGTTGTCGCAGTCTGGAGACTTGATTCAAGGGTCCGAACTCTAATGAACAGGCAGAGACAGAACAGTACTTTCTCGTCCCATATACAACCCACACACACATCTCTCTGTTGTCTGTGTCTCCAGTTGTCGCAGTCTGGAGACTTGATTCAAGGTCCGAACTCTAATGAACAGCAGAGAACAGAGACAGTACTTTCTCGTCCACATATACCCACACAAACGTCTCTCTGTTGTCTGTGTCTCCAGCGATCGCAGTCTGGAGACTTGATTCAGGGTCCGAACTCTAATGAACAGGCAGAGACAGAACTTTCTCGTCCACCTACTCCCACACACCACATCTCTATATATGCAAGAGCCCGGCTATTCAGAATCAGTATCTTTGTTATAGGGTCATCCCTTCCTTTTGCGGTGACCACGTAAATAAGATGTGGTTAAAAAGCACACTCTAGGAACACACACGAAAAATAAACCATGCCGCACCTTTAAACGCGTGTTTATAAGCGACAAATGCCCTTGCCACCCCATATACGTCTGATCGGGACTCTCGACATTTGTACAAAACGTGGTCACTAACGAAACACAAGCCGATGTTTCTTATTGATAACTACCCTTATTATGTATAACAAAAGTATTTAATTAATGCAGAAGTACTTTAATTATGTTTCTAAGCCGAAATTTTATAAAACTTTTTATGTATAGAGAACGCCAAAATGTTTTTTACTTCTAATGGTCGTGCCTTTCTTCATTCTACGTTAAACAATGTACCCCCCCCCAAAAAAAAAAGTTTCGAAAATCTTATTATAATACCGAATCTCTTCTTGG
>CM042163.1:11930077-11940077 GCA_023376005.1 Doryteuthis pealeii
CCTCGTTGGGGGATCTTACAACAGTATGAAAAAAAAAAAAAAGAAAAAAAAAAAAAAAAAAGGATCTAGTCCTTGAAATTACTATAATTATTGTAAATAATTTTTTCCCAAGCCACTTTAAGGACACCCACTCCCTCCTACTTAGAAGAACTGCGTCGGTTTGTGTTCGCTACTCAAAAAACCGAAAAACAGTCAGCGGCCTTAAAAACTATCAGAGGAAAAGTGAGTAACCAATTCATTTAGTTGATTGTATTTTTTTGGATTTTTGCTACCTCTATCCTGTTAGTATAGCACTTATTCTAAAATTAACAACAAATAAAATGAATTAAAACTTAGTTCAATTCTAAAGGTTTATTACACTACAAAAGAATGACTAACAATATAAACGTCTTTCTATGTATAGAGCAAATTTTGAAAGACCTACCAGTTTGATGAGAGGGAAATTGAGAAATATCTGGTACTTCTATTGAGTCAATCCTCTCAGAGATAAATTTCTGGTCGACTTGTCATGGAACTGGTCCAAAGGTGTCGATTAAATATGGGCGCGAAAACTTCTGGGTGCGTCAGCATGATTGCTATGTTTAATCACAGAAAGGGCCCTCCCTCACTTAACTCCATATAGAGAAATAAAACGTATTTTTAATGACACACCTTTTACCCACCTTTATATAGTACTTATATTATTATATATATATATATATATATATATATTATTCTTATAGGATAACAATACAAACACACACACACAAAACATATATATATATATTATATATAATATATATATTATATATATAAATATATGAAGAAAAGGAAGTGAATCCGACGGCATGTAATATTAAGAAAATTGAAAAAACACATGTTTAAATTAAGTTGAGTGGTAAGTTTATTGGACGACGCTGCAGTGTTCTCTATTTAATTATATTCATCTTCAGGGCATTTGTTGATATATGGAAGGGATAAAGAAAATGTTATCACAAAAATAACGAGAAAGCAAGTGATAGTCCTTGTTTATCTGTCTGTTTTAAAAATTTTGAAGTCCGGAGAAAAGGACGCTGAAAAAAGTGACGGTTGAAAAATGACGTCAAATATTCTCTTTTGGCGGTAAACACGATGTTTGTGAGTATTAGAGTTGTGTATCGAAAAGGCGATTGCTGTGTGCATTTTAGGTATTTTGTGTGTGTGTTCGCGCGCGTGTGTATAAATCTTTTTGCGATAAAACGACATCGAAACAACCACAAGGTGGTGGATGTGTGTGTTGTGTGTGTGTGTAAGTGTGTGTTGTCCTGAAGATGCCTGAAGATGATCTTAATTAATAGATCGAAACCACTGCACGTTGGCCAAATGAAAACTTACCACTTCAACTAAAAAAAGGTAAAAGAAAGAAAATGAATCCGACAGTATGCGTATGAAAAGGGAATGAAAAAACATCACACAATGCTGTTAAAGAGAAAAAACAATTGTAATAACGATATAATCAGGTAGCTGATATGATCAATATTTCGATTTAACAAAAATCATCTTCAGAGCCCCGCTTAATCCGTGGTTGTTTGGGATCGGATTATATACCTATATATATATATATATATATATATATATATTATATATTGATATATATATATTAATAAATCATACTTTTTACAAGATCAACTATAATAAGGTAAGACAGCATGCCACTTTAGTTATCACCCGTCGCCTCCAAAAATTCTCGGCACGCGCCACATTATCTTGTATATTGTTATAGAAATAAAACCGCATTTCCGTTTGTTGTATTTCAGGAACGAGGTAGAAGTGCTCCCGGAGCCAAAGTACCTCGTGGCAAATTAGTAAAATTATCCCTCGTCGTCTGTTATTTTATAGCCCATTAATCGTGTTAATAAAACAGTGACGTAGCTAAAGTTTTTTACCAGGTTTAACAAATTAGCGTAACGAGTTTATTAACCAATGTAGCGTAGTATTGTAAAAATGTTCCTGTTAACAGTGATAAAAGATTAATGCTGGAATTAATTTTGAATAAAACAAGAAAACAGCAAAACAAATTAACAGAAACGATTTCTCTAAATTTTTCGAGATGAGGTCTGATAGTTTGGATTATTTGGATTATTCGGCTATTGACCTTGCATCTGTCATTGTTATCTACACAACGTTTTCGACCGATGCTGCCCTCCAGCCTTCTTCGGGTATGTTCTTGTGGGACTCGGAACTTCTTTGAACTGCAGGCGAACCCTCTCCTCCAACTTTTTATCTTAATTGGAGCCTTCACGAATTGAATAAAAGCGGTTAGGTTCGAAGTTTTTTTCCGTAAACCCAACCCCAACCTAAACCAACCTAGTTAAATTAACAGTTTTATTACAAAATCTGTGGGTTCTGTTTTTCTGTGGCTTTTAAAAAAAAACAGAGCCCAAATTATTTATTGCATTTTCCCATTAAACTAAAAACCCTAAACCCCAACCCCAACCCCTAGTTTTTTTGTTTTTTTTTTTTGCAAATGACACCGCTTCGGCTACGGGACTTCAATCGTAGCTGGGTTTTTTTTCAGCAGCCCACCGGCTTTGCGTTTTTTGAGGCAGGAGACGGAGCGGTTCTCCGCGAAGAGTACCGAATATTTTTTTAGCAACCTTTAATACGTATTGGATAAACGTCTTTGAAACTATCTATATTGCCTTGAGGTTTTTTCCTTTCTCTCGACTCATATAGCGAGTTGTTAATAATTTCCCATAATATACACGCATATTAGTTACTTGGTCTTATTACCTTATATGATTATTAGCCGCTAAAAGAATATATTTTAGCAACCTTTTTATTACGCACACTATAGACGTCTTTGAAACTAACTTTTGCTTCGTGTTTTTTTTTCTTTTCTTACGGACTCATATGGGGAATCGTTAAATAATTTCCCATATTTTGCAAAGACATATTCTTTTTAGCGGTCAATAATTATTCAAGGTAACAAGTTTAAATTTACATTAACTCTTAACATCATGTTGAGAATTTGTTTTAAGGCCAGAGCCCCATTCCTCTTAGGATTTATCAATAAAATGCTAAAAATGGTCTTTTCATTTAAAATTACCTGTTATTTTCCTTTAATTCAAAACTTCTAAATATGTTTAATATTACATTTAAACAAAGGCTATCGTTTGGGGTAGATTAGGAAAATGAATGTGACTTCCGGCCGGGTGGAATGAGGTGGTATAGGATGTTAAGGGTTAAACAGTTATCTTAAAGTTGAACATCTCGTGCAGTGAACTTGCTTTTTTGTAGTAATGTATCTATGTGACTAAATTGATAAGAATTTCACTACAATGGGACGCCTTGTGTGTGTATGTGTGTGTATGTGTGTATGTGTGTGTATGTGTGTTTGCATGTGTGTTCTCAATCTTTTTATCAATGGACCCTTTTGATTTCTCTTTTACTCTGGTGTTAAAAAAATCCTATTGGATTTTTATAATTAAATATTATCAGGAATTGTATAAAAAAATTGATAAAACATTTTATATATGAAAATTCACTATTAAAATAAGTCATAGATATATTGACCACGAAAATATTATTGTGGACGCCCAACTTATTATTTACTTGCGTGGATCTCAAAAAATTCATATGAACACACAGGGTCCATATGGACCCCGGTTGAGAACCACTAATATAGAGTATGGTAAGATTTAAACTGCAAGCTGTTCATAGTAGATCTTAGGTAATTCTTTAACAGTTTTAGTTTAGAAAAATTCACCTCACAGCCAGCAACATCAAACGGCAAGGTTCGCCACAGTATGACACTTTTTGGAACAGCGTTCCCTAGATTTTTATCTTGAATAAACGGCAAAAGTTCAAGGGACCTTTCTTCCATCTCTCTCTCTCCCCCTCTCTCTCTCTCTCTCTCTCTCTCTCTCTCTCTTCTCTCTCTCTCTCTGTGTGTTTTGCCTCATGTAGCAATGAAAGTAACAAAACGCTAATGTCTCAACGAAGGAATCTTCCTCATGTCATCGTGATCACGATCTCGTTCTTGAGGAACATTCTTTGTGAGTATATAATATATTATATATATATATAATATATAATATATATATATATATATATATATATATATATATATATACATATATTATATATATACACTGTATTATTATTGTATGATCCAGTATGTATAAATACAGTGAATCTTTAAATCACTAAAAAGAGCTGAATGTATAATAAACCTTTTAGATTATATACAGAGCAATATTTATCTTTGAAAGGAAGGAAAAACTCAACACCGTTATTCCATAATAAATTTATTTCGACCAAAATTGGGGCCTATATAAATCTAAGTTGATTTAATATAGCTCCCCAAAATTTCGTCTCACCAGATGGTAGATCAAGATATATATATTATATATATATATATAATATATATATATATATATATATATTTCCTTCATTTATATATATATATAATATATATATATATATATATATTATATTAATATAAATAAGATAAATATATAAAGGTTTTACATATCTATTTATTTAGGTGACAAAGGGACATTCACGGACCATATTGGTTTCATGCGAATAATACTGCCTTTGGTACTCCATTCCAGCAAAAGCTGAAACAGTGACCATCTCACACACACACACACTATATATATATATATATATATATATATATATATATATATATATATTATATGAGAAACAATTTGAGTTTGCGTTTTATTTTTTTATTTTTTATTTTTATCATTTTAATTTTTTATTTTAATATTTTTATTTATTTGTATTCTTTTGTATTTCATATTTATTTTATTAAAAAAAATTTTTTTAGTTTAATTTTTTGTAAATTTAATTCTTTTTGATGATTTATTTCCACGCTCTAAACGGACGCGCCCGTGTGAGAAATGACAATCGTCCTGGAAAAAAAAAAAAAAAAAAGATGAAAGAAGAAAAAACAAAAACAAAACAAAAAACGACAACTCCGAATAAAACTGGAACCAACCCAAGTGAATTTCTTTCTCTTTCTACCATTACAAAAAAGACTCAAATAACGAGATTTGATCTCAGATCTATAACCAAGGGAAAAAAAAGGTTCGCTTGAAAATATACTAACTATATATATTTTACGTAAGGGTGTACTTATACTGTTATAAATTCATATTTTTGGTTGGCTTGGCTGGTTGGTTGCTTGGTTGGTTGGTTGGGTTTTAGGGCATGTTAACCCTTGGGTTTTTTCCCCGAAGATATTTGGTTTTATTCATTCTTATTGGGTATTCATTTATTTTCAAACTCAATGTAGCGTTAGTTTCGTATTTGCCTGGGAGAGTTGTCTGCCCGTTTAGTTTGCTGGTGCCCGCTAGGGGCTATAGTATTTAAGCGCTGGGTTCAAACGCTTCTGTCTCTTTTCTTGTTCAAGTAACCACGAGACACATGGGGTAGACACGGTCTACCCCTTCTCGTTGGGGCTTTTGGCCCCCCTTACATTACTGTAAGTTATTAACACAGCATGGACTATCCCTAGTCTCATGTCTGTGGCTTTTATGTATATCTTGTACCATTCATGAATGTGTGTTTATCTTTCTACATGTAACTTTGTTTTACTTATGTATTATGTATCTTGTTATATCCATGTGCTGTATATGTATTAAATGTTTTGTCTGTCAACCTTCGTTGGAGTCTTGTATTCAAGTACATATAACTTTGAACCTTTCTTACATCAATTTCTTTTTAAAACACATATTGGGTATTCATTTATTTTCAAACTCAATTTCTTTTTAAAACACATATTGGGTATTCATTTATTTTCAAACTCAATTTCTTTTTAAAACACATATTTTAAAACTCATTTAAAAAAATATATATATCTAACCCATAGATGGGACCCTAATAGGTACTATAACTTCGGACCAGAGTGGACCTGGGAGTAATGGCGTTGAAGAGTTACTCCACACTCCCCAGAGCTCCAGAATTGGAACTTCACCACTAGAAGCAGTTTTATAAAGAAAAGAACACTAGCGGCAGTACTCCGAGGTTTGAATGGAGTTAACCGCGAGTGTGGCAGATAGGTTAAGATTCAAAGAAGTCAAACGAACGACAGAATGTGAATAAAAGACTATATTAGATATAGAACTTGCAGACTTTAGTTTCGTTTGCATAAATATATATAATATGTATATAATTGTCACTTCGCTGTTTATCCTGGGATATGGGGTATTAACGGAGCCCCTTGCTACGGCCTTCTGATATAGTTCGGATATAGATGGACTTCTGTTTGCGTCCGACTCCGGTTCTGTTGAAGAATGGTAGGAGCGACCTTTTGTTCGGTCCGTTCCCTTTCGTTGCTGGTACAGAAGAGGCTTGTGTCTGCATATTTGGCTTTGGCGCCAAAGTATGTTGGCTCATGATTGGTTGGTTTGAAACAGAAGCTTACAGACAAGGGACGATAACCCCATACCCCAGAATTCTTAATAGTTTAAAGTCATATCCAGGACACTCATATGTTTTATTACAGTGTTTCAATGCTGAAGAGTTTTGTTATAGATAATACCTAATAATATCCGTTTTGATTGCATAATCTTCGCTGCTAACCTCCCCGATGGTTTGAGAGCGAGCGAAGGTGGCATCGTCCCTGGCAGAGGACGGCCTTTTTATTTAAGTACAGCCATACCTCTATTTACGTCGTTTCGACTTACGTCATTTTCGAAAATACGTCGCATTTCAAAAATCTTAAAATCTTAAAAGCTATATAAAATATTATATTTACGTCATCTGAAGGAGAATAAGCTAACAATCCCCAACCTTCGATATCTAATACTATGTGATATCTATCACCTCTTCATCCCTCTACACCCATAATAATACCGTGTAATACCGACATTATTCATCAGATTTTTTTTTCTTATGTAAGACTAGCCTAGGCTTACTTCATAATTGTCGGAAATTCCATGTGAATTATCTTCCCCTGCCACTAGGGGCACAAATCGCCAATGGAATATTGGCGCCAGAATCAAAGCCCCAGCACTTGTTTGTGGGCCCTCGTCCGGGACGGACGTACTTATCAACAAACGTTCTAAGGCTTTATTTCAGCATACTGTAACTGGCTGTTATAATAGCATACTGAGAACTGAACAATCTATTTGAACAGGGTCCACATAACCAGCTCACTTCTAAGGCATTATACCAGCAAACGTTATATCAGGCTGGTATAATAGCATACTGACTGAAGAACGAGAAACGACCCGAGAAGCTTCTTAGAGCCATTTTCCTATCAACGACAGAACACCTTTATCACCACGACACCAAGAACTCTCCTTAAACAGATAAGTCATGGTCGCGAATTCCATTTAATTTGAAAACCCTTTTGTTGTTAAACCTTTTTGTAAACCCTTGTAATTTTTGTAAACTCTTGTAAATTTTGTAATACAAGTGTCTGCATTTTACTTTTGTGTTTGTTCTTCTTTGTCCGACAATTTTGCCAACAACTACGGGGAAATAAAAGCCCCCTCGAATACCGTAAATACTTTTATAATTTACTGCAATTTACCGATTCAGTAAGCTAACATAAAAATAAATTAGGCTAGCCTAGGCTAAGCTTCCTAATTTACCGAAATATATCGATTACGTAGGCTAACATCAAGAAAATAGGCTAGCCTATGTTAAGCTTCATAATTTACCGAAATATACAGATTACGTAGCCTAACATTAAAAAAATAGGCTAGCCTAGTCTAAGCTTCATAATTTACCGAGATATACGATTATGTAGGCTAACATAAAAAAAATAGGCTTGCCTAGGCTAAAGTTCATAATTTATCGAAATATACCGATTACGTAGGCTAATATTTAAAAAAGAAAAACATAGGCTCGGCCTAGGTCGGATAATTGAATCTAAATGACTATTTCGACTAAAATTGTTTTTCGACTTAAGGCCTCTTGAACCAATTGACGACATAGGGCGAGGTATTACTGTAATACTTTCTCCATGTTTTTCTTCTCTTTACACTGAAAGCAGAACCTCAGTTTTATTCTCTTCATCTTGAAATGAAAATAGTTATTAGCCTTACAAACTCACGACTTTTTCGGATGTGTAAATACATGAAAAGTGAATGGGTGTGTAAGGTTCATGGTTAATATATGAACATACAACTCCGACACTTTGTGGGACAAAACATTTTATATTGTAAACAGCACATTATAAGACAAGATACATAAAATAGGAATACAAGATAATACCAATGAGATACAATAAGGTCACATTCAAGTGTTACGTACATGTATATATAAAAAAAAAGTTACAAATAGTCCATATAATGGAAGTCACTTACTGACTTAGTCCGTACGTGTGGACCAGAGGCCCCACGAGGGTGGGGTGTAGTCACAAAAGTCTAACCCATGTGGTTCAGCCGAGAAGATGTAGTTAAAAGAGGAAGAAGCGTTTGAATCAGCCACTTAAATACTATAGCCCCTGGTGAGAACTAGCGGGAACCCAGCGGGAAGATAACTCTTCCAGGCCAATGTTGAAAAATTTGAAGTTGAAAAGATACCCTTTGTGGGTGGGTGGGGGTTCCACCCTTTGTCACAAACATATATAGGCACACACATATACCACATAGCAATATAGCAATAGCATAATCTTTACAGATCATTGCCATCCTTCACAAACCTATAACTCCACCACCAGAACCCTTCCTTGCATGAGCTCTCAGATGACTCATCAAACCTGCTGCAGATCCACAAAGTTTGATGCAAATATGACATTGAAAGGACTTCCTTCCCGTTGAATAAGATGATTCAGATGATAAAATTTGATGCTTATGCACCACCATATACCAAATACACACATACGTACACACACACACACACACACACATAGTACGCGGACGCCTCTCGTCGTGTAATATTTAGTGAATTCGATTTTCAGTGGGTGGCCCGTACTTCAGACCTTGTACTAAACTAAGCTCATGGCTGTAGTATGCACGCATGTACACCACATACGCACATCTACACATGAACGGACGTGCAACTATTGCACACACATACACGTACGCACACACACCACAACCACACATATACTCACACGCATGTATATCATGTGTATGGATGTGTATATGTATATGTGTGTTGTATATTTTTTTCGATGATAAATCGAGCGATAGTTGGCTACCTTGTATTCTCGGTCATAATTCTCTTGTTCCTTATTCTTTTTCTCTCTTTCACTTTATCTTCTCTTTCTTTTTCTCTTTCTATTTTCTTTACGATCTTTTTTTTTCTTTCTCTTTCTTTTCTTTTTTCTTCTTTCTCTTTCTTTTCTTTTTCTTTTTCCTCCTTTCTCTTTCTTTTCTCTTTCTTTTTTTCTTTACGATCTTTTTTCTTTTCATTTCTCTTTCTTTTTCTTTACCTACTCTTTCTTTTCTCATTCTTTCTTTCTTTTTCTTCTTTACGATCTTTTTCCCCTTTCCTTTCTACTTTCTTTTTCTTTCTCTTTCTTTCTATTCTTTTTTTCTTTACGATATTTTTTTTTTTTCCCTTTCTCTTTCTTTCTCTTTCTTTTTCTTTACCTTCTCTTCTTTTTCTTTACGATCTTTCTTTTTCTTTTCCTTCTCTTTTTCTTCTTCTTTTTTCTTTACTTCTCTTTCTTTTCTCATTCTTTTCTTACTTTCTTCTTTACGATCTTTCTTTTTTCCCCTTTTCCATTCTGTTTCTCTTTCTTTTTTCTTTACCTTCTCTTTCTTTTCTATTCATTTTTTCTTTACGATATTTCTTTTTTTCCCTTTCTCTTTCTCTTTCTTTTCTCTTTCTTTTTTTTTTACCTTCTCTTTCTTTTCTCTTTCTTTTTCTTTACGATCTTTCTTTTTTTCTTTTCCTTTCTCTTTTTCTTCTTTTTTCTTTACCTTCTCTTTTTTCTTTACCTTCTCTTTCTTTTTTATTTGTCACCCTCTTCGCTGTCGTCAATGACACTACGCAACAAACCATTACTCTTTGCAACATGAATATCAGAACCCGTAGGGGGTGGGTGATGTGACCTGACAGGATTAGG
>CM042163.1:11945077-11952577 GCA_023376005.1 Doryteuthis pealeii
ACCCCATATACGTTCTGAGTCGGGACTCTCGACATTGTACAAAACGTGTCACTAAGAAACAGCAAGCCGATGTTTCTTATTGATAACTACCCTTGATTTATTGTATAACAAAAGTTATTTAATGATCAGAAGTTTTAATTATTTTCTAAGCGAAATTGTATAAAGACTTTTATGTATAGAGAACGCCAAAATGTTTTTGTTACTTCTAAAGTGTGCCTTTCTTCTTTCTAGCGTTAAAAATGTATCCCCCCCCCCAAAAAAAAGGTTCGAAAATCTTGATATAATCTACGGGTTATGTCATAACGTCATGGCCTCATTATGTTTCCAACAAATTACCCCCATAGATGGATAGAGAATCAACCAAATAAAAAGTGGACCCCCCTCCCCCAAAAAATTAACGAAAAAACATATATCAAAAACAAAAACAAAGACACAAGTAAACAAACACGAACAAACAAGTAAACAAACAAACAGACAAAATACCCCACCCTCCCAAAAAAAACACCGAATAATATTATCAGTGACTCGTTTAAAAAAACAAACAACAACATGCAAACAATAACAACTCATTTTATCTGTGTAAACCTGAAATGTGTTACACACAAGGACAGGAGTGCAGAAGAGTCCTCGGCCCAACCAAGAAGAGAATGACTGTTTTCTTTTTAAATATCCATTTATTTATTAGGAGAGCGCGGTGGTGTACTGGTTAGAGTCGTAGGAAACGGCTTCGTCGACCCGAGTTCAAATCCTGGAACGAAGCCACAGTTCCCATAGCGCTAATATCCTTGGGAAAGGTATGAATCCAACTATTCTCCCTCCAGCTATGGGTAAATAGTAGGACAGACTGGGCTCTTTAACCTTGGTTATGCAACCAGTCTAGAAGAAGGAAAACTCTGAATTCAAACCTCTTAAATATCTGCTTGGGGTGGTCACTACTAGAATCGGCTCAGGCCTACTTAGTGATCTATTTCAATTTTTTTTAAAAATTAATACTTTTTCTGGAAGAGTTAAAGAAACTAGAGAATGATGAAGAAATGTTGTTGAACTGTGTGATTAAGTGAGACATGTGGTAAACACATTTCATGGTTGAATATCTTTCTCTATTTTGAAATGCTGGGGTTGGCAACCTTTCAGAGAAAAAGACACAAATTTGAGAATTTAGAATAGAATTTAACTTGAAATTTAACTTAACACTGGGTCACAATACAAAAAAAAAAGTTTTTTATTAAAAAAAATCTTTAATTATATACTTAATAAAACCTGAAGGAGACAGGCTTTTTTTTTATTTATTTAAAATTGGTAATGGGATACTCATTTATGGGCGATACTGTAAAATGTTTATATATTATATATATATATATATATATATATATATATATATATATATATAATGGAGATTGTGAGCTTTTCTGCCTGTAACCGAAACTATATTACTACTCATATCACTATTCCCTTAGTTATTGACATCACATTTTCCATGATTGTATTTTTATTTAAACCTCAATTATTCATAAAATTGTTTTACATTATTAATACTGTTAACCATATCTACATACTAACAACATGCAATTATATTTATATATACAACAAAATAGCGGTTTAAAGTGTGAACGGGAAGGCTAATTTGCATATTGATATTAAAAATGTGATTTTGATAAATATGTGCTTAGTATTATTGATTTCTAATTGTTTGGTTTTATTTTAATGAATATAAGCAAAAATCTCTTCAATGAATCTTAAATTAACAAGAAAAAAGAAGTCATTTTATTCTTTACTTCCTCTTTTAAGTAAATACTTAAATTAGAAAAAATAACAATGAAAGACGAGAGTGATGGAAGAGTAAGTTTCAGTTGTTCTATCTTTCGATTATACTCCCTCTGTTTCAAATCTTTTTATCTGCCTTCTTATTTAGTTTCATTAGTCTTTCTAATTTAATATAATATTTTATTACATTGAAACTTAAATACTTGCACCCGGAGGGTGCATATATTTGCTAGTATATATAAAGTGTGTTTAGGTGTTTGGGTATAGGTGGGGATGTGGGTGTGTTTAAGTGCTTATATATATATATATATATATATATATATATATATATATATATATATGAAAAAAATTATTTTATTTTTAAAACAGAACATGCATTTTTCAAAATTTCAGCGGTTGAATTCAGCGTACGTTTTTTTGTCAACAGTCTTTTAACGGATATCTTTCTTCCCGTCTATGTCGCTCTTTGATGAAGACCAACTTATCGATTTGGTCGAAACAGATCTGTCAGCAATTACATAACAAACATCATATGTTTTTCAAAATGTTAAATTTCATATATATATATATATATATATTATATATATATATATATATATGAGTGTGTGTGTGTGTGTATGTGTGTGAAAATAAAATATGAAAAACAAAACAGTGAGAGTATATATATATATATATATATATAATATATATATATATATATAGCAGTTGGCATTTCACCTAGCGCTAATATCCTTGGGAAATATATGAATCCATATATTCTCCCTCCAGCTATGGGTTAAATAGTAGGGCAGACTGGGCTCTTTAAGCTTGAGTAGGTAACCAGTCTAGGAGAGGGATAACTCTGAATTCAAAATTCCTGAGGTCGGTCGTTGATTGGGTTTGTGGCAACCCTTGATGCACCAATTCTTTCCTATCGACTGTGCCAAAAAGTGTGGATGGTCCAACACAAGCCTTCACCACTATAAACAAATCACTGTGCGGATGTTCATTGTATGAACACTCATACGTCGATCGACGGGAGAGTCCATTATATATATATATATATGCCAATGTTCCCTTTTGTTTTGTTTTTTGTTGCTTTTTTTAAAACATCAGCCGGGCGAAGTAAAAGGTGTTAAAATGTTTCATCAGAAAAATATTTTCAAATGTTTTTGGTTCATTTTTCATATGAAAATATTTTTCAGATGATGCATCTAACATCTATTACATTGGTTAAAAAAAGAAAAAAGAAACGTGGGAAAAATCATATATAAAGAATATATGCTCTGAATATTTTGTTTTTCCATATTTTATATTCACATACCGTCGGATTTATTTCTATTTTTATCTAATCTCTCTCTCTCTCTCTCTCTCTCTCTCTCTCTATATATATATAATATATATATATATATATATATAATATATATAAGTAAAGAAATAACAAAATGTGTGTGTGTGTGTGTGTAGTATATTAAGAAAATTGAAAAAAACACAGGTTTAAATAAGTTGAATGGTAAGTTTATTGGCCGACGCTGCAGTGTTTCGATCTATTAATTAGATCATCTTCAGGGCATTTGTTGGTATAAGGAAGGTGATAAAAAATGTTTTATTTATTTTTATTTAAAAAAAATGTTTTTCTCGTTATTCTGTGATAAGAAAAAAAAAAAAAATGATCACCTTCCTTATACCAACATGAAGATGATCTAATTTAATAGACCGAAACACTGCAGCGTCGGCCAATAAATTTACCACTCAACTTATTTAAACCTGTGTTTTTTTCAATTTTCTTAATGTACTACATACCGTCGGATTCACTTCCATCTCTTCACACACACACACACACACACATATATATATATATATATATATATATATATATATATATATATAGGACCACCTATTGGCCGTTGAATGCCGTAGGTTGCTTAAGGATGGAACCCTGGTGGCTGATCCATGACATGCAAAACTCCACTTTGGCCTATAGGCTAGACGGACAGTCGATCAATCGGCTGGTCACGTTAAACCCTAGCGCCTATATGATTGTCCCAACCCTATTACCCTTATGACAATCCCCAACCCTTTTTATCATATATGTGCTAGAAGGTGTTGGCTGGGGGTCCTGAGTATGACGTTAAACTGCATCTACTGGGGAAGTTTAAATTCTGGAGCTCTGGGGAGTGTGGAGTACCCCTTAATCATCATTACTCCCAGGTCCACTGACACAGAGTGGTAGTTGCTTCTATGGGTTAAATAGGAAAAACGAGTTTAAAGAATGTGTTTTAAAAAATTGAGTTTAAAAAAAGAATTTTGAATACGCATCAAGCATGTATTGTACAAAACGTCTTCAGTTTAAAATAACCCAACAAGGGTTGACATACCGTAAAATCCTACGAATCAAACCAAACCTTTCTACAACGATAACCGTTACTAGACGAAGCCTCCATTAAGTTTGCTACGGCCGGTTAAATCATGTGCACGTTTAGTCCAGAACCGTAGCAGCCGGGGTGATGGGGCCCCTGGACACCCAAAATTTTTACTAATGAATCTGTATTTTCTCTAGAGACATTTTAAAAAAGATTAAAAGTTATTTTATTTGTAATGCAGACGGTTATCTACTATTTTAAAGTATTATTGTTTTTTTTTCCAATCTCGACATAAAATAACCTAACAAGGGTTGACATGCCGTAAAATCCAACCAAACAATCAACCACTCCTATCCTTTTTATAATTTAGTTATTTCATCTTTTATCCATGCAATTTGTTGATTCGTTGTGTTTTTGGTTCTTACTATCTTATCAAGTTATAAACGCAGGTATTTTACTAAGGTTAAGATGAATGATGGATTTTAACGGCATGTCAACCCGTCTTGGGGTTATTTTATGCCTAGAGGTTAGGGAATTGCATATATTTTGTGTAGTTCTTTCTAAAGAATTTTTTTTCACTCGCTTATATAATATCAATTTATCCTGTTTAATACAAATAATTTTAAACATATCTATTTGACTCATAAATGGGACCCTAACAGGTACTTCCACTCCGAGTCAGAGTGGATCTGGGAGTAATGGTAATGAAGGGGTACTCCACACCCCTCATGGCTCACAAACTGGAACCTCACCACTAGATATTGTTTAATGTCATACGCAGGACGCCCCCTTTGTGTGTGTGTGTGTGTGTGTGTGTGTGTGTGTGTAGTCTTACCTCCTCTATAGCGGATATATATATATTTACCAACCCCTCCGCACGAGCAGGATACGACACAAGGTCAATTTCTTAAGCGGAGTTCAACAGGTTTGAATTCTGAGTTTTCCTTCTCCTAGACCGGTTGCCTAACCAAGGTTAAAGAACCCAGTCTGCCCTACTATTTATCCATAGCTGGAGTGAGAGTAGGATTCATACCTTTCCCAAGGGTATTAGCGCTAAGTGAAATGCAATTACCACGTCCAGGATTTGAACTCGGGGCGACGTGTCCATTTCCCATGACTTTAACCATTACACCAGGCGCTTCCTCTATAGCGGATATAGTCAACGTATTCTGAATCCAGTCGACAGGCAGAAAGGCTAAGAATAAGAAAACACTAACTGAATCTTATTATAATGGAGATTGTGTGTTTGTCTGTCTGTAACCGAAACTATATTACTATACAATTCACAATTCCCTTCGTTATTTACATCACATTCTCCATAATTTTATTTTTATTTAAATCTCAATCATTGATAAAATTGTTTTACATCATTAAGACTGTTGACCATATCTACATACGCAGAACATGCAATTGTATTTATATATACAACAAAATAGCAGATTATAGTGTGAATTGTAAGGCTGATTTGCATATTGATCTTAAAAATTTGATTTTAATAAATATATGCTTAGTATTATTGATTTCTAATTGTTTGGTCTTATCTTTTTGAATATGAGCAAAAATCTCGGGGACAAATCTTAAAAGAAATCCATTAACAAGAAGAAATAACTGTAATATTATTCTTTACTTCCTATTTTAACTAAATAGTTAAATTAGGAAAATTTACCAATGAAAGAGGGGAGTAATGGAAAACGATGGAAGAGTTACTTTCAAAGTTGTTCTATTTTTCAATCATACCCCCTCTGTTCCAATTTTTTTTATCTGCATTCTTATTCAGTTTCATTAGCCTTTCTAATTTAATATGATATTTTATTATATTAAAACTTAAATACTTGCACCCGGAGGGTGCATATATTTGCTAGTTTTAATAAAGATCCTAAAAAGTAAGCTTACGACCATGTCATGTTGAGAACATACATTGACCCCTTTCCGGATCTTTCTCTTCCTTCTTTCCTTCTTTCTGAACTCTGTGCGACCCTCAGCATGAACTCAGTCGATTACGTGACTAGATGCATGTACGCACCTACCCCAACCCCAGTGCCTACGTTATAAGGATCACGTATCACACTTGGACTTTTCTCTCGCACATTTGGACAATTCGTCAGTTCTTTCCACAACATCAAAGCGACAACACACGTCTTCTCCAATCTCCACTGATACTCAATATTTTTTTTTACCATAACGTGCGCGAGTCACATGAGGTCTGTTGAGAACTTTGAACTTTCACTCCTTTTTATAATCTTGTAAAATTGTTTGTTTGTGTTTCATGTTCATTAATATATGTAATTCCTGTTGAATCTATTGCCTTCAGTTTTCGTTGTTTTTGTTCAATTGTTTAATATCCTCATAGTCCGCTTGGTTAAGCTATCTGCCCCGACCTTCGTAGTCAAGAGAAGGCAGAATACACCAGTTCCCGCTATATCACCGAAGTTAAGCAGAAATGAGCCTGTTCAATACTTAGATGGGTGACTATTTAAACAAAAGCAGGTACTGTAAGCAACCTGATATCAAAATGACCCACCCAACCAACTAACCAACAGTGACGATAGACATTCAGCTGATTCGAAGCGTCCGCGTTGCCTGGCGTGTCTAACTGCTATTAGTGAGATGTTCCGGATGCATTCTCGGTGTTAAGCTCTTGCGTGAGCGGGGGTTGGTTTGGATCGTGGGATGAAGGGCCAGGATGTTGGAAGCTGCGAACTGAGGCACCCGTATGGAGTACGATCGTCTGCTTTATCAACGCGGTACGCAGCAAAGATTGACAAAGAACATTCAGAGGTGGTGAGAAACAATACAGATTCTTTGTAGGCGAGACGCTTTGGGATGTTTGTAATATTTTTACAATGGAAAAATTGGTACAAATTTTTATATGTAAAAAGTTCTTACCCATTTACCTCAAATATAGACATAGCCATTTTTGCAAATGTTCTATAAATGGGACAATTACACTTATTAAGGTTAACAATCCTTTTTTCAAGACTTTATAATTTCCAGCCTTTTTACACAACTTGACACTAGCTGAAACAGCACTTGCCAGTCTTCCAAGAATTGTATGACAGAATTATTTTACTTCTATTCTAACCAGATGCAATCAAGGTCTTGACCTCTAAAATGGTATATATTTAATGATACATTCACCCTATTCGAAGTGTCAGCATTTCCTGTTGTCCTGGATGCATGCTCAGCGTTAAGATTTTGTGTGGGCGGCAGTTGGTTTTGTCGTGGTGTGAAGGGTCAGGATGCTGGAAGAAACGAATTGAAGCACCCGGATGGAGTGTGACCACCTGCTTTATTAACTCGGTATACAGCAAAGGTTGGAGAGACTGTTTCAATTCTTTGCAGGAGAGAGGCTTATCAAACCTGGTTGAAGACTGCTGTAATATTCTTATGGACT
>CM042163.1:11957577-12004057 GCA_023376005.1 Doryteuthis pealeii
GCTTTTTGTGTTCTCTCAACTCTCTCTCTCTCTCTCTTTCTTTCTCCCCCCCCTCTCTCTCTCTCTCTCTCTCTCTCACACACACACACACACATACACCCCGTACGCGCACACGCACACATCACACACAGACACACATCTACACACATGGAGATACTATGAGTTTTAAAAGTTTGGTCTATGAAGTAAAATGTAATTTTTAAAAGATTATCAATCTAATTACATATCAACATATATCGACAGTGTTGCCCATAAAAAAGTTCAATTTTTTTAATGAAATATGTAACAGTCATTCCCACCCTTCCCGCAAAAGTACACCCCATATAAAAAATTCAAATAGCTTAATTTCAAAAATAAAAAATATTGACATGAACAACAAATGTTTAGCAAGTTTAGATATTAAATCACTCTATACTAGTATTCCGGTTGACAAATGCATTACTCGCCTAGAAAACCATCTCAACAAAATCAACACCTCTTTTTCATTACCCACTAACAAGATAATTCAAATTTGTAGACTTTGCACTACATATTTATTTATGCAATTTTATGTATGGATACAGAATTTTAATGTTGTTGAGATTGGTAATAAATGATATCTAATAATATCCGTTTTGATTGTGTAATCTTCTACTAGAATTAATAAAACCTGGTGTGTGGGCCGACCAGCAAAAATGTACGTTGATCAGCTCTGTGCGGATGCAGGATGCTGCATAGAGGACCTCCCGAGAATGATGAGCGATAGGGACAGATGGAGAGAGATTGTCATGGATATCCGCTCTGAAAGCGCGACATGATGATGATGATGATGATGATGAAAGAATGGTATGAGTGTAATATCTATCTATCTATCTATATATCTATATCTATATCTATTTATCTATCTATCTATCTATTTCTCTCTCTCTCTCTCTCTCTCTCTCTCTCTATATATATATATATATATATATATATATATATATATATATATATATATATATATATATATATATATATATATATATATATATATATATATGAAATTTAACATTTTGAAAAAACATGATATTTGTTATGTGATTGCTGACAGATCTGTTTCGACATAACAAACATCATATTTTTTTTTTTAATGTTAAATTTCATACTGTCGGATTAATTTCCATCTATTTTTCATATATATATATATATATATATATATATATATATATATATATATATATATATATATATATTTGTGTGTGTGTGTGTGTGTGTGTGTGTGTGTGTGTTGTATATATATATGTGTGTGTGGCCAACATTTCGGTTCGACAGCAGTTTCTCCTTTTTCTAAACTTTTATAAAAGATTAAAAAATTGTAGATTGTCATCTATCTATTTTTCCCCTTAAGATCAGACCCAAAATTCACATACGATTTTTTTCCTATGAATTTCTTAATGAAATCAATCATGTTAAAAAGAGCACATATTCAAATGCGCCATTTTGTCAGATACAGATTTTAATTTATAAAATTCCCCCGTTTTAAAGACTGTAAAACTTATAATTTTTATATGTGATTTTTTCAACCCTTCCTCTTGCAGTAATAAATTATGTTAAGTTTTATTTTAATTTTAATTCATGAGGTTAAAAGAAAAACACGTGAAATTTTGTACATAACCCCACCATATATATATATATATATATATATATATATATATATATATATATGTGTGTGTGTGTGTGTGTGTGTGTGTGTGTGTGTGTGATATTTTGACTTCATAGACCTATTTTACAAAAATAAATTTCAGTTTGATTTGTAACACTAGATTGCTAACCATTACACTGAGACGGGGCGCGCTTTTACCCAACCCGTTTACCCATGGTAGTATGTGACACAAAGTCACAAGTATGGGGCATCCATCGAGGATGGAACTTGCTTTTCAGTAGTAATGGATCTGCGAGACTAGCTTGCTAACCATTACACCGAGACGGGACGCCCCTGAGAACTAGACCTGTAAACAACGTGTTGTTAATTGTGTCAGGAGAAGATGGCTCGTAATGATATCAGCCACTTCAAGCAGAAGGACGTTAGTTAGAATCTGAGTAAACAATTCTCTATAATTAAATGCCCTTGAAGTAATTGTACCAAATAAAGTCATAGGTCAGAAAGGGCCAAGCCTAGCACAGAGTGAAGTGACCATTTTACTAATGTTGTAAGTTCAATCCGTACTAGGTGTACCAGTTCTGTCGCAGACGAAGCTCAGCTTGGTAAATGACCATCAAATGATGTGCGTAACATCCTGTAAACAAAGCAAAATCGTAAAGGAAACTACTAAAGAGAAAACACTTATATTCGTCACTATGTCATCGTATTTACTAAGATTAGCCTAGTATCTCACGAGGGAAAATAAGGGAAATGGGATTGGGAAGACTATGTAGTGTCAGTGTTCTAAGTAGGGGAGTGCCTTCCTGAATTAAGATGTAAAATCATCGTTCTTAATTGGTTTGGTTTGGTTTCTTTGTTTAATGGCATATCAACATTCGTGGGTTATCTAATGCCAATACCATCCTTGTAGAAGAGCAGTGGTGGTTTTAACTCACAGCTGGGGTGATGAGGGGCTCGTACCTTTCCCAAGAGTATTACCAAGAGTATTAGTACGAAAGTGTACGTAATAGCGCGACTGGAGTTCGAACCCGCTTACTACGATGTTGCAGAACAGTACGTTATCCACTACGCCACGGCAGTTACATTCCTTTGGTTGTTTCTCTTTTTCGGAGAAGCCCCACCCCTACACCCCGCAATGGGGTTACCTGTTGGCCGTGGATAGCGACTCATGATGCTTTTTATTCTATATGTGCTAGAAGGCGGTGGCTGAGGGTCTTCATGTCCTGGGAATGATGTTAAACACTATCTAATGGTGAAGTACTAATTCTGGAGCTCTGGGGTATGTGGAGCACCCCTTCATCACCGTTGCTCGCAGGTCCACTCTGACCCGGAGTGGTAGTACTTTTTAGGGTTCCATCTATAGATTATATAGAAAATTTGTTTGGATGATTTTCTACCAAACTATCGCTACGAATCTTTCAAAACTTTGCCGGTGTGGCGTTTGCCTGGAGAGTTGTCTGTCCGTTTAGTTCGAGGGTTCCCGCTAGGGGCCGTTTATATTTAAGCGGCTGGTTTGAACGTCTCTTTCTCTTTTCCGGTTGCTCGACCCACGAGGCACCACTATGGGTTAGACTCTGGTCTACCCCCCTCTTGTTGGGGCTTTGGCCCCCCTTACATTACTGTAAGTGATTCACACAGCATGGACTATTCCTAGTCTCATGTCTGTGGCCTTTATGTTTATCTTTTTACCATTCATGAATGCGTCATTATCTCTACTTTTGTATGTATGTTTATGTACACCTCTATGTATTTTGTACCCTGTTTATCCATGTGCTGTATACCTATTAAATGTTTTGTCTATCAACCGATGTCGGTTTTTATCTGCAAGTAATTATCACCTTTAAACCTACACCGGCATTAAATGACCCACCGAAGTTTGATATGCCGTAAAACAAAACAAACAAAAACAAACAAAAAACTAGATCCTTTCTCCAAAACTGTTCTTCTACAAAAATACGATAACAAATCTACAACTGCAAAGAACCTACTGTCAAAATCAAGAAAAATCCTTGAAAAAGACAAAACAATAAATCTGACCATCCCCCACAACCGACCGCTTGGAATAAGATAACCCTGGATGGGTTGACATGCCGTTAAAATCAATCAATCAATCAATCAATATTTTTGATTTTTCATTATAAGCCTGGCACATTTTTCAATTCCAAATTCCATTTCTATATCTTGTTTTGTGTCAGGGTAGATTGAGTTGGCTCCATCCATTAAATACACGAAGTCCCTCACAAAGTCAAAGATGGAGTATCATGGGAATAGGGAGTACGCAAGCAATCCTCATAACCCTGCACGCGGACACTCTTGTTTGGCGCCGATTATCCAGAAGACGCAGGGACGAGAGGGCCAAAAGTAACAGCCGGGTTCTGGTGCAGACGCCTCTTGGAATTTTCATCAGAGCCCATTTGGCCAGGTTGTGCCTCTGGGTGTCAAACCTGTTCGCCTTGGGTGCCCATATCAGAAACTTGATTTCCTGATGCATAGCTCTGACACTACCACGTTTACACCACCCTATTGCGATGAGGATTTAGGGCGGTATCTTGACTGTAGAATCTACACTGTAGATTCTAATTGTTTTGTTTGTTGTTTGTTTTGTTTTGTTTTACGGCATATCAACCTCAGTGGGTCATTTAATGCCGATAAAGTTTTGAAATAAATCAATTCTTAATGGATAATACACTTTTTTTATAAACTCATGTTTTCCTATTTAACCCATAGATGGGACCCTAACAGGTACTACCACTCCGGTCAGAGTGGACCAGGGAGCAATGGTGATGAAGGGGTGCTCCACATTCCCCAAACCTCCAAAACTGGAACCTCACCATCAGATAGAGTTTAACGTCATTCCCAGGACATGTAGACCCGCAGCCACCGCCTTCTAGCATCCATATGATAAAAAGGGGTGGGGCTTGCCATAAGGGCAATAGGGTTGGGAAAATCATATAGGTGCTAGGGCTTGACGTGACCAGCCGATTGATCGGAGGGGGCCTCTCCGACCGCCCGTCTAGCCCAAGATAGGGCCAAAGTGGAGTATTGCATGTTATGAACTGCTCATCCACCTGGGCTCTATCCTTAAGCATCACGGGTCGCCACCCATGGCCAATAGGTGGCCCCATTGGGGGAGTCTTACCCCTCTGCAGAGGTGCAGTCGGTGCATTCTAACGCCCCACCGACAGGGCGGTAATTGTTTTGTATTAGGGATACTAATTCTTTTTCCTTCTTGGCAAATGTCCTAATATCATCCCTATACACGAAGCGGTTTATCTTTTCTTGCGACTTTGCTAATCTGCAACCTTCTTTATATTTCCTAAGAATATAATGGTGCTATTCGCAGAATTCCGTCCCGGCCTCCTGCCTTAAAAAAACGCTAGGCGGTGATAGTTGAAAAAACGTAAATGCGAGATTTTATTCGCTCCAGTGTTTTTTCGACAAGTAAATGTAAATATTTTAACCCTCCCCCTATTTAAAATATTTAGGGGGTGGGGGCTAAATATTTACATTTACTTGCCGATAAAAATATTGGCTTACTTTTAACGCCTTCAAACCACTAAAAAAATGATTTGTCGATAAAAACGCCTTCAATCTTCTAAAAAAATATATTAGTTTTTTCGGTATTTTCATATTTTTTTACGACAATCAATTACAAATAAAACATCAAAATATTTAGATATTCTTTTTTATTTTAACTAAAGACAACAGCCAGGGACTTTATTCGTAGCTGTTGTTTTTAGTTAAAATAAAAAAAAAAGAATAGTAAAATATCGCATTTACGTTTTTCACCTATCACCGCCAAGCGTTTTTTTAAAGGCAGGAGGCCGGGACGGAATTCTGCGAATAGTACCAATATAATAGTGTGGGGATTAATAAAAAATAACATTAAACCAAATAAAAAATAAATAAAACAAAAGTAAAACAAAATTAATTTAAATAAAAATAAATAAATAAAAGACACAAAAAAGTAACAATCTCCCAGAAGGCTTCAGACCAGAAGAGCCCTCTGAGCATGCGCAAAAAACCCCGAATTCTTGGCGCCAAAATGGTCTCTCAGTCCTTTTTACTCCAAGACTTTGAAGAGGAAACACCTATTGACTTGCTCGGAAAATATTTCCCCTCGACGAAATAGTGTGAACCCGCTAATAAAGGTCTTACTCTAAAGTCATCCTCGTCTCTGTTCCTTCGCTTCTTTCACTAAATTCCATTTCAGCTTACCAGCCTACAAGAAGGAAGAGCCAGCTGTATTGGAGAATAGGATACAAATACGAACCAAACCAAACCAAACCAAACCAAACACCATTGCTATAACAGATAGTCGTGACAGCAAGTCTCCCTAGATTTCCAGGACACTTTTAAGTATCCTAGCTAATTCTAGCAGTGCTGTGGTTTTCCACTAATCTCCAATTCATTCTCCAATTCTCCAGGGGCTATTGTATCTAAGCGGCTGATTCAAACGCTTCTTCCTCTTTTCTCCTTCTTCTCTGCTGAACCACATGGGTTAGACTTATGTGACCCCTTCTCGTTGGGGCTTCGGCCCCCAACCCTATGTAACTCATGGAGGCTTTGGCCTCCCATCACTAGTAAGTGATTTTGTATGTTTACGTACTTTAATGTTCATGTATCCTGTATTCCTAAGTTATGTATAATGTCTTATTTCTGTGCTGTTACCAATATAAAATGTTTTGTCCCACAAACGTGTCGGAGTTTGTTATGTTTCAACAAGTTATAACATAATTATAACCTTGAACCTTACAGTGGTATTAAATAACCCACGAAGGTTGATATGCCACTAAGCAAAGAAACTAAATCAAATAAGAAAGTGATTTTTTTTTAAATTGTACTTTTCCTGGCCGGGTTTTATAAAGTACAAATTGTAACGAATATTGATAAGATTTGGTGGAGGTTGTTTTCTTATCTGAATTTGTTTTTTCTTATCTCTGAAAAGGTTTGTTTTTATTTATAGGTGTGACAACAGGTGGCCTCGAAGCCACACAATGAATCAAAGTTCCACTCAAAATTTAACATATCTATGATTGTAGAAAATAGAAAAATCTAGCATATTTCATATAGAGAAATAGAAAAATCTAGCATATTTATCATTATAGAAAATAGAAAAATCTAGCATATTTATGATTATAGAAAATAGAAAAATCTATTAAATCTATGATTATAGAAAATAGAAAAATCTAGCATATTTATGATTATAGAAAATAGAAAAATCTAGTATATTTATCATTATAGAAAATAGAAAAATCTAGCATATTTATGATTGTAGAAAATAGAAAAATCTATATTTATGATTATAGAAATAGAAAAATCTAGCATATTTAGATTATAGAAAATAGAAAATCTAGCATATTTATGATTATAGAAATAGAAAAATCTAGCATATTTATCATTATAGAAAATAGAAAAATCTAGCATATTTATGATTGTAGAAAATAGAAAAATCTATTAAATCTATGATTATAGAAAATAGAAAAATCTAGCATATTTATCATTATAGAAAATAGAAAAATCTAGCATATTTATCATTATAGAAAATAGAAAAATCTAGCATATTTATCATTATAGAAAATAGAAAAATCTAGCATATTTATGATTGTAGAAATAGAAAAATCTATTAAATCTATGATTATAGAAAATAGAAAAATCTAGCATATTTATGATTATAGAAAATAGAAAAATCTAGCATATTTATGATTATAGAAAATAGAAAAATCTAGCATATTTATGATTATAGAAATAGAAACATCTAGCATATTTATCATTATAGAAAATAGAAAAATCTAGCATATTTATGATTATAGAAAATAGAAAAATCTAGCATATTTATGATTATAGAAAATAGAAAAATCTAGCATATTTATCATATAGAAAATAGAAAAATCTAGCATATTTATGATTGTAGAAAATAGAAAAATCTATTAAATCTATGATTATAGAAATAGAAAAATCTAGCATATTATCATTTATAGAAAATAGAAAAATCTAGCATATTTAGGATTATAGAAAATAGAAAAAATCTAGCATATTTAAGATTATAGAAAATAGAAAAATCTAGCATATTTATTATAGAAAATAGAAAAATCTAGCATAGGATTATAGAAAATAGAAAAATCTAGCATATAGGATTTATAGAAAATAGAAAAATCTATTAAATCTATGATTATAGAAAATAGAAAATCTAGCATATTCATGATTATAGAAAATAGAAAAATCTAGCATATTATAGAAAATAGATGATATAGAAAATAGAAAAATCTAGCATATTATGATTATAGAAAATGAAAATCTAGCATATTTATGATTATAGAAAATAGAAAAATCTAGCATACTTATGATTATAGAAAATAGAAAAATCTAGCATATTCATGATTATAGAAAATAGAAAAATCTAGCATACTTATGATTATAGAAAATAGAAAAATCTAGCATATTCATAATTGTAATAAATAGAAATATATATTTATGATTGCAGAAAATAAAATAAAAACACGAAGTATTAAAAAAAGATGAATTTATTCTTGATGGTGAAGTCGGCGTTATAACGTTTCGGTTTTTAGCAAAACTTCATCAGGACTTGGAGATGGAAAGAATGTTGTTTGAGTAGGGGTGGATGACTTTCGAAAGACGGGAGAATAGTAGTTGTGCTATGAAGAACTCCCGTCTTTCGAAATTCCCCAAAACAACTTTTCTTTCCATCTTATGTCCTGATGAAGGTTTGCTAAAACCGTAACGTCGACTTCACCATCAAGAATAAATTCATCTTTTTGGAATACTTCGTGTTTTTCTATTTTCTACACACTGTCGGATTTATTTCCCTATTTACTCCCAAATTTAAGATTATAAAAAACACGGCTAGAAACCACAAGGTGCCTAGTCAACTCAGCGTATGAGTAGCACAGGAATATGTGCGGTAAAGTAAGGAGCTGATGGTAGGTGTGGCGCTCCACCCAGACGCAAAAACAATCTCCTTGGTCTAGCGCTATTAAAAAGGGGGTAGACTCCCTCGCTGATAGGCTGATACCGACTTTAGGCCGCCCCGACGACTGGTCCCGTAACCTGGTTTGGTCGTGGGGCGCTACTCTTGGTGACGCTAAGTCTTGGGTACGATTAGCCTAAAGGAGCCCATCCCTAACCAGGTAACCTTGGTATGGCTATCGGTCTTGGAGAATTAAAAACACCTGGTTAGGGATAGGCTAGAAGGCGGTGGCTACATGTCTACATGTCCTGGGAATGACGTTAAGCTCTATCTGATGGTGAGGTTCCAGTTTTGGAGGTTTGGGGAATGTGGAGCACCCCTTCATCACCATTGCTCCCTGGTCCACTCTGACCTGGAGTGGTAGTACCTGTTAGGGTCCCATCTATGGGTTAAATAGAAAACATGAGTTTATAAACGAAATTGTATTATCCATTAAAAATGAATTTATTTCAAAACTTTGTCGGCATTAAACATTTTTGAATACCAAATTACCAACAGAAGTATTCGGCATGAAATAACCCAAGGGGTTGACATGCCGTAAAACCCAACAAGCCAACAAACCAAACTTAGATTAATTTGGATGATTTCAGAAAAAAATGTAAGAAGAAGAATTCAAGAAGTCATTTTTAGGAACTATCGGATAAATTATTTAACAACATTTGATCTGTAGGTTGATATTTTTTTTTGGTTTAAGTTTGATATATGAAGATAGAAAAAAAGCGGGTGATGCTCAAAGAGGCATAACAAATAAATAATGATAATTAGTACCATGTAAAATGCAAACAGCCTCGTCCAGGATTTGAACTCGCGTAGCCGAATCTATTTTCTGCGACGCCGTCCTGTCGATTGAGGCAGAAGAATACACCAACTGCAACTCTGCAGAGGGTTTAACTGTTGCATAGCGCCTTCTTCACCGGCACTAAATAGGTATATGTTATATACTGGTTTTTTCACTAAGCCAAATCAGCATATAACGTTATATACCTTTCTTTAATTCTTACTCTGGTCGTCTATTCTTCCGGCCGGCTTTGCTTCTGATCGTCTATCATCTATCTTGGTCTGGTATATCATCTAAGGTCTCGTCTGGTCTTCTATTGAGGATTCCGGGTCTGGTTTCTGTTGCTAGGGATTTCTTGTTATCAGAAGCCCTGTGTCATTGTTAGTTTTTAGTAATAAACACAAGACTTCGATTTACGATGATGTTACTTTATTCGTAGATCCCCAGACCAGACAATCTGCGCAGTGAGACTCACATCTTGCTAGCTTGGCTTCTAACTTCTAACTCTAACCGAGTTGCCGGAAGGGGCTTTCTATCGGGGTTCCGTTTCTCACGGTCTATCCCCAGAAAGTAAGGTCAGAGTGAGGTCAAACGCTGTCACTCACTCTCAAGGCCATCAGCTGTACTGATCGCCATAATGATTTTTACAATACCTTAAAAATGTATTAGGGATCCAATAATTATGTAACATAACCCCTCCACCAAATGGAGCCACCAGTTAGCAGGGAGTGGCGACCCGCGATGCTTAAGGATGGGACCCTAATGGCTGAGCAGTCCATGACAAGCAACACTCCACTTTGGTCCTTACTTAGGGGTGGTCGGAGAGGCCTTCTCTGATCAATCGGCCGGTCACGTAAAAGCCCTAGCACCTATATGATTGCCCCAACCCTATTGCTCTTATGGCAAACTCCCAACCCTTTTTATCATATATGTGCTAGAAGGAAGCGCGTGGTGTAATGGTTAAAGTCATGGGAAATGGACTCGTCGCCCCGAGTTCAAATCCTGGATGTGGTAATTGCATTTCACTTAGCGCTAATACCCTTGGGAAAGGTATGAATCCTACTCTCCCTCCAGCTATGGGCAAATAGCAGGACAGACTGGGTTCTTTAACCATGGCTAGGTAACCAGTCTAGGAGAAGGAAAACTGAATTCAAACCTGTTTGAACTCCGCTTAAGAAATTGACCTTGTGTCGTATCCTGCTCGTGCGGAGGAGTTGGTAAATATATATATGTGCTAGAAGGCAGTGGCTCAGGGTCCAAGTGTATGACGTTAAACTGCATCTAATGGTGAAGTTCAAATTCTGGAGCTCTGAGGAGTGTGGAGTACCTTTTCATTGGCATTACTCCCAGGTCCACTGTGACCCAGAGTGGTAGTACCTGTTAGGGCCCCATCTATGGGTTAAATAGTAAACAACGAGTTTTACAAAAATGTGTTTTAAAAAATTGAGTTTAAAAAAAGAATTTTGAATACGCATCAAGCATGTATTGAACAAAACGTCTTCGGTATAAAATAACCCAACAAGGGTTGACATGCTGTAAAATCCAACAAGTCAAACCAAACCTTTCTACAACGATAACCGTTACTAGACGAACACCTCCATTAAGTTTGCTACGGTATGTTAAATCATGTGCACGTTTAGTCCAGAACCGTGGCAGCTGGGGTGATGGGGCCCCTGGACACCCAACATTTTTACTAATGAATCTGTATTTTCTCTAGAGACATTTAAAAAAAGATTAAAAGTTATTTTATTTGTAACGCAGACGGTTATCTACTATTTTAAAGTATCATTGTTTGTTTTTTTTCCAATCTCGAGGTACAGGCAAATTTTAGATATATTTGCCGCTGGTAGACTGTGAATTCAGGAGCGTAAATTTTCACCTCACTTTTTACTTTAACTTCTTTTTTTTTTTTTTTTTTACTACAGAACTGCGAAAGTGGATTTATTATTATTATTATTACTAGCAAATGTATGCACCCTCCGGGTGCAAGTATTTAAGTTTTCATGTAATAAAATATTAGATTAATTTAGAAAGGCTAATGAAACTAAATAAGAATGCAGATAAAAAGATTTGAAACTGAGGGTGTATAATCAAAAAATAGAACAACTGAAACTTACTCTTCCATCACTCCCGTCTTTCATTGCTAAATAATCCTATATTTAACTATTTAGTTAAAATAGAAAGTAAAGAATAAAATTAAAGTTATTTCTTCTTGTTAACGGTTTTCTTTTAAGATTTATCCACGAGATTTTTGCTAATATTCATTAAGATAAAATCAAACAACTAGAAATCAGTAATACGAAGCACATATTTATTAAAATCAGATTTTTTATATCAATATGCAAATTAGCCTTCCCATTCACACTGTAAACCGCTATTTTGTTGTGTATATAAATACAATTGCATGTTATTCTTGCGTAGATATTGTCAACAGTATTAATAATGTAAAACAATTTTATTAATAATTGAAGTTTAAATAAAAATAAAATCCTGTAGAATGTGACGTAAATAACTAAGGGAATTATGACTTGAATAGTAATATAGTTTCGGTTACAGACAGAAAAACACACAATCTCCATTATAATAAGATTATTATTGTTACTCTAAAATAGAAATATCGTTAAATACTCGGCAAAATTACCAGTGAATAGTAATTTTTTTGTTTATTTCAGTATAGGAATTGATAAGTTTATAATATCAATTCCTTTAAGATAACAACGCTGAGGTAAAAAAAAAATTTTTTAAATTTAAATGTATAACTGAATCACTACGCAACAATTTTAACTCTATACACCCATTAATGCTTTTAATAAAAAAAAACAAAAAAAAAACAACTTATAAATGAATTAAGTTATGTTCTCCTAAGAGATTCATATTCATCAAAAGTATTAATCCCAGTTCAGAAATTAAAAATACTAGCAAAATAAAAAAAAAGCACCCTCTGGGCGACGTAAAATAAATATTGCCTGAGGGGATGGGAGTTGAAAATTTAATATCAGTGAGTTTGTATCATAAGTAAAGTAAAATCATCAAATTTATTAAAGGAGTAAAAACTAAAATTAATTTATTAAAGGAGTAAAAAATATAAAAAAATTGAAATGGAAACTTATTTCTGATAACTTTAAAATAAAACAAACTATATATAGATAGATAATACCAGGTATGTATTTATTAAAAGTTGTTTCAAAAACCAATGAGGACTGTCTAACATTGCATGCTCAAATTTTGAGTGTATTTAATCTACGTTATGACGTTTTAAGTAGTGTGACGTAATCAGTGACGTCGTTTTTGTTACATACAAAAACCGGAAGCGAATCTCCATTATTAATAGATATACATTGGAGTTCATTTCATATTCCACTAATATCTGTCCAGTAGACTATGTTAAAAAAATTACGCCACTGAATTCACAGTCTACCCTTGGGTAATCAAGGACTATTTGCTCGTAAATTCCTACCATAAAATAAACTGAACCCCCATTTTATGTCCGTGTTTTTGCAATAAATGTTTTATTTTTCTTGCACCCGTTATGTTACAATACTAAATATATTTCCGTTATTTATTTTAATATTCACTTCAATGTGTAAGCTTTTATTTTGTGAGAATGCTTAGTTTTAAAGTGGGGGTTCGTTTTTACACTTCAACTTTTTACTCGTAAATTCCTACCATAAAATGCCCAAGCCTAATTTTATGGCAGGAATTTACGAGTAAAAAGTTGAATATTACTTTTTGTTGTTATTTCTTTTCTTTTTGGCTTTGGTACTCTAAAATAAAAACGTCAGATTTTAATCATCGTCGACGAAAAAACAAAATTACGGTCATAAAAGGAGGATCCAATTTATGCCTAAATTGTAAAACGAGCCCCCACTTTAAAACTAACCATTCTCACAAAATAAAAACTTTTAGAATATGCACATTGAAATGAATATCAAAATAAATAAAGAAAATATATTTTGTATTGTAAAATAACGGGTACAAGAAAAATAAAACCTTTAATACAAAAACACGGACATAAAATGGGGGTTCAGTTTATTTTATGGTAGAAATTTACGAGCAAATAGTCCTTGATTACCCTACCCTTGTCGCTAAGCATGTTTGCCGGTCTTTGCTGATTCAAGGCCAAATACTACCCCCCTCCAAAAAAAACCAAAAAAACAACAAAAATCGTTTATCTCTGCTACAACCCTGGAGTAGCACAGTATATTTATAGACGTCAGATTCTCGGTGAATTTATCTACAACTTGTCTATCACAACTTATCAATGATTACAATTCATTCAAAACAATTCAACTACTGATATAATTCACCTTCAACATTATCAATTATGTCTCCTAAACTAGTTTAAACGAAACCAAACAACGTAATGTAAATCAAGGACATTCGCTTTTACATATTAACATTTCATATTTGTTAAATTAACTGTATATAACTTTATAGTGATACAATAAACAATTATCTCCCTTAGATAATTTGTATTTTCGATTTCGAGTGTTGACTGCCTCTTGTGTGGTGACAAGTATTTTAAGGTTTATGTTTAAAAGTCGGTAGTTATTTCTAAGTGCGTGTTCACAGGGTTTACTTTTGACCCCATCATATTTGGTGATCGCGCTGAAAAGGAACAAAAGGAAAGAAAAGGGAGAGACAAAGATAAAAGGTGGTTTTAGGATTCAGGCTTTATGGCCATAACCACCACATAGAGAGGAAATTTCTTCCTGTCCAGTAATGGTGTCTGGTCCCAGTTGAAGCCTAAGTCAGAATGGCCGAAATATTATCTTGGTAGTCGGAAGTGGGTCCTTTTTCCTGCACATGCTCGGAGGGTTCTTCCGATATGAAGGCTCATGGGAGATTGTTATCTTTTATTTTTTAAATTTTAGTTTTATCTTACTCCCCACACCCTTCATCGCCACTACTCCCAGGTTCACTGTGACCCAGAGTGATAGTACCTTTTAGAGTTCATTCTATGGGTTAAATAGGAAAAATGATTTTTTTTAAAAATATGTTAAAAAATTGAGTTTAAAAAAAATTAAATACCTATCAAGCATGAATAGAACAAAACGTCTTCGGCATAAAATAATCCAACAAGGGTTGATATGCCGTAAAATTCAACAAACCAAACTAAACCTTTCTAGGAGGTTACATCTGAGAACCAGATACCCATCATCGATCTGTTTTCGCCTATGGACTTTGAATTATAGAGACGTCGTCTCTGACCCCACCAGGGAACGGTAAAGCCACATGGCTATATTTTACCTATCCTTATCAGGTATGCCCTTTACCATTTTACTACTGTCGACTGGGGATGTAGAATACACCGACTGCACATCTGCAGTGGGGTTAGCCCCTCCCAAATGGGACCACCTGTTGGCCGTGAGTGGCGATCCGTGATGCTTAATGACGGAATCCTGGTGGCTGAACAGTCCATGACATGCAACACTCCCCTTTGGCTTTTACTTGGGCTCGACGTTCGGTCGGAGAGACCCTTTTCGATCAATCGGCTGGTCACGTCAAGTCCTTGCACCCATACGACTGCCCCAACCGTATTGTTTTTATGGGCCCTCCGACCCTTTTTATCATACATGTGCTAGAATGTGATGGATGAGGGTCTTAGTGTCCTAAGTATGACGTTAAACTGCATGTATATATTTACCAACCCCTCCGCACGAGCAGGATGCGACACAAGGTCAATTTCTTAAGCGGAGTTTAACAGGTTTGAATTCAGAGTTTTCCTTCTCCTAGACTGATTACCTAGCCATGGTTAAAGAGCCCAGTCTGCGCTGCTATTTACCCATAGATGGAGGGAGAATTGAATTCATACCTTTCCCAGGGGTATTAGCGCTGTAAGGGCAGTCTCTCTTGTCTGAGGGTTTTGCTGAATCTTCCGTGTCAGGAGACGCTATTTTGGTCACGTGACACAGGAACGCAAGGAGAGAACGCTCTTCTTCCGATGCACTGAACAAGCCTGGACGTGCTTGTCATCTCTCTCCAGCAGACACCTATGGTGCACCCCAGACGCTACAGCCTCTACTTACAGTAAGTGGTTACCACTTTGTCTATTAACACTATTGTGTATGTTTGGACACTTGTGACATTAAATAGCCTGGGGAACTTTGTTCCCCTAATATGTTATAATAAAGTTATATAAATGTAACTAACGCGTTTGCTGTTTTCCTAACTGAAGTATTCCGCATTGGGTACTTATCCTTTAAGTAGCCCAACGTTTTATAAGAACCAGAGTTAACACTCTGTGGACCTCTTATAGCGCCAAGTGAAATACCAACAGCTTCGTCCAGGAATTGAACTCGGGTTGTCGAGTCCATTTCCTACGACTCTAACCATTTGACCACGTTAAACTGCATATAGTAGTGAGGTTCTAATTCTGGAGCTCTAGGGAGTGTGCAATACCACTTCATTGCCATTACTCTCTGGTTCTCTGTGTAGGTTCAAGGTTATAACAATGTTATAACTTGTTGAAACGAAACAAACTCCGACACGCTTGTGGGACACAACATTTTATATATCACAAACAGCACCGAAATAAGACAAGATACAGAAACAATAAAATACATGTACATAAACATACAAGAGTAGAGATAAAAGGACTGGAGAGTCCGTACATACAATATCACTTACTAGTGATGGGGGGGAGCCTCCAGGAGAGTAGCATAGCGTTGGGGACAAGAGCCCCCACCGAGAAGGGTGTGACAATGGTCTAACCCATGTGGTCGTTCCAGAAGATGTAGCTAAAAGAGGGAGAAGAGTTTAAACCTCGCGCTTAAATACCAGACCTCATGGTGGTCGGCACGGAAACCCCAGCGGGAAGATAACTCTTCCAGGCAAAGGGAAGATAATCCCAACATCTGTGACCCGGAGTGGTGGTATCAGTTAGGGTCCCATCTATGGGTTAAATAGATTTAAAATGAGTTTTAAAAATAATTTGAATAACCAACAAGAATGAATATCCTCAGCATAAAATACCCCAACAAGGTTTGACATGCCGTAAAATCAAACCAACCTCTGACATTTTGTACCCCTTCCACATACTGCTTGTTTGTGGAATAATATGTGTATATTTCTAGCTGTTGGGACATGTTAGTGAATTCTTTCTTTTGGTATAATTGTATTCCTTTCGGGAAGGAGAAAATGTCATCTTTATTGACATATTACATATGTATCTCATGTTGCTTGTGTTCTAAAAGCGTTGTCTGGTCACTGCAAAATCATTACATTTCGTAGAAATGTATTCCACAGCTTGAAATGTGGGTTAACTTTTATTTCTTTTTGCTAGTAACCGGATTTTGGATTCTTTCTTCTCGATTGAGCGACAGGACCACCAAATATCACCCCTGTCGTTCTTTTAGGACTGAATGTAGTTAATAGTGTCATTTTCTGCAAAGAATGGAAGGGCTAAGAGGAACCTTTCGCGCCAATCATTAAAACAACCATCATCATCATCATCATCCTTATCAAGTCGTGTCGACAGCACGTATTCCATTGACTCCCTCCTTTTCGCCATCCGTCCCTACCGGCCATCGCTTTTTCGTAAACCCTCTACACGGTACCCAGTGTTAGTATAGAGCTGATGAATGTAATTTGTTGCTGGTCGACCAACAGTGGCGTGTCCATGTTTGGGAGTTGATTGGAGAACGTCGCTTATGAGATCGTTCTTACTTCACCAGCAGTGTCCAGCATGTCTCATTCAGGGTAAACAACATTTTGAATATATGTATGATTACAACAGGAGATAATAGTAATTTAATACACATAGGTTGTTTGGCATGCTATGCATTCTGACTTGTTTTCTTGTTTCAGTAAAAAGGAATATCTATGTTGTGTATGACCTATTCTTAGTCGGGATATATATTGCTCCTTTCTGGATTGCATATACCATGTCTTGTTTTGTTAAACACCTAGCACTATATAATTCGGGGCCTCCGTTTTTCCTTATGGATCTTACACTTGAAGAAAGTTGGAGAACTGGCCGATCGAAACTTTGTATTTTGAGTTTAGAATATCAAGTGTTCTTGTATTTACAAATGAGTTTATCTTTTCTTTCCAACATTCTAATATTATCTAACACACATCAAGTAAACCTTTTGTTCATTTTTGTACCCTTCCACATACTGCTTGTTCTTAGAACAATGTGTGTATATTTCTAGCTGTTGGAACACATTAGTGTATTCTTTCTTTTTAATGCCACTGGTATATATATTTATATATAAAAAGTTAAACGTTATTGGTCTGTACAAATGCGTTTATGTGTCCTGGGTATGACGTTAAACTGCATCTAATGGTGAAGTTCCGATATTGGAGCTCTGGGGAATGTGGAGTACCCCTTCATCACCATTACTCCCAGGTCCACTCTGATCCGGAGTGGTAGTACCATGTTTGTGTTAAATAGATAAAAAAAAAATAGTTTTAAAATGTGTTAACAAATTGAGTTTGAAAAAAAAATGAATACCTAACAAGAATGTCTTCGGCATAAAATAACCCAACAAGAGTTCACATGCCGTAAAATCCAATCAACCCTAACCCTACATAAAATGCGTTTATCTTGTCTTTCATTCCGTTTATTTGTGTTAGTATATCACGGATATACTAATGATAATATTTGTCCTTGGTGGGTGGGGGACTCGAATAAAATATCTTCCCACCACCAAGCATAAGAGGAATTACGGGTTTAAGGGGGGGGGGCTCTTAAATCTCCCAGTTGTAGGCAAATTGTTCGGACGAAAGAAGACAAACACACAATGGAAATTTAATATATGCATTGACAAATAATACAAGAACTTGTTGCAAATTTTATTGGCATTTGCTACAAAACTTATCTGTGAGGTGAAATACTGTTCGTTGGAGAAGTGGCACTAACAGGGGCGGTGGTCGCGGTGGTTGTAGAGTTTCTGTAAAAAGGTGTAGGGAATGCCTTTTGGAAGCTACTCGCCTAAGTAACAATCTTTTAAATGACGATGGATGGGGCCCTTCTTAAGTTGACTATTTAGGTCCTCAGCCTTCTGATAAGTATGCTGTCGAAACGGCCTTCAGAAAGTATGCTGTTAAATGCCTCCGTCCAGGTCGACGGCCTACAGACAAGTCCTGGGGTTTGATTCTGGCGCCAACATCGTATTGGCGATTCGCCCTCTAGTGGCAGGGAAGATAATTCTCTATCAGATTTCCGATAAGCATTCCAATACCTCTACAGGTAAATTGGTAGATTGTCTGTGTCGATATCAGCGTTAATCTCATACCCAGATTGTGAATCGAATGAAGAGATATAGAGTCAGTACCCCACAGTGCGCAGTATTTATTAGGTTATCAGTACGGGTTTACCTGTTTAAAAATAGTCGTTTGATTCATTGATAGCGTTGTTTCGATTTTCAAATGAATCTAACGTTATCATCTCGTTCAAATTAACACCATTGAATTATCGATTCATTATTGAGATCTTTGTATGTGAATTTCACGGAAATTCTATTCCCCTTCATGTTCAGTGTAATGACGTGTCACCCAGAAATTTAATTTAAATCTTACGTCAATGAATTAACGCTTTGTTAAAGAGGGTAGCGTGAATGTTGTAGCGAATTATGAGTACCGGGTTCGCAACGGAATACAACTCAATATTGCAGCAGAAAGGTTTTCCAGGTGCCGTGATAAAAAGGTTGGTTGGTTGGATTTTACGGCATGTCAACCCTTGTTGGGGTTATTTTATGCCGATGACATTCTGTTTTATTCATTCTTATTAAGTATTCAATTTTTTTTTAAACTCATTTTTATACACATTTTTGATACTCATTTTTTATGTATTTAACCGATAGATGAGACCCTGACAGGTACTACCCTCCGGGTCAGATTGGACTTGGGAGTAATGGTGATAAAAAGGGTACTCCACACTCCCCAGAGCTCTAGAATTGAAACCACACCACTAGATGCAGTTTACCCAGAACACTAAGACCATCAGCCGCCGCCTTCTAGCACATATATGATAAAAAGTGTTGGGAGTTGCCATAAGGAAATAGGGTTGGATCAATCATATAGGTTGTAAGACTTGTGGTGACCAGCCGATAGATCGTAGAGGGCCTCTCCGACAGCCTGTCTGGCCTAAGTAAGAGTCTAAGTGGAGTGTTGCATGTCACGGACTGCTCAGACACTAGGATCCCGTCCTTAAGCATCACGGGTCACCATCCACGGCCAATAGGTGAACCTATTGGGGGATTTATCCCCTCTCTTTCTTCGTAATTTTTTGGTGATTGAAAATGAATTTTACATTTTTGGTAAGCAGTCAATGATGGAATATAATTAAAAAGATATGTTTCGATAAATGTCGGTAGGACGTCTTACATTTTAAAACTTAAGTCTGGTAAATACAAAATATTTATCCTTTATTATTTATCCTTATTTATTATTATCCTTTTTTTCAATCGTTAGCTTATTTTGCAAGGAATTAGATATCAACATTTTAATTTGTTTACCGTTTTATTTGTTTTTATTTTAGAGATGTTTTAGAATCAATAGATGTAAAATAAACTTCCCCTATTTCACTGACTAACAAATGCGTATTTATTTGATTAAAGAAATGGTTGTATCAAAATATATTGCTAAAAATAATAATATTTCATTTGTCTAGTCTCTATAAAAAAATATTGAAAATAATTTTCGTCTTTTCTTTGTTTGAGCCGTTTACATCCCAAATTTGTATCTGAAATTGTCTCCCCTCAGAACAAGAACTTACATTCACAGTGCTGACGGCTGCTGCTACTGATAGTATAAATGTATGGCAGAAAAAAAAACTTTCAAATTATGAAAACGACTGTCTGACACTGACAGGCTCTGTTTGTTAGTTTTCAAGCGATTAATTATCTTATTTGGAGACAAAGATTTCTTTCGTTTATATCCAGTAATGCTGATAGTAAGTTCTGTTTTCTTCAGTATACGAAAACATAAATGACACTTATGGCCTGCCATAGAATATAAGTATGGTTTATATTATGGTGCGAAAAATGATTAGAATATATTAAAAATGGTAGACATTCATCGAAAAATAATCTAAAACAAAATAAAAACAAACAAACAAGAAAAAGACACGACGCTATGGGTAACATAATTGGTAATAAAGGACTATTTGCTCGTAAATTCCTACCATAAAATAAACTGAACCCCCATTTTATGTCCGTGTTTTTGCAATAAATGTTTTATTCTTCTTGCACACTTTATGTTACAATACAAAATATATTTATTTTTTATTTTAATATTCACCTCAATGTGCATATTCTAAAAAATTTTATTTTGTGAGAATGTTAGTTTTAAAGTGGGGGCTCGTTTTACAATTTAGGCATAAATTGGATCCTCCTTTTATGACCGTAATTTTGTTTTTTCGTCGACGATGATTAAAATCTGACGTTTTTATTTTAGAGTACCAAAGCCAAAAAGAAAAGAAATAACAACAACAAAAAGTAATATTCAACTTTTTACTCGTAAATTCCTGCCATAAAATTAGGCTTGGGTATTTTATGGTAGGAATTTACGAGTAAAAAGTTGAAGTGTAAAAACGAACCCCCACTTTAAAACTAAGCATTCTCACAAAATAAAAGCTTTTAGAATATACACATTGAAGTGAATATTAAAATAAATAAGCCGAAGCTCATGGAGTGGCAGGTGAAAAAATTGCGTCGATCCGTCGGCATTCCCCTCAAGGGGGCGCCTCAGGCGCTGGGCAATAAACCCAGCCCTGCCCCTTTAAATCGATGGGGCAGGTGTTGCCTGGGGGGATGGCCCCCTGGGATCGACGCTAATTAAATCAAGATCCAGGGCCGAAGCCACTGGACCATATCTACATACTAATAACATGCAATTGTATTTATATATACAACAAAATAGCGGTTTACAGTGTGAATTGGAAGGCTAATTTGCATATTGATATTAAAAATGTGATTTTAATAAATATATGCTTGGTATTATTGATTTCTAATTGTTTGGTTTTATATTAATGAATATGAGCAAAAATCTCGGGGATAAATCTTAAAAGAAATCCATTAACAAGGAGAAATAACTGTAATATTATTCTTTACTTCCTATTTTAACTAAATAGTTAAATTAGGAAAATTTACCAATGAAAGACGGGAGTAAGGGAAAATGATGGAAGAGTTAGTTTCAAAGTTGTTCTATTTTTCAATCATACCCCCTCTGTTCCAAATATTTTTATCTGAATTCTTATTCAGTTTCATTAGCCTTTCTAATTTATACAATATTTTATTACATTAAAACTCAAATACTTGCACCCGGAGGGTGCATATATTTGCTAGTGTATATAAAAGGTTAAGTGTTATTGTGTATACAAATGCGTTTATCTTGTCTTTCCTTTCGTAGTGTCACGTACGTAGGATTTAACTTGCTTAACTAAAGTTTGTATGTAGTGATCAAAGTATTTGGATATTTTAGTAGTGTGGCAGATGATTGAAGAGATCATAAAGTTTAAATTGGAAATTGTGTCGGTGGGTATGATATATTTTTTCGGCTTCCCACCAAGCCAGAATAGACACGGGGGGGGGGGAGCCATCCATAAATGGAGACTCAGGCATGGCCATTACAATAATGCTTAATCTCATCGGCATTTCCCCTTTAGGCGAGGGAGCAGGTGTTTCCAAGCGGGAATGGCCCCCTAGGACCGAGCGATTAATTTCTACCCTTACCCACTCGTTCTGAGGAGTGGGTGAGTGTCTGTGCGTGGTCATATGTAAAACAATTATGAAATAGTTATAGACAGCAAAGTGGCCTATTGTCGGTACCAGTCGGGCAGCGAGTGGATAATATCCTCGTACCCCACTTGTACTAAGTTAGGCACAAGGCCCTATTAACGTGGGACTACCTACTAGCCGAGACTCATTGTGGCGGGTTTAAAAATTGCGTCAATCCCCTCGGAATTCCCCCTCAAGGGGCGCCTCAGGTACTGGGCAATAAACCCAGCCCTGCCCCTTTAATCGAGGGGGCAGGTGTTGCCTGGGGGGATGGCCCCCGGATCGACGCTCGTGATTTTGACCCGGGGCGGGCGCGTACACCCAACCCTCGGACAGCGAATGAGTCTATCCCTTTTTTTGTAAGCGCTAGACCAGGAAGATTGTTTTTGGGTCACTTTACCACACAGATCCAAGCTGTGCTACTCATGCGCTGAGATGGCGAGGGCCGGTATCGAACCTGGAACCTTGTGGTTCCTATGCGGATGCTCTAACCACTAAGCTAAATCGGCCCATTAATAAACATCGTGTTTTACCGAGGTTGCAGTCGGAGTCAGAGTCGTAGGGCGTCGTAGGTTTTGAATGGAGTTGGGGTCGGAGTCCTAGGAATATTAGGAGACGGAGTCGGAGTCGGACTTCATACTTTACGTAACTTGTAACCTTGTTCTTTATTAACTATAATTTTAGTGTGAACTAAGATTACTATATTTTTTTTTACGTTTGTGTTAAACATATTTTTAATTTTATTTATTTATTTAATTTATTATTTTGAATTCAACATAGCTACTTTGTTGCATTATTCACCGGAAGGTAACCCGACAATATTGGATACATATACATACATAGGTGTTCAAACATTCGTTCTCAACAGATATTCCAAAAATAAGAAATTACAGTTATTCGCCCATTTCATTCATAACATAAAGAAAAAAAGAAAGGTGGAGAAAGAAAAAGAGAAGAAGAGGACAAAAAAAAAAAAAAAAAATATATAACCACACAAAAAAAGACTGAAGCACGTACATTTCTGATAACCATCTCTGAAGATAAAGTTTTGCTTTGAAATCGATAAGACAAAAATAACATCTTTTTATTTTTATTTTTTATATGCATTGTAATTGCTTCAAATCATTAATATATTATAACATATTTTTTTTGATTTTTTAACCGATATATAAATTTATCAAAAATACATAATTTTACACATTCATCTTATGAAACAAGTGCATTCTTAACATGATGAGAAACCGAACCAGGCTCACGTCATAATGCAAAGCGTGTGTCAAGTGACAATGATGAAATATTTTTTCTTTTGTAAAATTATTTTAATTAGCTACTTTGGTTTTGTCGGAGTCGGAATTATAGGAATCCTAGGAGTCGGAGTCGGATTCTTAGGAATAATAGGGGTCAGAGTCGAAGTCGGACCTTACAACTTCCGACTCTGCAACCCTGGTTTTTACTACGGACCATTTATTCCATTTTTCAAATAAATTTTAATGGAAACAAAGTTCTTAATGCCTCTTTTGTGTGTCCGTTATCTTTTTCTGCTCAGGCGTATGGATAGAAGTAAGTCTACAATAATAAGTGGGTCAGTTTTCTCTTTCTGTGTCAAACAGCCGACTACTCTTTCACGACTGGGCCACCATTGGTCTGTCCGACTACTGACTACTCTCTTGAGTATATGGAGCCCCGACTCCCGGAAAGAAAAACTGCTTGTTCCGTGATGGCTCCCCTTAAAAAATTATATCCTTGTCTACCGACCTCTGATCATACTAGCGCCGAAGACTTGAGTTTTTTTTATAGCCATTAAAAAACGAATTGTTAGAATCAGTCTTAACGGAAAAATATTGAGTTGCTCCCATTGATAGGTAAGGCCGAGTTACGTCCCTTGACAGGTGTATTGAAGGAGCACAGTTCGGAAATGAGATTCCGCCATGACACATTTAAATGGAACCTTGTTTTTTTCCAACTCTTGGTCCGCTTTTTTATTAAGTGTTTATAATTAATTTGTACGTAAAAACGTAACAATAATCCTTTCATCCCAATAAATCCATAAATTAAATAATCAGAATAAGTTTGGCAGTTTCAGACCCATTGTCGGTAATTCCTGCAACCCCCAAAAAGTTTCAAAGCCTGTGCGTCATCTCAAAAGAAACATTAAGAATTTTGTTTCCTTGAAACTTTATTTAAAAAAAAAGGTAATAAAGAATCGGAGTCGGAATCGTGGGAAGTCGGAGGTTTAGAATGGAGTTGGGGTCGGAATCGGCATCCTAGAAATATTAGTAGTCGGAGTCGGACATTATACCTTCAGAATTTGTAACCTTGTTTTTATTAACTATAATTTTATTGTGAAATAAGCCTTTATTACTATTTTTATCGTTTGCGTCAAATATCTAACATATTTTATTTATATCTTTACAGATTTACAGATATATGAACTCATCAATTATTACACATTTACAGATATATAAATTTATCAAAAATACAATATTTTTTACACACAAACACAGAGAGAGAGAGAGAGAGAGAGAGAGAGAGAGAGAGAGAGAGAGAGAGAGAATTAAATGTGTGTGTATATGTAAGAGAGAGAGCGCGAGAGGGAGAGAATATGTGTGTATGTGTGTGTCTGACAGAGAGAGAGAGAGAGAGAGAGAGAGAGAGAGAGAGAGAGAGAGAGAGAGAGAGAGAGAGACTGTGTGTGTATGTGTGTCGACGAGACTTAACGAAGTTGTCAGACTGCTAAGAAGAGAGATATCGGGTTCATTTCGAATAAATTTGCAATCCACAATCCGCTACTAAGAAATAGATGCAAAAGTTCGCAGCACCAAAAGTTTTGTAAACAAAGACGTAAAGCCTTCTTAATCGTCACCACTGAGTCAATCATTTCTTTTTGGTTGGGGTCATCAAGCCGCTTGATAGCCACCAGCCCAGTGGGGTTAAAGTTTAGGTAACAACATGTATGCCGAAATTATATCTCTAGATAAAAATCAAAATAATTTATAATAGATTATTTCAATTTTAAAAAAATGCATGTCCCGCCCTGTCGGCTGGGGCGTTAGAATGCACCAACTGCACCTCTGCAGAGGGGTAAGACTCCCCCCAATGGGGCCACCTGTTGGCCGTGGGTGGCGACCCGTGATGCTTAAGGATAGAGCCCAGGTGGATGAGCGGTTCATAACATGCAATACTCCACTTTGGCCCTATTTTTGGGTTAGATCGGCTGGTCACGTCAAGCCCTAGCACCTATATGATTTTCCCAACCCTGTTGCCCTTATGGCAAGCCCCAACCCCTTTTTATCATATGGATGCTAGAAGGCGGTGGCTGCAGGTCTACATGTCCTGGGAATGACGTTAAACTCTATCTGATGGTGAGGTTCCAGTTTTGGAGGTTCAGGGAATGTGGAGCACCCCTTCATCCCCATTGCTCCCTGGTCCACTCTGACCCGGAGTGGTAGTACCTGTTAGGGTCCCATCTATGGATTAAATAGAAAAACATGAGTTTATAAAAAAATTGTATTATCCATTAAGAATTGATTTATTTCAAAACTTTATCGGCATTAAATGACCCACTGAGGTTGATATGCCGTAAAACAAAACCAAACAAACAAACAAAAATGCATGTCATCGTTATTTTTTCCTATTAACTTTTAACTTAACTAATTAAGTCATTTTAGAATTTAATAACGATAGACAGCATATTAAGAGGAATTACTGGGTTCGTAGGGAGCTCTTATTCTCCCGGTGGTCGGCAATTATTTCGGATGAAAGAAGACAATGGAATTAAAACACTTGTATTATAAAGGTACAAAAATTGCTGCAAATTTGTTGGCTTTGCTACAAGACTTATCTTGAGAGGTGAAATTAACAGTTCGTTGGTGAAGTGCGCTAGAAAGGGGATTCTACTCGCTGTGGTTTGGAATGCTGTTAAAAACGCGTTTCTCCTGGTGAAAGTTCTTAGGATAAGTAAAGTGTTGGGGAGTGCTTTCTTTGAGCGACTCGCCTGGTTAACTGCCCTTTTAAGTGGTCGGTGGATAGAGCCCTTGTTAAAGTGGCTCGTCAGGTCGACAGCCTTCAGATAAATGATGGGGTTTGGTTTTGTCGCCAACATACGATGTTGGCGATTCACCCCCTAGCGGCAGGGGAAGATAATTCTACTATCGGTTTTCCGATAATATTCAACTGTGGCATAAGGGAATATAATAGATTGCAATGAAGTTATCAGAATAATGATAACTAAATAATTTTATTTATTTTGTTATTGTCTAAAAGAACTACAGTGGTTAGATTACAAAAATACTAATAATACCAGGTACTTGCTTGGTTACCTCATTTTAGGAATGGTCCCTCTTCCTTTAGAAGTACAAAGTACTTGTTTTATTGCTTCATTTTAGGAATGACGCCCCCCCACACACACCGTTTAGATGTACCAGGTACAACATCACAATTTTTCCTTAAGGGGTCCCTCCTTTTCGGCATACATGTCCAGTACCTAACTTTTACATTCCCTGACCAGCCTGGTACTATATATAATCGTTGTATGACGATAGCAATCGTTGTGGATGCCGATGTTGGAATTATCTTCCCTTTGCCTGGAAGAGTTATCTTCCCGCTGGGTTTCCATGCCGGCCACCAGGGAGGTCTGGTATTTAAGCGCGAGGTCCAGACTCTTTTGCCTCTTTTGCTACATTTTCTCGTACGAGCACATGCTACTCTCCTGGAGGCTTCCCCCCCCCATCACTAGTAATTGATTTTGTATGTACGGACTCTCCAGTCCTTTTATCTCTACTCTTGTATGTTTATGTACATGTATTTTATTGTTATTGTATCTTGTCTTATAATGTGCTGTGATATATAAAATGTTGTGTCCAGCCCACGTGTCGGAGTTTGTTTCATTTCAACAAGTTATAACATTGTTATAACCTTGAACCCTACACCGATACATTTCGATTCAAAGCACCAAGACCTTCTTCAGGATCCAAAACACAACGTGGGTGAAGAGGGATATTATGATCAGGCCGAATGTCACCACTGAAAAGTTCGTATCATTCGTATCATTTGGCCACCAAATATGAATACAACAAAAACTTCGCACATTCACAAAACAGGTGGTCTATACAGCCTGACTTCAACCAAAGAATGAGTCGACTCTTCAGTAACAAACTATCATCATACGCTGGCAGTATGGATTCACCTCTCTCTCTCTCTCTCTCTCTCTCTCTCTCTCTCTCTCTCTCTCTCTCTCTCTCTCTCTCTCCCTCCTCTCTCACACCTATCCCTATTGGTCATTGCTCCTAGCAAGTCCTCCTCACGAAATTCATACCCCCACTCTCTCTCTCTCTCTCTCTCTCTCTCTCTCTCTCTCTCTCACACACACACACACACACACACCCACCTATCCCTATTGGTCATTGCTCCTAGCAAGTCCTCCTCACGAAATTCATACCCCTCTCTCTCTCTCTCTCTCTCTCTCTCTCTCTCTCTCTCTCTCTCTCTCTCTCTCCACCTGTCCTATCGGTCATTGCTCATAGGATGTCCTCCTCACGACATCCAGTATCCATACAAAGCTGATCAATGTAAATCCTTGCTGGTCGACTAGCTGGTGTGTCTACATGTAGGTGTCCACGGAAGAACATCACTTATGAGTTCGCTTGGCGTTGGAGAAAATGTGTTGGCACTACTAATTAGTGTGCCAGATTTGGAAAATATGAGGCCACAGATTTTAAGAGTTCAAAAAACAAACAATTGCTCTTCGTTATCTCTCTGACTTGATCATTAATAGTTTCGGCTAAGTTTAATTAGCCTTCTTCCTCTCTTTTAGCTCTTCTAGCATCATCACTGTGTCAGGGGCCACAACTTATGATAAGTACACTTCTGGCTGTTACTCAGCAACGAAAATCGTCCCACAACTTATCCAGTCTTCGTTGTGCTCCTGATTATATGGACAACTCCAAACCAGCCCCGCCCATTTTTCCAATACCAACCAGTTTATTCTGACTGGCTAAAACGTATCACGTCATCTCACAAGAAGACAGTCTTTTGTCCCTCTAGATAATTAAGTCAGCCAAAACAAATTTTGCTCTGAAGCAAATTTACCTTGCAAAATTTTTAAAACTAGATTATATATATATTTTTTTCAATTCAGTGAATATATGTTTGGACTCCTTCACCGAGATAGTCAAAATATACCCATTGTTTTATGTAATATGACGTATTCAGTTTCCTTCGACCACACAGAGCTGGCCTGATAACGCGTTTTGACATTTAATTCTCACTGATATTTTCCTGTTCTTAAAAAACAAAAAACAAAAAACAAAAAAACAATAAATAAAAATCCTTTAACCCTTCCAAGTCCTACGTACTTAATAAACTATCATTAGCTTTTAAAATAAACTGTTATTAACTTTTGGAATATTTCCATGTCTATTTATAATGGAGAATCGGCCTCTATTTGTCTGTAACCAAAACTACGCCCCTGTTTACGCCACAATCATTTCAGGAATTAATTATTAACTAATTAATTTTCAAAATGAGGTATGACTTCAATTAAGCACATATCCTCCAAAAATTGTCGGCTTAAAGCCATATAAAAATAAACACATTTGTTTGTTTACTTAACCTTATATAGATATATTGCAAAAATATTTTACTTAAAAATGCATTGTTTATCAATGAGTATTTAATTTATTTTAAAAATCATTAATACATAGAACTCAGATTTTCATAAAGACATCATTTATTAAAACGACATCTTTATGAAAATCTGAGCTTGATTTGCCTTAAAACATCCCATGTTATTTTTACGTTTAAAATCCTGCAATGTGTCTTATATCTCGCTAAGAAATAAAGGTTTACATAATATATGGTATGATTAATTTGCATACAATTTTAATAAAACTAGGTTTAATAAATAATTACTTGGTGTTATTGATCTCTAATATCCCTGTTTTATTCTCTAACCTATTAAAATCGATCCTATGAAAATTTTTTTTTTATATAGAAACCAATTAAAATATAATTAAAATAAGTGTCATTTTTTTATATACGTATTTATTTGATTTCGTTAATCTTTCCAATTTAATATATTTCATTATATTAAGACTTAAATACTTACGTCCGGAGGGTGTATATTCTTGCTAGTTACATTAATGTACCAAAACATCATAGTAAACAGCAATATACAAATTACAAGAGTAAATACCACCTTATGGTTTGGTGAGGTTACAGTTCTGAAGCTCTGAGAAATGTGGAGTACTCCTTCATCTATTGAAATTTTATATTATTATCTTCGGTCAATGCAGTCAATAGGCTGCTAGCAGAAATAAACTTTTGCAACCTAAACAATCCTAAACAACCCTAAACTACCTTAAACCAACCCACAACAATTAATTACGTCTTACCCAGAACGGTGCTGTAACCAAAACTCAACTAAATCATAACATTACGGCTGATACCTATCGAGGAGGTGCCGCTAACTTCTAAAAGAAGTTATTAAACCTTGGGTTGCTTGTCCGAACTAAACCAGAACTTTTCTACCCTTTGTGTACCCTTTTTTATGTGCATATATGTAATAAACTGTTGTATTTTCATTTCGTTGTATCTCTCGTTCTTTGACGTTCATATCCCGCCTGTTCTCTTTCCCCCCCCCGTTAACCCTCTTAATTTTATACATCGCCATTACTCCCAGTAGGTCCACTGCGACCTGAAATTTAAGATTGTATTTTATAAATAAAACAAAAACGTGTTCGGCATAAAGTAACCCAACTGTTGACATGCCGTAAAACTAAACCAACCAACCAAACTAATCAACTACTAACTGTTACAATTGAATGCATTCTTTTTTTCTCTCAGTATAATAAAGGCAAAAAAGAAAAAAAATAGTGTACAGGAAAACCGGTTTGAATTGAATAAAAATTTACAATGCATTTTTATAGTAAAATCTTTTGCAATGCATTTTTATAATAAGAGTATTTACGGGCTTCGAAGGAGCTCTTATATCTCCGTAATTGTAGGCAAATTGTCGGACAAAGAAGACAAACACACAATGGAAATTTAATACATGTATTGACAAATAATACAAGAACTTGTTGCAAATTTATTGGTATTTGCTACCAGACTTATCTGAGTAGGTGATAACAGGGGTATTCTGTTGCTGGTTGGAAAGTTGATAGGACGCTTCTTCGGACGTTTCTCGTTCTTCCCTGTAACCGGTTCTGTGATAAGTGATGGGGGATGCTATTTAGAAGCTTCTCGCCCGGGTAACAGTTCTTTTAAATGACGGTGAATGGGCCCTTTTCAAGTAGACTATTTGGTCTTCAGCCTTCTATAGTGTGCTTTTAGTGCCTTCGAAAGTGTGCAGTGAAAAAATCCCTCCGTCCAGGTCAACGGTCCTTAGAAGTAAGCCCTGTTTTGGGGCTAAGTGATGAATGAAGTATAGGGACCGCTATTTACGCGACTACCCTCATTGGGTGCTCCGTGATAAGTCGGCCTTGTTTTGGGCTTGGTGATGAGAGCTTTTAGTTTTTACGTCTCTCCTCCAATAACTGCTATGCGATAAGTGGAGAAATTTGTTTTTTGGCGCCAATATACGATGTTGGCGATTCGCCCCCTAGCGGCAGAGGGAGATAATTAACCATGGAATTTCCAATAATAATAGAATAATTTGTATTGCATTTTCATAGTAAAATCATAGTAAAATCATAAACAATGCAGTAGAATCTTTTTGCAATATATCTATATGAATAGCCAGGAAAAATCTTTGGTTTTGTGGAATCCATTTTTGGATATTCTTATTCTATGGAAGTTCACTGAGTTTTGACAGAAGGAGCCCTTGTTTAGATTTGCCTTGTAACCAAATTCTTGAAGTTGAGAAAGAACGTTTTAATATTTATTTTGTCAGATTGCTCAGTGATTAATATAACATCCACGTTACAAACGGCTCCTTCTAGTTCTTGTAGAATTTGGTCCATTGTCTTTTCTTATATTGCAGGCGCATTTGCCGGGTGGTGAGGCAAAGTCTGTTCAATGAATTGGGAAGAAAGAGACCGAGATGGATTCTGGGACTCTTATGTGACCACGTGGTGTCTAAAGGATATGTCCTCAATATCCAAGGGAGACAGTTATCTATTATCTCCCTACACAGAGTTGTAGGGTAAACAAGTGTTATATAATTCGTGGGTAGATTATGAATTATGTATGTAAGTGTAGTTAAATTTCAAATAACCGGACGGTAAATGGAAAGTTACCGTTAGCCGTTATAGGTAATGACCTTTACTTGACCCCCGACTTCCGCCAACGGGAAGGCGTGAGAACGGAATTTGGATTTAGTTAGTAGATTTCGATCGTTAGTCACAAGGAGCAGACGTAGGAGTCCTTTGCTCCTGAGATGCCAACTTCTCATCGCGCGGTTAGAAACCCTTTTGGGCTGTGTGTTTTTAAATAAAACAAATAAGTCTTTGCTAATTATTAACCAAGAAAATAAGCACTGACGACCCAGCTCAGAAGAAGGAAGAATCAGCCCAGAGGAAGATAGCCAGCGACGAAGTAAGAACAAGTCTAATAAGAACGTTCTCTGGGGGGCACAGTTAAGTCCGACGCTTTTACTCTCCCAACTGACCAAGTGTTCAGTCTGAAACAATCTCTCCCAGCAATGCTGCACTCTTCTCACCAACACTATCAAAATATCTTTTCTCTCTTCCACTCGTCGCAACAGCCAAAATGCTACTGCAAGCTTTTATCCCAGGTTTGTGAGGGCTGGTCATTAAATACACAATTACAGTGTTCATCAGGGCTCCTTACTCTGACTTGCCCGTGTAGCACGTGCGACATTAATCAGCACGCGTCAATCCTTCACATCCGGGCCACTCTGGACAGTTTAGTAATTCACATGCGTCAGGCCACGACTCACGATCAGGAGGATGTGAGTTCAATCTCCCCACTCGCCTCTGATCTCATTCTGCATGCCAAACACAGTCGTGCACGCTTCGAACGGTAAGGTTCAAAGTGAATACTTGAAGATACAACTCCGACAAGGGGTGATAGACAAAACATTTAATAGGTATACAGCACATGGATATGACGAGATACATAAAGTACATAGATACATATACAAGAATAGAGATAATGACACATTCATGAAATACATACATAAAAGTCACATAATATATAGGTACAGACATGAGACTAAGAATAGTCCATGCTGTATAAATCACTTACAGTGACAAGTCCGGCGTTGAGGGCCGAAGTCCCAACGAGAAGGGAATGACAATTGTCTAACCCATGTGGTCTCGTAGCGAGCAGCAGGCAAAGAGGAAGAGAAGTTCAAATCAGCCGCTTAAATACATGAGGCCCCTAGCGGGAACCAGCGACATTAAACGGACAGACAACTCCCCAGGCAAATACGAAAATAACCCCACAGAACCACTACGTTCGTGGTTTCTCTCGCCACAACAATAAAAACAAGCAAGAGCCCACCCATCTCCTCTCCTGTCTACTTTCTCCCCATTATATACCCAGCAGATGAACGGGTATTCCACACAGAAATCCAGGCTGCCATGTAATAGGGACTGGAGATGAAGTGATGCACACACAGACCACCAGATCGACTATCCCATGTGCCACCCTGTGAAAGAACAGTCAAAAGTACGATAGGAAAATTGCTGTCAATAGTGATTTTCTCACACTCAGTCAACCAGCTTGGATATCCACAACCCGAATCGAATGACATTCAATTGTCGTGTAATGGTTAGCAAGCTAACATCGAAAATCTATTACAACTGAATAGCGAGTTCGATTCTCGCTGGATACCCTATACTAGCGACCTTGTGTCACATCTGGCGAACAGGTTGGGTAAATACCTAACAACAAACCGTATCCCAGATTAAAAATAGTAAAAGTTATATAATTGTTGTGAAGACTTACCATCTGTTTCTTTTTTTCTTTGTGTGTGTGTGTGTGTGTGTCATGAAGTGCCCCGGGAATTCTTCCAAGCTTTAACCGTGTCAGTGCGACTGTATGATTGCACCACTCGGACTTGGAAGACTATATATATTTACCAACCCCTCCGCACGAGTAGGATGTGACACAAGGTCAATTTCTTAAGCGGAGTTTAGCAGGTTTGAATTTAGAGTTTTCCTTCTCCTAGACCGGTTGCCTAACCAAGGTTAAAGAGCCCCGTCTGCCCTACTATTTATCCATAGCTGGAGGGAGAGTAGGATTCATACCTTTCCCAAGGGTATTAGCGCTAAGTGAAATGCAGTTACCACATCCAGGATTTGAACTCGGGGCGACGAGTCCATTTCCCATCACTTTAACCATTACACCACGCGCTTCCTTGGAAGACTATATAGTTAACGAAATACTTGGAGATAAAGCTAGATGGGACCTACACAATGATGCTGTGTGCTGTCTTGAACAGGTCCTGAAAACAGCATCCCCCCCCTAAAAAAAAAGCAGCTGCGTCACGGAGTCTGTTTAACAACACAATGAATTGCTGGTTAACCGGTGGATCTGGTGGTTACTTGGGTTTGGGTAGTGCGATTAGGGAGATTCGACAAATCAGGTGTTGTTGTTCAAATACAGTTGTTGGGTCAGTAAAATGGTTATTCCTGTATATAGAGTGAGCGAGGGAGAGGCTCTGTGATTGGATATACCAATCACGTGATAGCCCAGAGTTTTAGGCGCAATATTCGAAAAAAGCCCAGGCAGATAGATTCCACCAGCGGTACCACGAGGCAGCGATTTGAAGGGCTCCAAGAAACCACCCTAAGATAACATTTCCACCTTCAGTAGTAACGAATAAACCAAAGCAGACAGGGACAAGATCTGGCCGACATGTTCGGTATCCCAGACATCTATATTGTTTTTAAAAAAATCTAAATTCTCTATGCTACTGTCAGTTTCAATGTATATTTTATGTATTTTTCCTCTAACATGCTCCACATCTTGCAGAGGGAGTATCCGTTGGGTCAGTAAAATGGTTATTCCTGTATATAGAGCGAGTGAAGGAGAGGCTCTGTGATTGGATATACCAATCACGTGATAGCCCAGAGTTTTAGGCGCAATATCCAAAAAAGCCCAGACAGATAGATTCCACCAGCGGTACCACGAGGCAACGATTTGAAGGGCTCCAAGAAACCACCCTAAGATATCTTCTCCAACGCGCTGGTAAGTCCCTTAAACTCAGCTTTATATACAGGAAGGACTTTATATTGTTATTTGTTATTTCATGTGCTAGCCAATAAATTGTTTGAATTAAAGGAAATATTAATTCCTTTCTTGTTGACTAACATAGTCTTAGAAGTGAATGCTATACTAACACAATAGTACTATGTAAGGTGCTAATTTTATCCCGAAGAGACAAGTTTGAGATAAAATTTCAATAAATTATAAAAACAAAACTAATTATTCATATAACATACTGGGTCTTCGTTTCTTATAAATTAAGGTACCAGGTAACCCTGTGTTGGATTTTAAAAACAAATTCAGGCACAAATCAATTTGTTTCTTTCATCAACGTTTATTATATTCTTCAATTGTCACATAGTAGTAAGCAACACAGAGAGAGATGTTTAAAATACCAGAATCAGCATTCCAGGAGCTAGTAAGCTTATCACTATTAACAAGATCTACTTTGATATAGGAGTAGGCATTTTGAAACAATTTGTTTTGGATACTTAATCCAAAACAAAATCTTACTGGGTTTCTTATAAATGGACTTGTTTCTTCATGTGTGAAAATGACTCTTAAATTAAGATACTGGGTAACCCTGTGTTGGATTTTAAAATGGCCGACCAAAACATACGGCTTACTCAAAGTGAAATAAACAAGAGGAGGTTACTCTCATTTATGTAACTCATGTTCAGATTACCGTTGAATATTTTCTGGGGAATGAAAAACATTTTTGAAAGGAAAAATCTGGCTAGAGAAATGTTGAATTGTTTGGTTAAAATTCCAATTTACTTATATAATTTATATAACAATATACAATGGAATTGAAATATAGACAAATAATGATGTAAGAAAAATAATCAGCTGATAAACGGTAATTATAAAAAAGGGGTCGCATATTTAAGGGGGGTGTGAGTGAAGGCCAGAAAGTGTTGATGATGGGGATATGATATAACTGGTATACTTGAGCAGTGCGTTGCTGATATAGTCTGGACCTGGTGAATGTTTATTTTGCAAGGTTTTGAGAGCCTTTCATACTTTTACCTTTATTGGAACTTCTATTGGCCTAGGTCAGGGTTTCTCAAATTGGTCTACATAAACCCCTGGGGTCTACACAACAACTCAGGGGGTCTGTAAGTATTCGGGGGTCTACAAGGGATCTATGGAAACTACTAAGCCTTCTTAGTTAAACATATCAATATGAGCATGTTTCTTATTAAAACATGCTCATATTGATATATTTTTAAAAGTTTAATCCCAATATTCATGATCTTATCGAAAGTCAGCTTCACCCATCACGTTAGGAAATGTGCTTCCTTGGTAAGTTATTAAGTTAGTATTAAATATCTGCAGCTCTTTTTTAAATGAATTCTGTTTACTTTACTGTTTATTTTACGGTTATTTTACAATTAACAGTTTTACATAAACATTTGTGCAGAATTTATTAATTACATAATTGGTTGCAACAATTGTAGGAGTCTACGTATTTAAAATAGGGGCCGGGTTAGATCAGTCGATAGAGCATTCGGCTAGAAACCACAAGGTTCCCAGTTCGATACCGGTCCTCGGCAACTCAGCGTATGAGTGGCACAGGGATCTGTGCGGTAAAGTAAGGAGCTGATGGTAGGTGTGGCGCTTCACCTCAGACGCTAAAAAAATCTCCTTGGTCTAGCGCTAGTGAAAAGGGGATAGACTCCCTCGCTAACTGGCTGATACCGACTTTAGGCCGCTACGACGACTTTACTTACTTACTTACGTAAAAGTAAGTTTAAAAGTTTGAGAACCCCTTGCCTAGTGTCACCTAAAAAAGGGGTCCAACTATTGACTGGGTCAGTAAAGTGCTTCTTGAAACAGTCGCTAATCGTGTCCATCTTTTCTTTGTCAGTTCTGACAATTATCCACTTCGGTGAATAGGAGTTTTACTGCCTACTGGTCTCGAAGAAAGGGGTTGCATGACGATTCTTTACTGATGTCATTAAGTTTATTTAATAAACACCGTGAAACTGTACAAGGAAAAACAAATAACATTTAATAACGGATAACAGCGAATACTTTTAAAAAGAAATAGAAAATCCTCAAAGAAATGTGAAAGCGCTTACCGTTGTCGCCTATCAGACCAGTGGCGTAGAATCTCTAAAGGTTGTACGTGACTTCCCTTTATCCCTTTCCGGTTAGGGTTCATAGACCGCAGAAACACCGTGAAACTGTAAAATGTCGGCACACAATGGTATTAATAAACCCATTAAACTATTTTAAATTGGATACTGTAGTTGTAGTTAATTTTTATAAACAAAAATAACTATTTAAAAATAAGATATAATCAACTGGTCGGTTTAGCAGCATTTATATGAAGGAAGATGAGTAGGAGCTTACAGAATAGTTTTGACTAACGTCAAGAGAGTCCCCTTGGTTTGAGTTTTCCTTCTCCTAGATCAGTTGCCATACCAAGGTTAAAGAGCCCAGTCTACCCTACCCATAGCTGGAAGAAAAAAATTGGTTTGATTTATTATTCAATCCTGACAATATATACCTAGCCTTAATGCTTTCTTTTTAGCTTAGAATCTACAGTGTGGTGCCTGACAAAAATCACACTTCTTCCATCGGTGTTGCAGTGCTTGGATCCTATTGGTCAAAATAGTCAGCACAAGATATGACATCATCATGTGAAATTTTCCACCTGTTAACTTTTCAGACCACCCATCGTTGAAATGCCAAAAAGAAAAATGGTTTATAGCACAAAGATGGACATAAAATGAGGGATCAGTTTATAATTAGGCCTACATTGTAAAATGAACCCCCACTTTAGAACTACATGAAACCGAACATTTCTCGCAAAACACACATTAAAATGAACATAATTTCAAAACAAACATTCGTAATAGATATATTTCCTTAGCGGGAATAAATTCAATTTTAAACAGAAAAATGAAAATAAGTCTTTCTCTACAAATACAAATAAATACGTATTTTTTATTTGTAGAGAAAGAAAGAAATTAAATGGTGATACTTACTTCTTTCGATATTAATTCGTCTGATTTCTTTTTTCATTAGAGAAATGCAATCTTATTGAAAAGTGATAAAAATCTAAAGTTTTAAATAAACTAAATGTTTGTAAGTTGTTTTTTATGGTCAGTGACAACCAATATCTGACTGGAAAAGAAAAAAGCGTTAAAAATATGAAACAGAATTTTCAGTTGTTTCAACACATTCTGTTAAAATTCGAGAACATCTGAATGAGAATTGGTTAACCTATTAGATTACGAAATGACATAATTTTTCTGAAACACACACACACACACACACACACACACACACACACGCGCGCGCGCACCTGGGATTACACTTGTCAAGTTCATTTTCTATAACCTATTATGGTAGAGACGTGTAGTATCATTTGACAAGCTTAATTTCGCTGGGATGGTCAGCTGTGTACTGTGGCCGAGGCGATATAGTGTTTCACTAGTGTTTCACTGTGTCTGCTGAAGTCCCGGTTTCGATTTCTATCGGAGGGAAATCGTTAGTATATATCGCTGATGAGACTTAATAAAGTCGAAACAGTCTGTACGATATTCTACACACCGAGCGATCCTTTGCTGGGATTACACTTGTCAAGTTCATTTTCTATAAGAAAAAGTATCGAATTTTATGCGATACATGCGTTGTAAGTGCCTTCAAGTAAAAATTTAATATATATATATATATATATATATATATATATATATATATAAATGGACTCTCCCGTCGATTTTCGACGTATGAGGGTTCATACACACAATGAACTCCCACACAGGGATTTGTTTATAGTGGTGAAGGCTTGAGTTGAACCATCCACACTTTTTGGCACAGTCGATAGGAAATAATTGGTACATCAAGGGTTGCCATAAACCCAATCTCCTAGACTGGTTACCTACCCAAGGCTGAAGGGCCCAGTTTGCCCTACTATTTAACCCATAGCTGGAGGGAATTTTGAATTCAGAGTTATCCCTCTCCTAGACTGGTTACCTACCCAAGGCTGAAGAGCCCAGTCCGCCCTACGGTTTAACCCATAGCTGGAGGGAATTTTGAATTCAGAGTTATCCCTCTCCTAGACTCCTAGACTGGTTACCTACTTACCTAATATATATGGTGATTGCCACTTCTTTACAGAATAAGGCCATTTCTACAAGTAGTTTGGTTGTGCGCAAGCAGATGGTCCAAGGATCCAGATTTGTTTTTATGTACCCTATCACATGTGAATCCCTTCTGTCTTCCTCACGTATGCAATGATACGTGACTGAGCAGCCCAGCCCTCGATAGGCAAGCCTTGTCACACAGGTCGATCAAATGTAGGAGTTGTGTCTGTAACGTCCGTTATGTGCCGCCTACGTATAGACCGATCCAGGATGGGGTACTCGATCCACCTTACATCAAACCCCTTACAGCTACCATTTCAATAGAAAGTGTAGCCAGCCCCCACTTCTGTTAATTGGTCCTCATCGCTATAATTGTCTTCCAGAAGGGCCTCAATGTCTACCCCACATCAAGAAAGTTTGTCACAATTCCAGTTCGTCATTTGGGGTTTTCCAATCGCTCAGGATCGAGAATTGTCCGGACATTCCAGGTGGCTATTGTTAGCCTGATTTATGTTGCAATATTTTCTTATTTTCGCCCTGCTAATAGGAACAGCCGTCAAACCGCATATATATATATATATATATATTAGACAAAACGTGACCCATTGGGTCACCCATTCAGCTCTGGGTTGATAATTGAGATTAGGGAAAAGGGAGTTTGCAAAGCGAATAATTTTTTAAAAAATACGGCCGGACGAAACCTTAAAATCATTTTGTTAGCTTTCTAAGAAAGGAAATGTTTGACCTCATTTAAGCTACGGGTTGCTGGTTGTGAAATTTAACATAGAAATACATTTCAAATTCTCTCTCTCTCTCTCTCTCTCTCTCTCTCTCTCTCTCTCTCTCTCTCTCTCTCTCTCTCTCTAATCTGGACAATACATTTAGCAAAGAAAAGGCTTAAATACCAGTCATATTAACAGTTATAAATTTATTTCCACTGATATTAATCGGCTTCATCAGACTGCGAATTGTACAGACATGGTTCAGAAATATATATATATATATATATATATATATATATATATATATATATATATTAATACTTATATTTTTGCTTGAAGGCAATTACAATGCGGTATATCGCATAAAATTCGATAATTATAGAAGATAAATAATATTGACAAGTGAATCTCGCAAAGAATTACTCGGCGTGTAAAGCATCGTACAGCAGCTGTTTCGACTTTATTAAGTCTCATCAGCGATGTATACTAACGATCTCCCTCCGACAGAAATCGAAACCGGGACTTCAGCAGGATAGTCAGAAACTATACTGCCTTAGCCACCGATACACCACCGAGAAATGCGCGCGCGTGTGTGTGTGGTGTGTGTGTGTGTGTGTGTGTGTGTGTGTGTGTGTGAAGAAAAGGAAGTGAATCCGACGGTATGTAGTATATTAAGAAAGAATGAAAAAACACAGGTTTAAACTCACCACTTAACTCATTTAAACCTGTTTTTTCATTCTTTCTTAATATATATATATATATATATATATTATATATATATATATAGAGAGAGAGAGAGAGAGAGATAGAGATAGATAGATAGATAGATAGATATAACAATTACCATTTGCAACTGTTGAATGTAAATAGCTAATTAATAAAGACTGTAACATCTATATTGTTTAGAAAAAATTAATTTGTCAAAAATATTAAAAACTATAATTTTGATACCGAACAGTCATTATTTGGGTTCCTACTTAGAAGTACATGAACCCGAGCGGCCGGAATTCCGTCCGGTGAATCACTGTTCGCCTTGTTATTGCCTATTAACAATAGATTTCTTTGACATGGAGTTCTAATAGGAGATACATTAGCACAATTTCTATTTATAATCAACCTAGAATACGTATGACGAATGTCATTAGAACTAATGAAGGAAAAAGGTTTCACAATATCTATTTATAATCAACTTAGAATACGTACGACGAACGTCATTAAATCTAATAGAGGTTTCACACTAAAAAAAGCAGACGATATTCTGCATAAACTATTACTGATGCAGTCTTCGGAGATGATTTAACACTTTTCGCATAGACCTGCTTAATAGAATAAATTGAAATTGCTAAATTTTCTAACAAATTTCTTGGCTAAATGTTTGAAAACGAAGATTTTTCGTGCATTTTAGCTAATGATCTTTGATGCTATTTCCTCAAACAATAGTGGAGTGAAGGATTGAATAAATCCGACAAAATGTGGTTGAGAGTAGAAGAAAATGTGGATATAACAGCACAAACGTCTATGTTCACTCGATATTTCGCCTCATTATTGGTTGAGGCTTCCTAAATCAATAAATTTCTGAGGAAGCCTCAACCAATAATAAGGCTGTAGGAATAGCTGTCTACAGTCTATAAGAAACAAAATGTAGGTTCACAGAATGTAATGACGAAAGGGAAAGCACATGTACTTTTAACCTTATTTATTCACATGCAAACTCAACAACAGTCAATATAACAAGTACTTAGAGGCAATACTTACAGTTCATATATCTCCCTAGTTGAGGGGGTTGCTCAGGTTGAGTCTTCAGTTGTTACTCCCTCATTGGGGGGAAGGTTCCTTCAGTCACAAGGGACGGAGACAAGGGATCGTTTCTACGAGGCTTACGCGTTGGTACGAAAACCGTAAAAGAGAATTCTTCACCCAACCTGACAAGGGACGTTACCTTTTCTACTTCCTGTCCCCGAAGGCACAGAAGAGTTCTAGTCCCTACAAGGCGAAATATCAATTGAACATAGTCGTTTGTGTTGTTATATCCACATTTTCCTCTACTCTCAAACAATAGTGTAAATAAGAGATCTAGTTTTTGGTATCAGTATTCATTATACCAACACACAACTTTCGCTGTTTGAGAGAATTTGATTTAAAAAAGTGAAAAATCAATCTACCCTATTGCACAAGCTTACTCTCTGTTGCATAGCCTGTGTAACATAGCCTTTTTTTTTTTTGAGGGCGTATCAAACGTATTTCGTATAGAATACTTTGTAATAGTATTACGAACTACTTCCTCACAGGACACAGCACAACACGGCAGCGTAGGAAGATCATGAACTGATAGCAGACGCTTAGGGGTAGAACTACTTACAAACGCTATCCGGGCCTAGACTCACATAATACATATCACTGTACATTTGCAACATAAATAAATATATATATTTCTATCTTATACGCCTCTGTTAAACTTTACATTATACAACATATCTCTTCACATACTTGTTGACGTATATAGACGTATGTTGTAGAGTATAACCGTGGACATATACTTATATAGTAATCTTCCTCTATGGATCTGGGTAGCTGTTATCTGCATAGTTGGATCGGTTATCTGGATCTGGGCTTGATAGCTGGCTTCTTAGCTGGCTTCTTAGCTGGTTCTAAGCTGGATCTATTTCTGGGCATATGTTTCTCTGGCTTGAGATTCTAGTCTTGATATTGGAATGTCTTGTGTCGTTGCTTAATATTTAATTAACGAACACAAGACTTTGTTGTTTTACTTAGAGCTCATATCTTATTCTATAAAACCCAGATCAAATCAAATGCACGTGGCAAATGGCTTTTTGGACGAGAGACACCATTGTACATCTGACTCGTTCTGTCACCCAACCAAATCTGATTTCCCAAAACTAAGTTTCTCAAGTTGGCTCGTCCAATCAGAGAAGAGAGGTCAAATATTGGGTTAAATCCTGTCAATCATATTCCCTGTATTTTCGCACAAAACCGAAGTTTGATTTAACTATACTACCGTACACAATTGATTGGTTACCTATCAATTATGTAACACCTAGAGAAGGCAGTAAGAGGTGTTGGTCTCTATGTGAACTCAGATAAAACAGTGTTCATGTGTTTTAAACAAGATGGAGACATCTACACACTGGATGGGAAGCCACTGAAATTAGTAGAGCAGTTCACATATGCTTAGGAAAGGCGTGGCCAGCCCTTGACAGATTATTAAATATATGGAAATCTCTCTCTGATAAGATAAAGCATATATTCTTCTTCCAAGCTATAGCCATGTCAGTACTACTGTATGGCTGCATCACTTGAACTTTAACAAGACACTTGAAGTAAAAACTAGATAGGAACTACACAAAGATGCTGTGTGCTGTTTTTTTTAAATCTAGAAGCAGCACCCCACAAAAAAGCAGTTGTACGGCCACTTACCTCCTATCACACAAACCATCCAAGTAAGATAAGCAAGACATGCTGGATACTGGATAGAGAAAGTAAGGATGAACTCATAAGCTTCGGCCCTGGATCTTTACAAGTTAATAGCGTCGATCCCAGGGGGCTGTCCCCCCAGGCAATACCCGCCTCCTTGATTTAAAGGGGCTGGGCTGGGTTAATTGCCCAGTGCCTGAGGCGCCCCTCTTGAGGGGGAATGCCGACGGGATCGACGCAATTTTTCACCTGCCACCCATGAGCTTTGGTTTGTGGGTGGTCCCACGTTAATAGGGCCTTGTGCCTAACCCGTACAAGTGGGGTACGAGGTAAATAAAATGAACTCATAAGTGACATTGTTCTGTAGTCATTTACACATGGACACACCAGTGTAGGCTGATCAGCAATGGCTTACATTCATCAGTTCTGTACGGACACTGAATGCCATGTAGAAGACTTGCCAGGAATAATGACTGGTAGGTGGAGAGAGATCGAGATTCAAAAGAAATCCATGCTGTTAGCACGACTTGATGATGAGGACTTTACAGCTATGAGACCAGGGTGGGGTGTGTAATGAGATAATGAAGGTCCTGAGTTTTGGGAGGACTACTATAGGAAAGAGAGGAAGAAGAAAAAAGAGAGAGTAAAGGATTTAAAAAAAAGTGATGAACACAAAACGGTTTGTCAGGAATTTGACCGGGGCATGACCCCCGAATGGAGAATTGAAAGCCAACCGGAAGGTTCGGGTGTTGACCAGAACCGGAAATCACGGGGTCACGAGGAACAACGAAGAAGAATACCGGCCTTCTTTTTGCTTTCTGAGGCGTAGGGTATGGACGGGCCTCTGGTCCCTAGTGTGGGATTACAGTAATTTAACAGTGTTTTCTCTCTCTTTCTCTCTGCCTTTCCTCCTCTCCGAAACAACCCACGAGACGAGCCCGAAAATAAAAGCTAAGCAGCTTGTGACGATATATTTCTCGCGTTGTACCTTTTTATCGACAAGACGACCGCCGCGTACCAAATACCTTTTTAGTGTCGTGAATTTGGAGGCACTTTGACAAGACCTGCTATACAACATATATCGCTATTAGAATGTTACAGGTGACCCATGAGAATGGGGTGTTATTAGGGTTGCATTAATTTAACAAATTATGAAAAATAAACTTGTAACAAAATGTAGCTTAAAATTTGTAGCATAGGAGTCTTCCAGGTACCATGATAATAGGTTAATGCTGAAATTAGGTATAAAATAAAACAAGAAAATAGCAAAACAAATAACAGGAGTTTGAGTTGAACAGACATTATCTTTTGATGTATTATTTTTGGCAGTAAGCAATAATTTATAAAATATGCTTTTGTGTGAGTATCGATTTTTGTACATGTACCGTGGGCATAATTGTTTTTTTGGTATTTTTTTTAATTGCTAAGGGCTGGTTTAGCTCAGTCGGTAGAGCACATGACTAGGCAATTGTGAGGGTTCTGGTTCGATACCGGTCCTTCGCCAACTCAGTGTATGAGTAGCACAGGGATCTGTGCGGTAAAGTAAGGAGCTTATGGTAGGTGTGGCGCCCCGCCTCAGATGCAAAAACAATCTCCTTGGTCTAGCACTAGTGAAAAGGGGATAGACTCTCTTGCTTTCTGGCTGATACCAACATTAGGCCAACCCGACGACTTTACTTTTTTTACTTGTGTGTTAGTCCTGAATTCCTTTGGGGATAAAACTTGGTTATCATTGTGAAATTCAGTGCTGGCACCTTTTGTTCAACCAGGAGTATCTGTTTTCTTTGACAGCTGGACTGCTACTGACTAGGACGGGATAGCTGGTATATTCATACCTACTAGCTTTTGTGGAAAGTTATTTTGGAAAATTATGACACACTTGGGTCTTTTTCTATTTTTAGATTTGATGAAACATTTGGGTCAGGGACTGTTACAAGGTTCTAAGTGTTGACTTTTTTCTCTTATAAGGTGTGTGCCTGATGCCCGCTCCTATTTATAGACTCACCGAAAACCATGTGATCAAGCTCTTGGCCAATCACTGGTAGTACTCTGCTGTTAATACAATACTTAAACGGAGCACACTGAACATAACTACTTTGACTTTCGTGGACGACGGACAAAGGATTCCATAACTCAGGACTTATACGCAGGATATGACTTATTCACTTACCAAAGGTTCCATAACTCAGGACTTATACGCAGGATAGGACTTATTCACTTACCAAAGGATTCCATAACTCAGGACTTATACGCAGGATAGGACTTATTCGCTTACCAAAGGATCCCATAACTCAGGACTTATACGCAGGATAAGACTTATTCGCTTACCAAAGGATTCCATAACTCAGGACTTATACGCAGGATATGACTTATTCACTTACCAAAGGATTCCATAACTCAGGACTTACTTACTTTAAGCCCTTTTTAACTGGCCAAGGATGGCATTTAAAAACTTAACACTAAGTGTTAAGTAAAAGGATTGATTGATTTGTTTGGTTTAATGACATGTCAACCCATATAGGGTTATTTTGTGCATAGAGGTTAGGGAATCACATTCATTGTACATTCATATTTACATTTTTTGTGTAATTGTTTCTTAAAAGTTTTTGTTGTTGCTCAGGGTCTAGTCGAATACAAATATTATTTAAAGATTTGACCCATAGTTACAGGGATGGTGTTACCCCTTACGTGAACTAGGTGATCAGCTAAGGCACCAACATTTGGGGATGCTGTAAATTCTGGGCAAACTTGGATAAAATTAAAAAATGAAGGGAAAACTGTGGTGTACACTGTTCCATCTTACATTTATGTTAAGAATTTATTTACTTAACTAGCAAATATATGCACCCTCCGGGTGCAAGTATTTAAGTTTTAATATAATAAAATATCATGTTAAATTAGAAAGGCTAATGAAACTGAATAAGAATTCAGATAAAAATATTTGGAACAGAGGGGGTATAATCGAAAAATAGAACAACTTTGAAACTAACTGTTCCACCATTTTCCCTTACTCCCGTCTTTCAGTGGTAAATTTCCCTAATTTAACTATTTAGTTAAAATAGGAAGTAAAGAATAAAATTACAGTTATTTCTTTATGTTAATAGATTTCTGTTAAGATTTATCCCCGAGATTTTTGCTCATATTTATTAAGATAAAACCAAACAATTAGAAATCAATAATACTAAGCATATATTTATTAAAATCAAATTTTTTAAGATCAATATGCAAATTAGCCTTCCCATTCGCACTGTATTCGCTATTCTGTTGTATAATATAAATATAATTGCATGTTGTTAGTATGTAGATATAGTTAACAGTATTAATAATGTAAAATAATTTTATTAATAATTGAGGTTTAAATAAAAATAAAATCATGGAGAAATGTGACGTTAATAACTAAGGGAATTGTGACTTGAGTAGTAATATAGTTTCGGTTACAGACATACAAACCCACAATCTCCATTATAATAAGATGTAATAACAATAACTAGCAGGACCTGTGGATATAGCACAGTATGATAATTTAATCATTACAACATTTGATATGTTTACTTAAGAGCTATTTGTAAAATAGTTCAGTATGTAAAAAAATATGATAATCTTCATTTAACTCTCTCACTCTTTCTTAAGAGGGGGTTGTAAAATATTTACATTGATTTGCCGATAAAAATCTGTGGGGAGGCATTTAAAATATTTACATTAATTTGCTGACAAAAACGTGACAAAAACACGACTTGAAAAATATCTAAGTTAGGCCAGAAATTTGCCTGGCGCTGGCTTGCTAAAAACATAGTGTAAATTAAGTCAGGAGTCTGAGACGAAATAAGATAAAAATTACCAAAATATATTCCGTAATTCCACAATTTCAATATCACAATATTTAAAAAAACAAAAACCCCTTTGGGTTAACTACCGTCTTTTTTTTATTTCCAATTCAATTTTA
>CM042163.1:12004157-12066657 GCA_023376005.1 Doryteuthis pealeii
TGAGATAGTGTCACTAAAAAAAGGGTTCGCATTATTGTTATCTGGGTCAGTGAATTGCTTCTTGAAACAGTCGCTAATCGTGTCCATCTTTCTTTGTCAATTCTGACAATTATCCACTTCGGTGAATAGGAGTTTTACTGCCTACTGGCCTCGAAGAAAGGGATGGCATGACGATTCTTTACTGATGTCATTAAGTTTATTTAATAAACACCGTGAAACTGTACAAGGAAAAACAAATAACATTTAATAACGGATAACAGCGAATACTTTTAAAAAGAAATAGAAAATCCTCAAAGAAATGTGAAAGCGCTTACCGTTGTCGCCTATCCGACCAGTGGCGTAAAATCACTAAAGGTTGTACGTGACTTCCCCTTACCATTTTCCGGTTAGGTTTCATAGACCGCAGAAACACCGTAAAACTGTATAAGGTCGACACACAATGGTATTAATAAACCCATTATACTATTTTAAATTGGATACTGTAGTTGTAGTTAATTTTTATAAACAAAAATAACTATTTAAAAATAAGATATAATTAACTGGTCGGTTTAGCGGCATTTATAAGGAGGAAGATGAGTAGGAGCTTACAGAATAGTTTTGACTAACGTCAAGAGAGTCCCCTTGGTTTGAGTTTTCCTTCTCCTAGATCAGTTGCCATACCAAGGTTAAAGAGCCCAGTCTACCCTACCCATAGCTGGAAGAAAAAAATTGGTTTGATTTATTATTCAATCCTGACAATATATACCTAGCCTTAATGCTTTCTTTTTAGCTTAGAATCTACAGTGTGGTGCCTGACAAAAATCACACTTCTTCCATCGGTGTTGCAGTGCTTGGATCCTATTGGTCAAAATAGTCAGCACAAGATATGACATCATCATGTGAAATTTTCCACCTGTTAACTTTTCAGACCACCCATCGTTGAAATGCCAAAAAGAAAAAGATGGACATAAAATGAGGGATCAGTTTATATTTAGGCCTACATTGTAAAATGAACCCCCACTTTAGAACTACATGAAACCGAACATTTCTCGCAAAACACACATTAAAATGAACATAATTTCAAAACAAACATTCGTAATAAATATATTTCCTTAGCGGGAATAAATTCAATTTTAAACAGAAAAATGAAAATAAGTCTTTCTCTACAAATACAAATAAATACGTATTTTTTATTAGTAGAGAAAGAAAGAAATTAAATGGTGATACTTACTTCTTTCGATATTAATTCGTCTAATTTCTTTTTTCATTAGAGAAATGCAATCTTATTGAAAAGTGATAAAAATGTAAAGTTTTAAATAAACTAAATGTTTATCTGGTTGAATTGAAATTGAAATATCGGTGTCGTTTCTGATTGCGAGGTTCGTGCCGAAGTATAAGAAAGGAAGTTGTTTTTTATGGTCAGTGACAACCAATATCTCACTGGAAAAGAAAAAAGCGTTAAAAATATGAAACAGAATTTTCAGTTGTTTCTACACATTCTGTTAAAATTCGAGAACATCTGAATGAGAATTGGTTAACCTATTAGATTACGAAATGACATCATTTTTCTGAAACACACACACACACACACACACACACACACATATATACATACATACACACACACACACACACACACACACACATATATATATATATATATATATAAAATAAAAAATGGACTCTCCCGTCGATTATCGACGTATGAGGGTTCATACACACAATGAGCTCCCACACAGGGATTTTTTTTATAGTGGTGAAGGCTTGTGTTGGACCATCCACACTTTTTGGCACAGTCGATAGGAAATAATTGGTACATCAAGGGTTGCCACAAACCCAATCAACGACCGACCTCAGGAATTTTGAATTCAGAGTTATCCCTCTCCTAGACTGGTTACCTACCCAAGGCTGAAGGGCCCAGACTGCCCTACTATTTAACCCATAGCTGGAGGGAATTTTGAATTCATAGTTATCCCTCTCCTAGACTGGTTACCTACCCAAGGCTGAAGAGCCCAGTCCACCCTACGATTTAACCCATAGCTGGAGGGAATTTTGAATTCAGAGTTATCCCTCTCCTAGACTCTTAGACTGGTTACCTACTTACCTAATATATATGGTGATTGCCACTTCTTTGCAGAATAATGCCATTTCTACAAGTAGTTTGGTTGTGCGCAAGCAGATGGTCCAAGGATCCACATTTGTTTTTATGTAACCTATCACATGTGAATCCCTTCCGTCTTCCTCACTTATGCAATGATATGTGACTGAGCAGCCCAGCCCTCGATAGGCAAGCCCTGTCACACAGGTCGATCAAATGTAGGAGTTGTGTCTGTAACGTCCGTTATGTGCCGCCTACGTATAGACCGATCCAGGATGGGGTACTCGATCCACCTTACATCAAACCCCTTACAGCTACCATCGGCCTGCCCTTTCAATAGAAAGTGTAGCCAGCCCCCACTTCTGTTAATTGGTCCTCATCGCTATAACTGTCTTCCACAAGGGCCTCAATGTCTACCCCACATCAAGAAAGTTTGTCACGATTCCAGTTCGTCATTTGGGGTTTTCCAATCGCTCAGAATCGAGAATTGTCCGGACATTCCAGGTGACTATTGTTACCCTGATTTATGTTGCAATATTTTCTTATTTTCGCCCTGCTAATAGGAACAGCCGTCAAACCGCATATATATATATATATATATATATATATATAATATATATATATATATATTTAGACAAAACGTGACCCATTGGGTCACCCATTCAGCTCTGGGTAGATAATTGAGATTAGGGAAAAGGGAGTTTGCAAAGCGAATAATTTTTTTTTAAATACGGCCGGACGAAACCTTAAAATCATTTTGTTAGCTTTCTAAGAAAGGAAATGTTTGACCTCATTTAAGCTACGGGTTGCTGGTTGTGAAATTTAACATAGAAATACATTTCAAATTCTCTCTCTCTCTCTCTCTCTCTCTCTCTCTCTCTCTCTCTCTCTCTCTCTCTCTCTCTCTCTAATCTGGACAATACATTTAGCAAAGAAAAGGCTTAAATACCAGTCATATTAACAGTTATAAATTTATTTCCACTGATATTAATCGGCTTCATCAGACTGCGAATTGTACAGACATGGTTCAGAATATATATATATATATATATATATATATATATATATATATATATATATTAATACTTATATTTTTGCTTGAAGGCAATTACATTGCGGTATATCGCATAAAATTCGATAATTATAGAAGATAAATAATATTGACAAGTGAATCTCGCAAAGAATTACTCGGCGTGTAAAGCATCGTACAGCAGCTGTTTCGACTTTATTAAGTCTCATCAGCGATGTATACTAACGATCGCCCTCCGACAGAAATCGAAACCGGGACTTCAGCAGGATAGTCAGAAACTATACTGCCTTAGCCACCGATACACCACCGAGAAATGCGCGCGCGTGTGTGTGTGTGTGTGTGTGTGTGTGTGTGTGTGTGTGTGTGTGAAGAAAAGGAAGTGAATCCGACGGTATGTAGTATATTAAGAAAGAATGAAAAAACACAGGTTTAAACTCACCACTTAACTCATTTAAACCTGTTTTTTCATTCTTTCTTTATATATATATATATATATATATATATATATATAATATATATATATATATAGAGAGAGAGAGAGAGAGAGATGGGTAGATAGATAGATAGATAGATATAACAATTACCATTTGCAACTGTTGAATGTAAATAGCTAATTAATAAAGACTGTAACATCTATATTGTTTAGAAAAAATTAATTTGTCAAAAATATCAAAAACTATAACTTTAATACCGAACAGTCATTATTTGGGTTCCTACTTAGAAGTACATGAACCCGAGCGGCCGGAATTCCGTCCGGTGAATCACTGTTCGCCTTGTTATTGCCTATTAACAATAGATTTCTTTGACATGGAGTTCTAATAGGAGATACATTAGCACAATTTCTATTTATAATCAACCTAGAATACGTATGACGAATGTCATTAGAACTAATGAAGGAAAAAGGTTTCACAATATCTATTTATAATCAACTTAGAATACGTACGACGAACGTCATTAAATCTAATAGAGGTTTCACACTAAAAAAGCAGACGATATTCTGCATAAACTATTACTGATGCAGTCTTCGGAGATGATTTAACACTTTTCGCATAGACCTGCTTAATAGAATAAATTGAAATTGCTAAATTTTCTAACAAATTTCTTGGCTAAATGTTTGAAAACGAAGATTTTTCGTGCATTTTAGCTAATGATCTTTGATGCTATTTCCTCAAACAATAGTGGAGTGAAGGATTGAATAAATCCGACAAAATGTGGTTGAGAGTAGAAGAAAATGTGGGTATAACAGCACAAACGTCTATGTTCACTCGATATTTCGCCTCATTATTGGTTGAGGCTTCCTAAATCAATAAATTTCTGAGGAAGCCTCAACCAATAATAAGGCTGTAGGAATAGCTGTCTACAGTCTATAAGAAACAAAATGTAGGATCACAGAATGTAATGACGAAAGGGAAAGCACATGTACTTTTAACCTTATTTATTCACATGCAAACTCAACAACAGTCAATATAACAAGTACTTAGAGGTAGTACTTACAGTTCATATATCTCCCTAGTTGAGGGGGTTGCTCAGGTTGAGTCTTCAGTTGTTACTCCCTCATTGGGGGGAAAGTTCCTTCAGTCACAAGGGACGGAGACAAGGGCTCGCTTCTACGAGGCTTACGCGTTGGTACGAAAACCGTAAAAGAGAATTCTTCACCCAACCTGACAAGGGACGTTACCTTTTCTACTTCCTGTCCCCGAAGGCACAGGAGAGTTCTAGTCCCTACAAGGCGAAATATCAATTGAACATAGTCGTTTGTGTTGTTATATCCACATTTTCCTCTACTCTCAAACAATAGTGTAAATAAGAGATCTAGTGTTTGGTATCAGTATTCATTATATCAACACACAACTTTCGCTGTTTGAGAGAATTTGATTTAAAAAAGTAAAAAAATCAATCTACCCTATTGCACAAGCTTACTCTCTGTTGCATAGCCTGTGTAACATAGCCTTTTTTTAGGGTGTTTGTTTGTTTTGTTTTACGGCATATCAACCTCAGTGGGTCATTTAATGCCAATAAAGTTTTGAAATAAATCAATTCTTAATGGATAATGCAATTCTTTTATAAACTCATGTTTTTCTATTTAACCCATAGATGGGACCCTAACAGGTACTACCACTCCGGGTCAGAGTGGACCAGGGAGCAATGGTGATGAAGGGGTGCTCCACATTCCCCAAACCTCCAAAACTGGAACCTCACCATCAGATAGAGTTTAACGTCATTCCCAGGACATGTAGACCCGCAGCCACCGCCTTCTAGCACCCATATGATAAAAAGGGATTGGGGCTTGCCATAAGGGCAATAGGGTTGGGAAAATCATATAGGTGCTAGGGCTTGACGTGACCAGCCGATTGATCGGAGGGGGCCTCTCCGACCGCCCGTCTAGCCCAAGATAGGGCCAAAGTGGAGTATTGCATGTCATGAACTGCTCATCCACCTGGGCTCTATCCTTAAGCATCACGAGTCGCCACCTACGGCCAACAGGTGGACCCATTGGGGGAGTCTTACCCCTCTGCAGAGGTGCAGTCGGTGCATTCTAACGCCCCAGCCGACAGGGCGGTTTTTAGGGTGTATCAAACGTATTTCGTATAGTATACTTGTTGACGTATATAGACGTATGTTGTAGAGTATAACCGTGGACACATACTTACATAGTAATCTTCCTCTATGGATATGGGTAGCTGTTATCTGCATAGCTGGATCGGTTATCTGGATCTGGGCTTGATAGCTGGCTTCTTAGCTGGTTCTAAGCTGAATCTATTTTTGGGCATATGTTCTTCTGGCTTGAGATTCTAGTCTTAATAGTGGGATGTCTTGTGTCGTTGCGTAATATGTAATTAACGAACACAAGACTTTGTTGTTTTACTTGGAGCTCATATCTTATTCTATAAAACCCAGATCAAATCAAATGCACGTGGCAAATGGCTTTTTGGACGAGAGACACCATTGTACATCTGACTCGTTCTGTCACCCAACCAAATCTGATTTCCCAAAACTAAGTTTCTCAAGTTGGCTTGTCCAATCAGAGAAGAGAGGTCAAATACTGGGTTAAATCCTGTCAATCATATTCCCTGTATTTTTCCACAAAACCGAAGTTTGATTTAACTACACTACTGTACATAATTGATTGGTTACCTATCAATTATGTAACACCTGGAGAAGGCAGTAAGAGGTGTTGGTCTCTACGTGAACTCAGATAAAATAGTGTTCATGTGTTTTAAACAAGATGGAGACATCTACACACTGGATGGGAAGTCACTGAAATTAGTAGAGCAGTTCACATACCTAGGTAGTAATATCTTGTTGGGATTATCTTCCCTATGCCTGGAAGAGTTATCTTCCCGCTGGGTTTCCGTGCCGGCCACCAGGAAGGTCTGGTATTTAAGCACGGGTTTTGAAACTCCCCGCCTCTTTTAGCTACATCTTCTGGAATGACCACATGGGTTAGACACATTGTCACACCCTTCTCGGTGGAGGCTTCTGCCCCCAACGGTATGCAACTCTCCTGGGGGCTTCGGTCCCTCATCCCTAGTAAGTGATTTTTAATGTATGGACTCTCCAGTCCTTTAATCTCTACTGTTGTATGTTCATGTACATGTATTTCATTGTTACTGTATCTTGTTGTATAAATGTGCTGTTTATTATATAAAATGATATATCCAGCCCACATGTCGGAGTTTGTTTCGTTTCAACAAGTTATAACATTGTTATAATCTTGAACCTTACAATCTCATATACAGAAAGTGATGTCAATATATGCTTAGGAAAGGCGTGGACAGCCCTTGACAGATTATTAAATATATGGAAATCTCTCTCTGATAAGATAAAGCATATATTCTTCTTCCAAGCTATAGCCATGTCAGTACTACTGTATGGCTGCATCACTTGAACTTTAACAAGACACTTGATAAAAACTAGATAGGAACTACACAAAGATGCTGTGTGCTGTTTTTTTTTTTAATCCTAGAAGCAGCACCCCACAAAAAAGCAGTTGTACGGCCACTTACCTCCTATCACACAAACCATCCAAGTAAGATAAGCAAGACATGCTGGATACTGGATAGAGAAAGTAAGGATGAACTCATAAGCTTCGGCCCTGGATCTTTACAAATTAATAGCGTCGATCCCAGGGGGCTGTCCCCCCAGGCAATACCTGCCCCCTTGATTTAAAGGGGCAGGGCTGGGTTAATTGCCCAGCGCCTGAGGCGCCCCTCTTGAGGGGGAATGCCGACTGGATCAACGCAATTTTTCAATTTGGTTTGTGGGTGGTCCCACGTTAATAGGGCCTTGTGCCTAACCCGTACAAGTGGGGTACGAGGTAAATAAAATGAACACATAAGTGACATTGTTCTGTAGTCATTTACACATGGACACACCAGTGGACACACCAGTGTAGGCTGATCAGCAATGGCTTACATTCATTAGTTCTGTACGGACACTGAATGCCATGTAGAGGACTTGCCAGGAATAATGACTGATAGGGGTAGGTGGAGAGAGATCGAGATTCAAAGTAATCCATGCTGTTAGCACGACTTGATGATGATGACTTTTCAGCCATGAGACCAGGGTGGGGTGTGTAACGAGATGACGAAGGTCCTGAGTTTTGGGAGGACTACTATAGAAAAGAGAGGAAGAAGAAATAAGAGAGAGTAAAGGATTAAAAAAAAAGTGATGAACACAAAACGGTTTGTCGGGAATTTGACCGGGGCATGACCCCCGAATGGAGAATTGAAAGCCAACCAGAAGGTTCGGGTGTTGACCGGAACTGGAAGTCACGTGGTCACAAGGAACGATGAAGAAGAATACCGGCCTCCTTTTTGCTTTCCGAGGCGTAGGGTACGGACGGGCCTCTGGTCTCTAGTGTGGGATTACAGTAAATTTAACAGTGTTCTCTCTCTCTTTCTCTCTGCCTTTCCTCCTCTCCGAAACAACCCATGAGACGAGCCCGAAAATAAAAGCTAAGCAGCTTGTGACGATATATTTCTCGCGTTGTACCTTTTTATCGACAAGACGACCGCCGCGTACCAAATACCTTTTTAGTGTCGTGAATTTGGAGGCACTTTGACAAGACCTGCTATACAACATATATCGCTATTAGAATGTTACAGGTGACCCATAGAAATGGGGTGTTATGAGGGTTACATTAATTTAACAAATTATGAAAAATAAACTTGTAACAAAATGTAGCTTAAAATTTGTAGCATAGGAGTCTTCCAGGTACCATGATAATAGGTTAATGCTGAAATTAGGTATAAAATAAAACAAGAAAATAGCAAAACAAATAACAGGAGTTTGAGTTGAACAGACATTATCTTTTGATGTATTATTTTTGGCAGTAAGCAAGAATTTATATAATATGCTTTTGTGTGAGTATCGATTTTTGTACATGTACCGTGGGAATAATTGTTTTTTTTTTTATTTCTTTTAATTGCTAAGAGCTGGTTTAGCTCAGTCGGTAGAGCACATGACTAGGCAATTGCAAGGGTTCTGGTTCGATACCGGTCCTTTGCCAACTCAGAGTATTTGTAGCACAGGGATCTTTGTGGTGAAGTGAGGAACTTATGGTAGGTGTGGCGCCCCACCTCAGATGCAAAAACAATCTCCTTGGTCTAGCACTAGTGAAAAGGGGATAGACTCTCTCGCTTTCTGGCTGATACCAACATTAGGCCAACCTGACGACTTTACTTTTTTTACTTGTGTGTTAGTCCTGAATTCCTTTGGGGATAAAACTTGGTTATCATTGTGAAATTCAGTGCTGGCACCTTTTGTTCAACCAGGAGTATCTGTTTTCTTTGACAGCTGGACTGCTACTGACTAGGATGGGATAGCTGGTATATTCATACCTACTAGCTTTTGTGGAAAGTTATTTTGGAAAATTATGACACACTTGGGTCTTTTTCTATTTTTAGATTTGATGAAACACTTGGGTCAGGGACTGTTACAGGGTTCTAAGTGTTGACTTTTTTCTCTTATAAGGTGTGTGCCTGATGCCCGCTCCTATTTATAGACTCACCGAAAACCATGTGATCAAGCTCTTGGCCAATCACTGGTAGTACTCTGCTGTTAATACAATACTTAAACGGAGCACACTGAACATAACTACTTTGACTTTCGTGGACGACGGACAAAGGATTCCATAACTCAGGACTTATACGCAGGATATGACTTATTCACTTACCAAAGGATTCCATAACTCAGGACTTACTTACTTTAAGCCCTTTTTAACTGGCCAAGGATGGCATTTAAAAACTTAACACTAAGTGTTAAGTAAAAGGATTGATTGATTTGTTTGGTTTAATGACATGTCAACCCATATAGGGTTATTTTGTGCATAGAGGTTAGGGAATCACATTCATTGTACATTCATATTTACATTTTTTGTGTAATTGTTTCTTAAAAGTTTTTTTTGTTGCTCAGGGTCTAGTCGAATACAAATATTATTTAAACATTTGACCCATAGTTACAGGGATGGTGTTACCCCTTATGTGAACTAGGTGATCAGCTAAGGCACCAACATTTGGGGATGCTGTAAATTCTGGGCAAACTTGGATAAAATTAAAAAATGAAGGGAAAACTGTGGTGTACACTGTTCCATCTTACATTTATGTTAAGAATTTATTTACTTAACTAGCAAATATATGCACCCTCCGGGTGCAAGTATTTAAGTTTTAATATAATAAAATATCATGTTAAATTAGAAAGGCTAATGAAACTGAATAAGAATTCAGATAAAAATATTTGGAACAGAGGGGGTATAATCGAAAAATAGAACAACTTTGAAACTAACTGTTCCACCATTTTCCCTTACTCCCGTCTTTCAGTGGTAAATTTCCCTAATTTAACTATTTAGTTAAAATAGGAAGTAAAGAATAAAATTACAGTTATTTCTTTATGTTAATAGATTTCTGTTAAGATTTATCCCCGAGATTTTTGCTCATATTTATTAAGATAAAACCAAACAATTAGAAATCAATAATACTAAGCATATATTTATTAAAATCAAATTTTTTAAGATCAATATGCAAATTAGCCTTCCCATTCGCACTGTATTCGCTATTCTGTTGTATATATAAATATAATTGCATGTTGTTAGTATGTAGATATAGTTAACAGTATTAATAATGTAAAAGAATTTTATTAATAATTGAGGTTTAAATAAAAATAAAATCATGGAGAATGTGACGTTAATAACTAAGGGAATTGTGACTTGAGTAGTAATATAGTTTCGGTTACAGACATACAAACCCACAATCTCCATTATAATAAGATGTAATAACAATAACTAGCAGGACCTGTGGATATAGCATAGTATGATAATTTAATCATTACAACATTTGATATGTTTACTTAAGAGCTATTTGTAAAATAGTTCAATATGTAAAAAAATATGATAATCTTCATTTAACTCTCTCACTCTTTCTTAAGAGGGGGTTGTAAAATATTTACATTGATTTGCTGATAAAAATCTGTGGGGAGGCATTTAAAATATTTACATTAATTTGCTGACAAAAACGTGACAAAAACACGACTTGAAAAATATCTAAGTTAGGCCAGAAATTTGCCTGGTGCTGGCTTGCTAAAACATAGTGTAAATTAAGTCAGGAGTCTGAGACGAAATAAGATAAAAATTACCAAAATATATTCCGTAATTCACAATTTCAATATCACAAATAAAACAAACTTGTAACTTCTTTTTTTAATTTCCAATTCATTTTAATTTTCTGTTGGGCATTTTATGCGATACAAAACAATTTGAAATGTTTCATTTTTAAAATTGGGTGAAACTAAAATGGGACAAATAAGAAATCTGTGATTAAGCAATACCAGATAATCTGAATTTACATTTTTGCATTGCATCTTGAACAATTTGGGAAGTCTCATTTTTAACAAGAGGCTGTTGCAGGATGATAACGGATGGAAGATTTAGGTTTGGTTGGTTGGTTGGGTTTTACGGCATGTCAACCCTTTGAATACTGAATACTTCTATTGGTAAAAAAATGTTTAATGCCAACAAAGTTTTGAAATAATTTCATTTCTAATGTATAATACAATTTTGTTTATAAACTCATATTTTCTATTTAACCCATAGATGGGACCCTAACAGGTACTACCACTCCGGGTCAGAGTGGACCAGGGAGCAATGGTGATAAAGGGGTGCTCCACATTCCCCAAACCTGGAACCTCACCATCAAATAGAGTTTAATGTCATTCCCAGGTCATGTAGACCCGCAGCCACCACCTTCTAGCACCCATATGATAAGAAGGGGTTGGGGCTTGCCATAAGGGCAATAGGGTTGGGAAAATCATATAGGTGCTAGGGCTTGACGGGACCAGCCGATTGATCGAAGGGGGCCTCTCCGACCGCCCGTCTAGCCCAAGATAGGGCCAAAGTGGAGTATTGCGAGTCATGGACTGCTCATCTACCTGGGTTCTATCCCTAAGCCTCACGGGTCGCCACCCACGGCAAACAAGTGGCGGAAGATGAAGGAACAAGTGTATTAATATATAGATTGGTTATTTGCATGAATGAAGTAATAAACTCATAATATGAAAATTATGTAATCAATGCTGTTTTGAAAGAAACAATGTAGTAATGGGTTACTGTACCTACATTAGCCTATCAAACCTTGTGTGCATCTAAAGACTTGACGATGGCACCAAATCATCTTGCACCAGTCCTGCATAAATGGGACCCTAAAAGGTACTACCTCTCCCGGTCAGAGTAAACCTGAGAATAAAGGCAATGAAGGTGTACTCCACACTTCTGAGATCACCAAAACTGGAGCCTCACCATCAGATACAGTTTAGTGCCATACCATTAAAAAGAATTTTTGACATTTGTCTCTTAGTCTCACTGTTTCTGCAATCGAATCCAATCTTGACCTTGATCATTTACCCAGCGTAGACAAGTACTTCAACTAGTTGAGTTATATTCTATTTGCCATTTCAAGGAATTTTTGACATTTGTCTCTTAGTCTCACTGTGGCTGGAATCAAATCCAGTCTTGATCTTGATCTTTTACCCAGCGTAGACAGGTACTTCAACTAGTTGAGTCATATTTTATTTGCCATTTCAAGGAATTTTTGACATTTGTCTCTTAGTCTCAATGTGGCTGGAATCAAATCCAATCTTGATCTTGATCTTTTACCCATCGTAGACAGGTACTTCAACTAGTTGAGTTATATTCTATTTGTCATTTCAAGGAATTTTTGACATTTGTCTCTTAGTCTCACTGTGGCTGCAATCAAATCCAATCTTGATCTTGATCTTTTACCCAATGTAGACAGGTACTTCAACTAGTTGAGTTATATTCTATTTGTCATTTCAAGGAATTTTTGACATTTGTCTCTTAGTCTCACTGTGGCTGGAATCAAATCCAATCTTGACCTTGATCTTTTACCCAACGTAGACAGGTACTTCAACTAGTTGAGTTATATTCTATTTGTCATTTCAAGGAATTTTTGACATTTGTCTCTTAGTCTCACTGTTTCTGCAATCGAATCCAATCTTGACCTTGATCATTTACCCAGCGTAGACAAGTACTTCAACTAGTTGAGTTATATTCTATTTGCCATTTCAAGGAATTTTTGACATTTGTCTCTTAGTCTCACTGTGGCTGGAATCAAATCCAATCTTGACCTTGATCTTTTACCCAACGTAGACAGGTACTTCAACTAGTTGAGTTATATTCTATTTGTCATTTCAAGGAATTTTTGACATTTGTCTCTTAGTCTCACTGTGGCTGGAATCAAATCCAATCTTGATCTTGATCTTTTACCCAGCGTAGACAAGTACTTCAACTAGTTGAGTTATATTCTATTTGCCATTTCATGGAATTTTTGACATTTGTCTCTTAGTCTCACTGTGGCTGGAATCAAATCCAATCTTGATCTTGATCTTTTACCCAACGTAGACAAGTACTTCAACTAGTTGAGTTATATTCTATTTGCCATTTCAAGGAATTTTTGACATTTGTCTCTTAGTCTCACTGTGGCTGGAATCAAATCCAATCTTGATCTTGATCTTTTACCCAACGTAAACAGGTACTTCAACTAGTTGAGTTATATTCTATTTGTCATTTCAAGGAATTTTTGACATTTGTCTCTTAGTCTCACTGTGGCTGCAATCAAATCCAATCTTGATCTTGATCTTTTACCCAACGTAGACAGGTACTTCAACTAGTTGAGTTATATTCTATTTGTCATTTCAAGGAATTTTTGACATTTGTCTCTTAGTCTCACTGTGGCTGCAATCAAATCCAATCTTGATCTTGATCTTTTACCCAACGTAAATGGGTACTTCAACTAGTTAAGTTATATTCTATTTGTCATTTACAAGAACTCATTAATGGCTGCTTTATTGACATCTGGGAAAAATAACAAAAATTTTCGAGTTTGTACATTAAAAGAAAACTGATTTTTTTTACACCTGTTACAAGGAACACAAAAGAGATAGCAGCCTACCATTAAAAGTAATTGCAAATAAGCATAGGAAAGTCACAGACTGTGGAGATACTATGTGTGACTGATTTTGTATACAAGGAAAATAAAAAAGAGGAGTTACCAACGTTGGCAGAATTGGGTGTAAATAAATGGATAATAACATTGGAAAATAAAAAACTATTGAAAGGATAAGCACACACCCACTATGCTCTGATAACTTCACACGTAGGCCAAGCATAAACACCAAAATACAAAAAAACATTTCATTAAAAACAAAATTCTAAACTTCCATCACCTGATTGTCCCATGGATGAAAACATTGGTTAAGTGCCTGTAGTTACCAGGTAGTTGTGAGTTCAATCCCTGTGTTAGGCGGTGAAAATGAAATTTCCTGGTTCAAAGAAGAAGAAAAATCAATATAACAAAGACCTAGTTGGGTGGGGCTGAAGAATGATTTTGAAGAGGAGTTAGACCCCACTGTGGGGACTGGTGGTGCTTAAGGACGGAATCCTGGTGGTTGATGACAAGCAACACTCCAGTTGGGTGGGGCTGGAGAATACACTAACGGCACTTTTGCAGAGAGGTTAGATCTTGTTACCAAGCTAAATTTGGTATTTTTTGAAAGCTTAATCTATTAATAATGGAGATTCGCTTCCGGTTTCTGTCTGTAACAAAAATTATGTCACTGCTTACATCACATTACCTAAAATCGTCATAACATAGAATAAATACACTCAAAATTTGAACATGCAACATTAGACAGTCCTTTTCTTAAAACAAGTTTTAATAAATACATGACTAATAAATATATCTATATATAGTTTGTTTTATTTTAATATATATTTAATGTTTACATTTCAAATTGTTTTATTTTTTAATCCTTTAATGAATTTGATGATTTTACTTACTTAGGGTACAAACTCGCTGACATTGAATTTTTTACTCCCACCCCTCAGGCAATATGTTTCAAAAATCTATTTTTACATAGTTTTTATTTTGTACTAGTAAACATAATTTTCATATTATGAGTTTATTACTTCATTCATGCAAATAACCAATCTATATATTAATACACTTGTTCCTAAATCTTCCATCCGTTATCATCCTGCAACATCCTCTTTTAAAAATGAAACTGCCCAAATTGTTCAAGATGCAATGTAAAAATGTAAATGCAGATTATCTGGTGTTGCTTAATCACAGATTTCTTTATTTGTCTCATTTTATTTCAGCCAATTTTTAAAATTAAACATTTTCCTCATTTGAAATTTGAAACCTCCTCTTTTTGACCTTATTTCTTATTTGGGTGGAGGGTATGCAAACCAGATCTAGTCATTATTAAAGAAGGGTTGACTTACCTAATCATCTAAACATCGTAATCCGTACAGAGAAAAGTGTTTCTGGCTACGTATCCCATTTAAATATGGGGTACCGCTCATCTGATTGGCTGATACTAACAACCAATCAGATGCACGGTGCTTTGTATTTAAATGGGTTAGAGTTCTACAACCGTGCAAACATTTTTTTCATTGTCAAACGTCTTTTAGCGGCTATTGTTGGTGGTTGTACTAGAGTTTGATCACCTCTGATAGGGTCAGCAGGGCGAGGGAAGTCTGATGTTGGAAGACCCGAAACTTCCCAATGAACCTTGCAGATTACATCACTGACGACAACAACTAGTGCCCCAAATGTAGGAGCATATATTTAAAGTGGTGATGCATAAAGACGGAATCCTGGTGGCTGAACTGTCCATGACATGCAACACTGTACTTTAGCCCTTACTTGGGCTAGAAAGCCAGTCAGAGCTGCCTCCTCCAATCAATCAGCAGGTTATACCAAGCCAGCGATCACCAAACTGTTTTCACGGTGGTCTGGATAATTGAAAAAAAAAAACCCAGCGTGGGCCACAATATTATTCTAACTGTTAAGTATCTAGCCGCCATCCTTGGCCAGTTGTAAAGAACTGTAAATAAGTAAGTAAGTCCCGAGTTATAGAATCCTTTGGTAAGTGAATAAGTCCTTTGATATAGAATCCTTTGGTAAGTCAATAAGTCCTGTGGTATAGAATCCTTTGGTAAGTCAATAAGTCCTGTGGTATAGAATCCTTTGGTAAGTCAATAAGTCCTGTGGTATAGAATCCTTTGGTAAGTGAATACGTCCTGTGATATAGAATCCTTTGGTAAGTCAATAAGTCCTGTGGTATAGAATCCTTTGGTAAATCAATAAGTCCTGTGGTATAGAATCCTTTGGTAAGTCCTGTGATATAGAATCCTTTGTAAGTCAATAAGTCCTGTGGTATAGAATCCTTTAGGTCCGTCGTCCAAGAAGATCCAAGTAGTAGTGAGCTAAGATTAGAATCAGCCAATATAAATGATAATAACAGCAGCAGAGCACTGCCAGTGATTGGACAATAGGTTGGTCACATGCTTATCGGCGAGCCTATAAGTAGAAGCGGCCATCTGATACACACCTTATATCGGAAAATCCCAACACTAACAAGTTGTAACAAGTGAAAATTCAGGATCGAGTAAGTAACAAGTGAAATACTCACATGCACAAAATCTTGTAACCTACCTACAGTTGTCAAGTCCATGAAGATTTAATAAGATTAACATGATGTTTGAATTTAGATGGTATCAGAACGTCTTGCGTTCCATACGTTTTAACAAGCAAATTCAAGTACTGTCAGCAGGCCTGACCCCTGCATCAAGCCCTAGGACCTATATGACTGTCCTGACTGTATTGGTCTTATGGAATGTCCCGAACCTTTTTATAATATATATGCTAGAATCTGTGTCACTGCTTATGTCACAATACTCTCAGGAATTGAGTAAGTTTATCAATAAATATCTAATTCATAGTCAAAATCATTAATACATAGAATAAAATAAATCTTATTTATTAACGATATCTCAATGAAAATCTGAGTTAGATTTCCCTCAAAACAGCCCATGTTATTAGTGCATTTAAAATCCTGCAATGTGTCTTATAAATCACTAAGAAATAAAGATTTACATAATATATGGTGTGGTTAATTTGCATACTGGTTTTAACAAAACCAGATTTAATAAATAATTACATGGTGTTATTGATCTCTAATATTATTGTTTATTCTTTTATTAAGATATAATTAGAATAAGTATATATATATATATATATATAATACACACATGGCCGAGTGGATAAGGCAGTTAGGTTAAGACAGTACTAAGTGACAGTTATCTCTGGTACCCGAGTTCAAGTCTGAGTGAAAGCAGTTAGAAAATAATTAATTAACACAACTCCTACCCCAGCTATGCTTAGCGGAATGAGAACAGGATACCCCTGTGGACTAAATAAAGGGTTAGATTCAAAGTTCCGTGATGGCTCCTGATTACGACAAGAAAGTTCCCGAGTTCGAAAAGAAGGTTCCCGAGTCCGAGAAGGTTCCCGAGTCCGACAAGAAATACCTGAAGAAGGCCGGAGGGTATATCGGCCGAAATGTTGTACAAATAACAATGAAGATGGGGACAATAGTCCGAATAACGCAGATAATAGAAATTGAATCTTCCTTATACTAAGAAGTGATAGTAGTAAATATATTTTTTTAATATTTTTATTTCCTAGGGAATAGACAAAGACTATTTTGTCTATTATTATTAAAAGTATAATAAGTATGAGAAATAAGATAAAATAAATACTTGGAAAAAATTAATAAATTATTGACAATATTTCATCTAAGAAATTCACACAACTTAAGAATATCATGTCTATTACTATTTAGTGTAACGCAAGGGAAATAAAATGAAAGAAATACTAGTCAAAAATGAATAATAATTAAAATAAGGGTATTATAATTTTTCAACTGAAAAGTATTTTATCAGTTTCAGAAAAACTTACTTTCTTTGAATCTAAATTTGCTCATAGCTGAATATAGTTTATGAAATTCTTCTTAATGTCAACATTCCTTGATCTCCATGCATTTTTAAATTAGTTGTTTGATGGAAGCAGGGTGGGGAACTGTAATTTCTTTTTTTTTTTCTTCTTCTTCTTATATGTTGAGAAAATATTATCAGCAGACTTGCTTTGACCTCGTCTTAACTGACCTAGATTTAAAAAAAATGTAATTATCAGGAAAACTTCAAGAAAAAAAAGGATTTAAAAAAAAACAGGACAAATTCCTTCCAAGTTGTAAATTATTCATACGCAGGAACACCCAGTATTGCCCTGGAAAAAATAACTTTAAAATATGACAACAGAGAAAAAAAAATTTCTGAGTTTTTAAGATGAGGTTCTGCATGGTGTCTATATGAGTTACCAAGAAAAGCAATGGCCAATAGGGATGGATGGCAAGAGAGAGTCAAGAGAATCCTTGCTGTTGGCACTATTTGATGATGATGTTGATGATGATGATGATGATGGCTCACTAGGAGTAATAATAACTTATTTCATTTATGTTCATTTCTCAGATGAAGCATTATAATAAGATATACACAACATTTTGGCCAATGTGCCTTCCGGCCTTCTTCAGGTGTTTGTTGTTAATCTCGTTGATGATGATGATGATGATGATGATGATGATGATGATGAGGATTTGTTGTCAATCTCGGAATCTTTCTTGTTGAACTTGGAAGCCTTCATGTTGTAATTGACAAGAAACACCTGAAAAAGGCTGGAGGGTACGTTGCCTGAAACATTGTGTATATAACAAGAAAGATGAGGACAACAATCTGAAAAATCTAAAAAAATACTAATAAGTTGTTTGTTATGTAAATGATAATTCTTCTAAATTGTATTATTATTATTTGTTTTTTTTTTTATGCCTCCTTGGGCATCACCCATTTTTTCTATCTTTTCACATCATTACTCATGCTTCACACCAAATTCCCAAAAATATGTATTATATATATATATATATATATATATATATATATATATATATATATTTGTGTGTGTATGTGTGTGTAAGTGTAAAAATATGAAAAAAACAAATATTCTGTGGATATTTATGAATAAATGAATAGTTATTCCAATGTGTGAGTGTTTCAGGGAGGGTTGGGTATATGTATATATTAAACTATCATCAGGCTAATATTATGAAGCTCCTTCAAGAAAAATTATTCTTAAAAATAACTTGAACTAGCTTCATAACATTCATTTTTTTTTTTTTTTGTCTATATTGAACCATCATCAGGGCCGTGTTTGGAGCAATGTTATCTTTCTCTTCTCACGCTTGGCTCTGGCCAATCAGAGACCAACTATAAAGTTAGTAAAAGATTGTGTCCTATCAATTACATATGTTTTTTTTTTCCTGTTTAGGTTCGTGGTGTAATGGTTTGAGCTGTAGGAAATGGACTCGTCGCTCCGACTTCAAATGCTGAATGTATGTGGCACTCAGTGAGGATTGAACTCAGTACAAATTGGTCTGCAAAACTAGCTTGTTAACCATTACACCATTATGAGGTGTCTCAAAAATTAAGAGGAATGTAAATTTGGTACAATGTTGATGGCATAGGGCACCCAGTGAGGATTGACCTCAGTAATAATTAGTCCGCAAGATTAACTTGTTAACCATTACACCATTATAAGGTGATATAAAAACTAAACATAGCGAGGATCTAGTACAGAGTTTTTCAACTGGTGTGCTGCGGCACACTTGTGTACCATGAAGCTTCCGTGGGTGTGCCATGGGTGTGCCGTGAGTGTTGAAGATGGTTGATCATTCTCTTATATTTTTATTAAGCGCATGGTGTAATGGTTAAAGTGATGGGAAATGGACTCGTCGCCCCGAGTTCAAATCCTGGACGTGGTAATTGCATTTCACTTAGCGCTAATACCCTTGGGAAAGGTATGAATCCTACTCTCCCTCCAGCTATGGGTAAATAGCAGGACAGACTGGGCTCTTTAGCCTTGGTAAGGCAACCGGTCTAGAAGAAGGAAAACTCTGAATTCAAACCTGCTAAACTCCGCTTAAGAAATTGACCTTGTGTCACATCCTGCTCGTGCGGAGGGGTTGGTAAATATATATAAGCTATTAACATAATATCTACAAAGAAAAGATAAACGGAAAAACAATATAGTTATATAGTTAAGTAGAAAAAATATAATAAAAAATATAATTCTATTTTCGCTTACTCACATAATATCTATATACAGATCAAATTCTGTTAAACAATTCATTCAATAGTTCTCAAAAATACCTTCTTAAATTCTTTTTATTACCATTATTTATGAAATCATCCAATTCAATCTTAAATGTTTTTTACACTATTGTTGTTTTTAATCTGATAAGGCAATTTGTTCCAAAAATATATTACTGTATTCGCAAAAGAATTCAACTGGTTAATAGACTTCTCCTAGACCAGTTGCCTAACCAATGTTAAAGAGCCCAGTCTGCTTTACTATTTACCCATAGCTGGAGGGAGAGTAGGATTCATACCTTTCCCAAGGATATTAGCGCTAAGTGAAATGCAATTACCACGTCCAGGATTTGAACTCGGTGACGAGTCCATTTCCCATGACTTTAACCATTACACCACGAGCTTAATAAAAATATAAGAGATTGATCAACCATCTTCAACACTCACGACACACCCAAGGCAGCCTCATGGTACACAAGTGTGCCGCAGCACACTGGTGGAAAAACTCTGTACTAGATCCTTGCTATGTTTAGTTTTTATGTCACCTTATAATGGTGTAATGGTTAACAAGTTAATCTTGCAGACTGATTAGAACTGAGGTCAATCAACTGGTTAATAGACTTAGTTTTTAAAATCTGCCTTGACTGTAAATTCCCTGTTTGGGGAGAAATATGAAAAAAAAAAATGTCTACCATAATTAGAAATTCCCTTTATTATTTTGAAAGTTTCAATGGTAATAAAGGACTATTTTCTCGTAAATTCCTACCATAAAATAAACTGAACCCCCATCTTATGTCCGTGTTTTTGCAATAAATGTTTTATTTTTCTTGCACCTGTTATGTTACAATACTAAATATATTTCCTTTATTTATTTTAATATTCACTTCAATGTGTATATTCTAAAAGCTTTTATTTTGTGAGAATGCTTAGTTTTAAAGTGGGGATTCGTTTTTACACTTCAACTTTTTACTTGTAAATTCCTACGATAAAATGCCCAAGCCTAATTTTATGGTAGGAATTTATGAGTAAAAAGTTGAATATTACCTTTTGTTATTTCTTTTCTTTTTGGCTTTGGTACTCTAAAATAAAAACGTCAGATTTTAATCATCGTCGACGAAAAAACAAAATTACGGATCCAATTTATGCCTAAATGGTAAAACGAGCCCCCTCTTGAAAATTAAACATTCTCACAAAATAAAACTTTTAGAATATGCACATTGAAATGAATATTAAAATTAATAAATAAAATATAAAATAATAAAATTCGAAGGCAATACAATGCGTAAAAAATAAAGACAAAAAGATGTTTATATGTCTAATCGATTTCAAAGCGAAGCTTTATCGTCAGAGACTGATTTCAGAAATGACGTGCTTATTTTTTTTTTTTTATTTGTGTGGTTATAATTTCTCTTCTTATTTCCTTTTCCTCTCCTTTTTTCCTCTCTTTCTTCTTCTCCTCTTTTATGAATGGGCGAATAACTGTAATTTCTTATTTCTCTCTTTCTTTTTTTTCTTTCTTAAAAGTTTGTTGAGAACAAGGCTGACATCCGGTAAGATGTTGCAATGTTGCAATGTGTAGCAATGTGTAGCAACATTAATATTAATAAATATATTTTGTATTGTAACATAACGGGTGCAAGAAAAATAAAACATTTATTGCAAAAACACGGATATAAAATGGGGGTTTAGTTTATTTTATGGTAGGAATTTACGAGGAAATTGTTCTTTATTACCGTTTCAATTACATCAGCTCTCATTCTTCTCTCTAGTAAACTAGTTAATCCTAATTTCTCTAATCTTTAATGCTTCCATCTTGAATCGTAGCTGTGGTTTATAAAAACACAGAGCACAGAGAAAGTCACCTAGATTCAATAGAAAGTCAAGTCAAAGAAAAAAAAACAAAAAAAAAACAAAAAAGAAAATAGCCTGAAAATGTATGGAACTCAATACGTGCAATAATGTAGCAGTGAATTATGACTCATCCGTTGATTTTTGCAATTTCTTTCATTGACTAGATTTTTCCTTGCTGCTGTCTCGATTGGCTGAGTGTGGGCTTAGTAGGTCCGGTCACAGTTATAGCTCTGCTTCTTGTGTCTACGCCATATTGAAATCGTTTTAACAAAAACAAAAAAAAATTAAAAAAAAAAAAAATTAAAAAATGAAAAAAGAAATAAAATAAAATAAAAAGACTAACATTCCAACAATTTCAAAAAGTGATAACTTTTCCATTAGTTCCTGACGAGGACAGACAAAAATAGTTTCTCATATTTTAAAGGCCTAATGATTTGATGAAAGAAACTAATACAATTATTACATTTCTTTAAGAGAATAAACTAAGACATAACTTTTATTCAGTATATAACAATGGAAGCGCGTGGTGTAATGGTTACAGTCATGGGAAATGGACTCGTCGCCCTGAGTTCAAATCCTGGATGCGATAATTGCATTTCACTTAGCGCTAATACCCTTGGGAAAGGTATGAATCCTACTCTCCCGCCAGCTATGGATAAATAGTAGGGCAGACTGGGCTCTTTAACCTTGGTTAGGCAACCGGTCTAGGAGAAGGAAAACTCTGAATGCAAACCTGTTAAACTTCGCTTAAGAAATTGACCTTGTGTCGTATCCTGCTTGTGCGGAGGGGTTGGTAAATATATATATAACCATTTGGTAGTGTAATGGTTAACAAGCTAGTCTCACACTCTAATTAGTACTGAGTTCAATCCTCACTGAGTGCCTCATACTTTATTTAGTTTTAGGCATGCCTTCTGATAGTGTAATGGTTAACAAGCTAGTCTCACACTCTAATTAGTACTGAGTTCAATCCTCACTGAGTGCCTCATACTTTATTTAGTTTTAGGCATGCCTTGTGATAGTGTAATAGTTAACAAGCAAGTCTCACACTCTAATTAGTACTGAGTTCAATCCTCAATGAGTGCCTCATACTTTATTTAGTTTTAGGCATACCTTGTGATAGTGTAATGGTTAACAAACCAGTCCTGCACTCTAATTTAGTACTGAGTCTGATCCTCACTGAGTGCCCATACTTTCAGCCTTGTACCAGAGATAAGCTCTGTTTAGGGTTTTGGGCATCTCATCCTGTTATAATGGTTAACAAGCTAGTATCGCACACCAATTATGACTGTGCTTGATCCTCACTGGGTGCCCCATAATTTCAGTATTGTATCAGATCTACATTTCTCTTAGACTTTTGGGCACCTTTCCATGTTTAGCAAGTGAGTCTACCAGTCCAATTGATACTGAGTATGATTCCCACTGGGTGGCCTATACCTTCAACATAGTACAAGATCTATATTTCTCTTAGTTTTTGGGGACACCTTGATATGGTGTAATAGTTTACAGGCAAGTTTCACAGAACAACTAATACTGAGTTTGGTCCTAACTGGGTGGCCCATACTTTCAGCCTCGTACTAGATCAGAGTTTTTCAACCTTTTTCATCTCATGGCACAGTGAGCTGGGCAATAAATTGATCGAGGTACACCATCAGTATATAAACATATAATTATTTCATCATTTATTTTTAAGAGAAAAGGAATCGTGAAAATGTGCTTTGAGTGTAGAATAATTAAAACAAAAAATATTAAAGTAATAGAATAAAAATATATATATATTTACCAACCCCTCCGCACGAGCAGGATGCGACACAAGGTCAATTTCTTAAGCGGAGTTCAGCAAGTTTGAATTCAGAGTTTTCCTTCTCCTAGACCGGCTGCCTAACCAAGGTTAAAGAGCCCAGTCTGCCCTACTATTTACCCATAGCTGGAGGGAGAGTAGGATTCATACCTTTCCCAAGGATATTAGCGCTAAGTGAAATGCAATTACCACGTCCAGGATTTGAACTCGGGGCGACGAGTCCATTTCCCATGACTTTAACCATTACACCATGCACTTAATAAAAATACAAGAGAATGATCAACCATCTTCAACACTCATGGCACACCCACGACACACCCACGGAAGCTTCATGGTACACAAGTGTGCTGCGGCACACCGGTTGAAAAACTTTGTACTAGATCCTCGCTATGTTTAGTTTTTATGTCACCTTATAATGGTGTAATGGTTAACAAGTTAATCTTGCGGACTAATTATTACTGAGGTCAATCCTCACTGGGTGCCCTATGCTATCAACATTGTACCATATTTACATTCCTCTTAGTTTTTTAGACATCTTGTCATGGTGTATTGATTAACAAACTAGTCTTGCTGATTGATTTGTACTGAGGTCAATCCTCACTGGGTGCCCTATGCCATCAACATTGTACCAAATTTACATTCCTCTTAATTTTGAGACACCTCATAATGGTGTAACGGTTAACAAGCTAGTTTTGCAGACCAATTTGTACTGAGTTCAATCCTCACTGAGTGCCACATACTTTCAGCATTATACCAGATCTAATGGTTAAGTCCTCACTGGGTACCCCCATACCTTCAGCCTTTTATGAGATCTAAACTCTGTTTATTTTTGGGCATAATCGTTAGCTAGCTCAACCACTCCGTAACATTATTTACAGTAAGTAACCCAAGGTTTGTATGCTAGACTAAGCAAAACTTAGTAAATAACAACTTCTATTTAGTATAATATAAAGAGCTTTATCTATAAAAACGGCAATATTATACTATCGTTCAATATATGCTTTACTGAACATTGATGAATAGTACTTTATTTATACCAGTATTCATTTTTTGTCCGGTTTTAAGATAAGAAATCTTAGGCTCCTTCCACTACCGCAACTACGATTCTGACGTCAGAGAAGCATCAATTCTTTATATTTAAGTGGCATTTTTTGTTTGGTTTGTTTTGTTTTACGGCATATCAACCTCAGTGGGTCATTTAATGCCGATAAAGTTTTGAAATAAATTAATTCTTAATGGATAATACAATTTTTTTTATAAATACATTTTTCTATTTAACCCATAGATGGGACCCTAACAGGTACTACCACTCCGGGTCAGAGTGGACCAGGGAGTAATGGGGATGAAGGGGTGCTCCACATTCCCCAAACCTCCAAAACTGGAACCTCACCATCAGATAGAGTTTAACGTCATTCCCAGGACATGTAGGCCCGCAGCCACCGCCTTCTAGCACCCATAGGATAAAAAGGGGCTGGGGCTTGCCATAAGGGCAATAGAGTTGGGAAAATAATATAGGTGCTAGGGCTTGAAGTGACCAGCCGATTGATCGGAGGGGGCCTCTCCAACCGCCCGTCTAGCCCAAGATAGGGCCAAAGTGGAGTATTGCATGTCATGAACTGCTCATCCACCTGGGCTCTATCCTTAAGCATCACGGGTCGCCACCCACGGCCAACAGGTGGCCCCATTGGGGGAGTCTTACCCCTCTCCAGAGGTGCAGTCGGTGCATTCTAACGCCCCAGCCGACAGGGCGGAGAATTACAGGGGATTGACAATAATCTTATGCAACTGCATAGATAATGTAACACATGTGCTTTTATTAAGTTCCATTATGTTATGTTCATCACTCGTGTCATAGTTGTTTGTTTCAACCAATTATAATTTATATATAACCTTTGACCCTACAATGGGAACTAAGCCAAAGTAAGGGCCAAAGTGGAGTGTTGCATGTGATGGATTGCTCAGCCACTAGGATTCCATCCTTAAGCATCATGGATCATCACCTACGGCCAACAGGTGGCCCATTGGGGTGGGTGGGATTTTACCCCTCTGCAGAGGTGCAGTTTGTGGTCTGTTAGAATAGCCTAGACACAAAGTCAATTATTACTTGGTGATTATCAGTTTATCAACCTAATATTTAAAAAGCCTTTATTAATAATTTTTATGATGGGAACTAATAACTATTAACTTAAACGAAATTTCAACTTTAGTTTCTCTGAGTTCAAGTGACGTCTATTAGATAATTTATATGTAATTTTTGCTATTAAAGTATTAAAACTTAAAGAGTCGCTACAAAAAAAGGAAAAATTAGCTCTTTTAAAAGATTGTTTATTCGCTGTGTATCTTGTTAGCATTTAAATTAACTTTTTAATTGATTAAATAAGTTTAACATTATGCCAGTCACTAAGCAAGTAGATTAGACATGAGTGAAATGCTCAGATGGTAGTGAGCCAGAATGCAGTAAATAAAACACACACACACACACACACACACACACACACAGACAATGCTCTCATACACCAAAAGTCAGAGTTCTGTCATGCTCTTTAAGATGATTAATTCATACTTCATCAATAGATTATTTGTCTTTTCTTTTACATACCAAAATAGAACTGTGACATAAGAGTAAACTAGGATAGCTATTTCTTTAAAATAGCATTTCATCATCATCGTCATCATCATCATCATCATTATCATCAAGTCGTGCCGACAGCATGAATTCCCATGACTCACTCTTGCCACCCGTCCCTATTGGTAATTTAATTCTTGGCAAGTCCTCAGCACGGCATTCAGTGTCTGCACAGACACCATCAACAGCAGGAATTCCCATGACTCTCTCTCTCTTGCTACTATCCCTATTGGTCATTTCTTTTGGCAAGTCCTCAGCACGGCATCTAGTGTCTGCACAGACACTGTTAACAGCATGAATTCCCATGACTTTCACTTGCCACCCGTCCCTATTGGTAATTTCTCTAGGCAAGTCCTCAGCATGGCATCTAGTGTCTGCACAGACACTGTTAACAGCATGAATTCCCATAACTCTTACTTGCCACCCGTCCCTATTGGTAATTTCTCTTGGCAAGTCGTCAGCATGGCATCCAGTGTCTGCACAGACACTGTTAACAGCATGAATTCCCATGACTCTCACTTGCCACCCGTCCCTATTGGTAATTTCTCTTGGCAAGTCATCAGCACGGCATCTAGTGTCTTCACAGACACTGTTAACAGCATGAATTCCCATGACTCTCTCTTGCCACCTGTCCCTATTGGTCATTTCTCTTGGCAAGTCCTCAGCACGGCATTCAGTGTCTGCACAGACACCATCAACAGCAGGAATTCCCATGACTCTCTCTCTCTTGCTACCTATCCCTATTGGTAATTTCTCTTGACAAGTCCTCAGCACGGCATCCCGTGTCTGAACAGACACTGTCAACAGCATGAATTCCCATGACTCTCTCTTGCCACCCATCCCTAATTTCTCTTGGCAAGTCCTCAGCACGGTATCTGGTGTCCATACAGAGCTGATAAATGTAAATTTTNTGCTGCATCAGTCAACATTGGTGTGTCCATGTGTAGGTGTCCACAGGAGAATGTCACTTGTTTGTGTGATAGGAGGGTAAGTGGCTGTACAGCTTCTATTTATGTGGTGCTGCTTCCAGGATTTGTTCAAGACAGCATGCAGCATCCTTGTGTAGTTCTTCAGACTTGCTCTATCATTGATATTGAGCACTTTATATATCTATGAATATAGCAAAAATACATCATCATCCTCAAGTCACGCTGACAGCACATTCTCATGACTCGCTCACCACCCGTCCCTATTGTCCATTGCTGTTGGCAAGTCCTCACCACAGCATCCAGTGTCTGCACAAAGCTAATGAATGTAAGTTTTGCTAGTTGGCCAGGAGAACGTCACTTATGAGTTCATCCTTGCTCTCCAGCAGTTCAGCATGTCTTTTTCATCTTACTTGTATTGTTGTGGTGATGGAGGTATGTGGCATACAGCTGCTTTTTGTAGGATTCTGCTATCTCTCTCCAGAGAGAGAATTCGGCAGAGTTTAGTAAATAACTACATATTTCTATCCGATTTTAGCTACATGTCATAGTTTGTTTTGTTTTTTACACTTTCAGATATTGATAGACATTAAGGGTGTTCCGAAAGTAATGATGACAATTATTGTGGAAAATTTGTTTTTATTTTTATATTTATTATTTAATTTTATTTATCCGATTCTATCCACCGGTGTTTATTGTGTCCCCTGCGTTGTAGTTTCCGTGGGAATTAATAAATAGGTTTTACTTTCGGAGCGGCCCTCGTGGGTTGGACAAATAATTTTCGATAGAGAAAGTCATTCAGTTTTGACTTTTTTTTTTCTTCATTTCGTCTTAATTTTATCGCTTTACAAAAATAAATAAATGAATAAACAAACGATAACCAATCAAGTTTTAATTTTAATTTTTACATCAACTTAAAAGCCACCATTTTAGGCTAAATGTCGTGTCACACTCCAGGTTTTATCCACAGCTTATTTCCGATAAACACGTCTGCTTTGTCCATTGCAATGGTGACATCATTGTGCTAATAAGTTGAGAACGCAGAGGCATTGGTCAACTGAGATTCTTTCAAATCACTTTGGTAAACAAAATGAAAAGAAGGAACAAGAACAATATATATAGAGAGGAGAGAAAAGGAAAAATTGGAAGGAAAAAAATTGAAAAAAGGAGAAAGAAGTAGTGCAGAGAGGTAAAAAGACTGAAGTAGATAAAGTTTAGGTGAGACAGGAAAAATAAGTAAAACCTGATGGAAGTAGTGTAGTCTACCTAGTTATTACCTGTCAAAAAATCACATATATTTTTATATATGATTTTTAAAATGCATTGTTTATCATAACAAAATTTCTCATTACCTTTTAGTGAGACGAGGTTACAGCACATACATACATACATATATATATATATATATATATAAGAGAGTTTTATAATTTGCTTGAAGCATTGTGTATATATTGGTTTGGAGGTTGATTTTGAAGGCTATCACAATGCAGGTGTAAATAAAAAAAATAATAAGGTAACAATGGTGTTGTGTGTTAACCTGTATTTTATTCTTGAATTTTCGAGATAAAATCTCTTGTTCAGAAGACTTCACTGGAACTGAAGTCGTCTTGTTATGGCATTTCTAGTTTAACTAGAAATGCCATAATGAGACAACACCATTGTTACCATTTTTTTTTCTTTACACCTGCATTGTGATAGCCTTCAAAATCAATCTCCAAACAAATATATATATATATATATATATATATATATATATGTGTGTGTGTGTGTCATAAAATTTATAAAATACATTGTGTTACCATAACAATAGAATTTGTCGTTATCTTGTAGTGAGACTAGATTGCATGATACATATATATATCGTCTGTGTGTGTGTGTTTTACATATAACTAGATTAATTACAAAGAAATTTAGTCTATAATTAGTATTTAATCATTCTCTCTTGAGAAATTGTAATGATTGGGGTGAATGTAAACAAAGACCCCATGCTTATTAAGTTGCCAATTATACTGGAAATTGCTTTATTCTCTGCTGAGATCATATTAACACTATTGCATTAACAAAAATCTTGGCTAAAATGAGCCATTTCTGCAGTGTCATAGTTGTATTTAACCAACACATTTACCACAAACAGGATGCAACACAAGGTCAATTTCTGAGTTTAACAGGTTTGAATTCTGAGTTTTTTCTTCTCCTAGACTGGTTGCCATACCAAGGTTAAAGATTCCAGTCTGCCCTACCATTTACACATAGCTGTAGGGAGATTAGTGAAATGCATACCTTTTCTAAGGATATTAACACTAGGTGAAATGCAAACAGCCTCGTACAGGATTTGAACTCTGGTCACAGGTAGGGGAAAAAGTAGGGGGTATTTTTCTGACCTCTCACCAGGCTGAATTAACATAAGTTCTTTTTGACACGGAGATTTTTTTTATGGAGTATCCAGCATGGAGCGAAGCCGCTATTCTAGTTTGCTAACCATTACCCCACCACAGCATACCTGTCGCAAGTATGGGGCATCCAGTGAGGATCGAACTCGCTGTTCAGTAGTAATGGATCTGTGAGATGAGCTTACTAACAGTTACACCATGATGGGATGCCTTTGCTTTCCCAAGAGTATTAGCCCTATGTGAAATACAAACAGTCTCATCCAGGATTTGAACCAGGGTTGCTTGGTTTCATTTCCAATGTCAATAGCTGCTATGAGTGTATTTGCCCCCCCCCCCCCCCGCAACGGTGACCTGTAATGATTAAGGATGGAATCCTGGTGACTGAGCTGTCCATGACCTGCAACACTTAACTTTGGCCCTTACTTAGACAGGTGATTGGAGAAGTCCCCCCCCCCCGATCAATCGGCTGGTCACGTCAAGCCCTGACACCTATATAATTGTTCCGATCCTGTTGCCCATATGGCAACGCCCAACCCTTTTTATCATACATGTCCTAGAAGGTGATTGCTGAGGGTGTTAGTGCCATGGGTATGACGTTAAACTGCATCTAGTGGTGAGGTTAACATTCTGGAGCTCTGGGTGTTACATAATCTATGCATAGATTGTCAACCCCCTGTATTTCTGAAGGGATGGCCCCTTTTCATATCACGGGCGGGACTTTCCATGGAATATTATAGAAAGCCCGCGAAATACGTGAAGTGACGTGGGATCTGGTTGATTCTCAGTTTCAGCTTGGACGTCAGGCAGATAAGATGTTACTGCTTTAGCTGAGACTCACTGCACACGCGCGCTGTGATTAGTTAGAGAAATATGTTTAGTTAAGAAATAAAAGTTTAAATAAATAATATGGTTTTGTGGTTGATGAATGAATGTTGATGAATGGCAACTAGAAGACCAGACACGAAGTCCCCAAGACTAGGTCCAGATGCTGGAAGAAGAACGTAAGATACCAAAGATGAACAGAAGAATAATAGAAGTAAGGAAAGAAAGGGTATACAACATAGGGAGTGTGGAGTACGCTTTATCGCCATAACTCCTGGTCCACTCTGATCTGGAGTGGTAGTACCTGTTAGGGTCCTATCTATGGGTTAAAAAGAAACAAATGAGTATAAGGAGTGTTTAAAAAAATTTGAATACCTGTCAAAAATGAATAAAACAAAATATCTTCAGTATAAAATAACCCAACAAGGGTTGAGATGCCATAAAATTCAACCAACATACCAATTCTGGAATTCTGGTGAGTTTTGAGTATCGCTATTACTCCCAGGTCCACTTTGACCCGGAGTGGTAGTACCTGTTAGGGTACCATCTATGGGTTAAAGAGATTGAAAAATGAGATGTTAAAATGTGCTTTAAAACATATGAATACCCAAAAAGAATAAATGAAATAAAACGTCTTTGTCATAAAATAACGCAAGGGGTTGACATGCCATAAAATCCAACCAACCGAAAATGAGGTCGTTATGGTATGGACTGTGATTAAAAAAAGAAGAAATGAAGAAAATTCACATCTACAATCTCTTATTACTTCTGTTTGTTTAATACTTCCTTTTTCATCGGAACCTGCATCCAGTGACTTCGACAAAAAAAACAAACAAACAAACAAAAAAACCCAAAAAAACAAAAAAAAACAAAACCCCCCAAAACAATACAGTTTGGCTACAATTGTGTCGCAGGAGTTGCTGGATATATATATATATATATATATATTAGTTAAAAATCAATGGCAAAATGAATGAAATGAGGAAGATAAATGAAAAATCCTTTCCAAGAGACCCCTCTCAAAAGTATTAAAACACTTTTTGAAAGTGAGGTCCCTGATAGAAAGTTTTTCTCATCTATTATTAAACTCCTTTGAAGCATCAAGTTAATATAATTATTTTATAAGTTATTAGAGAAGATAAAATCATTTTGCCATTGATTTTTAACTAAATAATTTAGAAGCATACGCGAAAACTTAAATTATATATATATATATATATATATATATATATATATATGGGCCGGGTTAGCTCAGTCGGTAGAGCGTTCGGCTAGAAAACCACAAGGTTCCTAGTTCGATACCGGTCCTCGCCAACTCAGCATATGAGTAGCACAGGGATCTGTGCGGTAAAGTAAGGAGTTGATGGTAGGTCTGGCGCTCCACCTCAGACGCCAAAACAATCTCCTTGGTCTAGCGCTATTGAAAAGGGATAGACTCACTGGTTGATACCGACTTTAGGCCGCCCCAACGACTTTACTTACTTACTATATATATATATATATATCAATGTGTATGGTTGGCAGTATTATACTTAAAGAAGTGGTAGTAATCCAACGTATAGTGTTATTAGAAGAGTGCTCAATATTTGAAATAATTAACTAACCACTGATGAGATTTATTTGAAATTGTATCTCATATCCTTGAGAGTCTGTCTGACTGGGATAGCGCCTTATCAATTAGATTACAGAAACCAGCCAGCAGACATCATTGAAATTCTGTATTATACTAGCTGCATTCTTTCAATCCTATTCTATTAAAACAAAAACTGAACACTTAATAAGGTCAAACTTTGTCTAAATTTCTAAGAAGATGACTTGTTATTGAAGGCATGGATGGTAATTCATGAGGAAGTGTGTCCCGGTCTCCTGCCTCAAGAGTTGCTGCCCGGTGACTATTAAAATAACAACTCAGCTCAGTCTATTCAAAATTATCTATCTATCTATCTCAATTTGTTCATATTTATCTATATTACTTTAAACACTAAGATTTTTTTTTATTCATGTTTATTTAATGTCTTGTTTTTAGTTTAAATAAACAAGAATTACGACAAAAAAGAAGCGACCCCCCCCCAAATAAATTTACTTGTTGAAAATATCTATCTATCTATATTCGTATCTATCTATTTTATTTTGTTTGTTTATCTATCTATCTATCTCAGATTTATTTATCTAATAAACAAGAATTACGACAACTGGGTTTGTTAATTTGATAGTCACCGGGTAGCGGTTTTTGAGGCGGAGACCGGGATGCACTTCCTCATAAATTACCGCATGGACATTGGATTGAATAATGGGTTTATTTTAATGAGAAAAGAAACTTGAAGAATATCAGATTGGTCAAAATATTGTGCATATACTTATTTACCAACCCTTCTGCACGAGCAGGATGTGACCCAAGGTCAATTTTTTAACTGGAGTTTAACAGGTTTGAATTTAGAGTTTTCCTTCTCTTAGACTGGTTACCTATCCAAGGTTAAAAAGACTAGTCAGCCCTACTATTTACTCATAGCTGGAGGGAGAGTAGTTGGATTCATACCTTTTCAAGGGTATTAGCACTAAGTAAAATGCAATTAGCCTTGTCCAGGATTTGAACTTGGGTTGACGAGTCCATTTCCTACAACTCAAACCATTACACCACGAACCTAAACAGGAAAATCCCATGGTCCACTCTGACCCGGAGTGGTAGTACCTGTTGGGTCCCATCTATGGGTTAAATAGAAAAATGTATTTATAAAAAAAATTGTATTATCCATTAAGAATTGATTTATTTCAAAACTTTATTGGCATTAAATGACCCACTGAGGTTGATATGCCGTAAAACCAAACCAAACCAAACTAAACAGGAAAAAAAAAAAACATATGTAATTGACAGGTCTTGATCTTTTACTAACCTTATAGTTGGTCTCTGATTGGCCAGAGCCAAGCGTGAGAAGAGAAAGATAAAGTTTTCCTTCTCCTAAAAGGGTTACCTACCCACAGTTAAAGAGCCCAGTCTGCCCTACTATTTACCCATAGCTTAAAGGAGAGTAGTTGGATAAATACCTTTCCCAATGGTATTAGCGGTAAGTGAAATGCAAACAGCCTTGTCCAGGATTTGAACTTGACGAGTCCATTTCTTACGGCTCTAACCTTTACACCATGCACCTCCAATACTAGATTATGCATATAACAACCAATATGAGGAGCCCTGTCGGTTGGGGCTGTAGAATACACCGACTGCACCTCTGCCCCCCCCCTCAATGCGGCCACCTGTCGGCTGTGGGTGGCGATCCATAATGCTTAAGGATGGAACCCTGGTGTCTGAGCAGTACATGAAATGCAACACTCCACTTTGGTTCTTATTTGGGCTAGATGGGTGGTCAGACAGGCCCCTTCCAATCAATCAGCTGGTCATGTCAAGCCCTAGCATCTATATGATTGTCCTGACCGTATTACTCTTATGCTCTTTTCCCGTTTTATTATATGTGCTAGAAAGGAAGCGCGTGGTGTAATGGTTAAAGTCATTGGAATGGACTTGTCGCCCCGAGTTCAAATCCTGGACGTGGTAATTGCATTTCACTTAGCGCTAATACCCTTGGGAAAGGTATGAATCCTACTCTGCCTCTAGCTATGGGTAAATAGTAGGGCAGACTGGGCTCTTTAACCATGGTTAGGTAACCAGTCTAGGAGAAGGAAAACTCTGAATTCAAACCTGTTAAACTCCGCTTAAGAAATTGACCATGTGTCGCATCCTGCCCGTGCGGAGGGGTTGGTAAATATATATATGTGCTAGAAAGTAGTTGCTGAGGGGTCTTTGTGTCCTGGGTATGATGTTAAACTACATCTAATGGTGAGGTTAACATTCTGGTGCTATGGAGAGTGTTGAGTACCCCTTTATTGCCATTACTCCCAGATCCACTCTGACCCAGAGTGGTAGTAACTGTTGGGGTCCCATCTATGGGTTAACTCTTAACATCCTGTTGAGAATTTTCTTAAGTCCAGAACCCTATTCTTATAAGGATTTATAAAAAAAAAAAAATGGCTAAAAATGGCCTTTTCATTTAAAGTTACCCAAGTTATTTCCCTTGAATGAAAGACTTTACGTTTAATATTACATTTAAACAAAGGCTATCATTTGGGGTAGATTTGGAAAATGAATGTGACTTCCGGCCGGGTGGAATGAGGTAGTATGGGACATTGAGTTAAGGAGATTAAAAAAATGGTTAGAAAATTTTTTATATATGCCCAACAAGAATGAATTAAACAATAGTATTTGGCATAAAATAACCCAACAAGGGTTGACATGCCATAAAATCCAACCGACCAACCAATAATCAAAAGATGTGTCAGTTAAATGATAAGGTCAAACTCAATGAAACCATTTTGAAATATTGTAATTTCATCAGTATTATTTTGGTACTAGCAGAACCTGTGGATATACCACAGTATGATAATTTAATTATTACATGTTTGTTATGTTTACTTAAGAGCTATATCAAAATAGTTCAATATGTAAGTAAGTAAAGTAAAGTCTTCGGGGTGGCCTAATGTCGGTATCAGCCATGCAGCGAGAGAGTCTATCCCCTTTTCACTAGCGCTAGACCAAGGAGATTATTTTAGCATCTGAGGTGGGGCGCCATACCTACCATCAGCTCCTTACTTTACCACACATATCCCTGTGCTACTCATACGCTGAGTTGGCGAGGGCGGGTATCGAACTAGGAACCTTGTTAATGTTGAAAAATATTTTTTAAAACTAAGTTTAATTGAAATTATACATTGCAATACTAACACAAACAACTGCCTCAATAATAGATTCAATAATTAATTTCAATGGTTAATTAAATGTATAGTAATTTGGGTTTTTTTTGTTGTTTTTTTTTTAAGCAATACGTAATTAAAAACAACCTTAATCCCCTAAAACCGTAACCGAATTCGCAAAATGTTAATTCATAGACTGTAGTTAAACTGTTATTGGGGACCACCAAAAACTTTCCGTTTTAATTTTCCAACCTAAGTCAGAAGTCAGCCGGTGAGACTTGGTAATTTGTAGAATAAACATCATACTCACCTTCATAAGCACCTAGTAACCAGACAAAAAAAGAGAGCGTACCCAAATATGCTGTGTACTTCCTGAACACAGTCAAATGTTCAGTATATATGGATGAAAGTATCCACCTTAAAACCAGCAGCCAATGAGAATCCAGGAAGTGAACTTGACCCAAATACACAAGTGGAATAGCCCAATCTGCTATTTAGATTTTTTGAACTGTTGTCTTCATCTTTGTTATTATATTCACAAAGTTTCGACTGATGTGCCCTCTGGCCTTCTTCAAGTGTTTCTTGTCTGGTTGGACACATGGCACAATGGATATAATGTTTGAGTTAATACAGTTCTAAGTGACAATCAACTGGAGATTGCAGGTTCAATCCTGACTGTAGGCGGAAATAACGTAGAATACTTAACATAGCTTAACACTTAACATGTGTTACATAATCTATGCGGTTGCATAAGATTATTGTCAATCCCCTGTATTTCAAAAGGGATGGCCCTTTTCATATCACGGGCGGGACTTTCCATGGAATAGTACAGAAAGCCCGCGAAATACGTGAAGTCACGTGGGACCAGGTTGGATCCTCAGTTTTCAGTTGGACGTCAGGCAGTGAAAGATGTCCTGCCTTAACAGTAACTCACTCTGCATACGCGCGCTATGTTAGTCAGATATTTAGTTACATGAAATGTTTAGTTATGGAAATAAAAGTTTAAGAAAATTAACACGGTCTTGTGATTAATGAATGTCTTGGTAACAAGACTGATTAGAAGAAGAAATGAGTTGAGTGCGACCGACCACCAAGACGATAGAAGAGACGCCAGAAGAGACGTAAGATAGAAAAGACGTCAGAAGAAGAATAGAAGTAATGAAAAGGGTATATAACACATGGTTATTGGAATGAGAACAATTTACCCCAATGGATTAAATAAAGGGTTCAGTTTGAAGTTTTGTGATGGTTCTCAAGTTGGACAAAAAAAACACCTGAAGAAGGCTGGAGAGCTCATTGGCTTAAACATTGTTTATATAACAATAAAAATGAGTGCAATAGTCTGAAAAATCTAAATAATCCAAATTGTCAATATCAAATTATAATTGATAAATCTTTGCTTACTCATTGGAAATCTAATTGTGATCAGTTAGTACGTAAGTGGTAGTAGATATCTGGATACTAGCCAACTATGGAACAGGAGATACATTACAAAAGATCCAAAAAGAAGTCTATGGAATAATCATCTTGACAAAGGTTACTTATGAAATGTATATATCTATATATGTAGTATATTAAGAAAAATTGAAAAAACACAAGTTTAAATGAGTTAAGTGGTAAGTTTATTGGCTGACGAGATTTGACACGCGTTGATGTATTTTCTTTCTCCCTACCCCCTTACATAATAAACGCACACAGCAACTCAAAAGTTAAAAGAATATTCTCTCACCACTTGAAACAAACATCTTTTCCCAATGAAAATTATGCTCACACACACACACACACACACACACACACACACACAACCTTGAGGCTTGTTTCGATGTCATTTATCGCAAAAGATTAATACATACACACACACACACGCGCAACCACACATACAAAACACCTAAATGCACAATGCTTTTTTCGATACACACACTTACACACTCTCATACTCACACTGTAAAAGAGAATATTTGATGTCATATTTCAAACCGTCCACTTTTTTCAGCGTTCTTTTTTCAGACTTCAAATTTTAAATAGACTGATAAACAAGGACTATCACTTGCTTTTCTCATTATATTCTGTGATAAAATTTTTTTATCACCTTCCATATACCAACAAATGCCCTGAAAATGATCTAATTAATAGATCGAAACACTGCAGCGTCGGCCAATAAACTTACCACTTAACTCATTTAAACCTGTGTTTTTTCAATTTTTCTTAATATACTATATACCGTTGGATTCACTTCCTTTTCTTCACATATCTATATATGTATTTAACAAGCCCTCCACTTCTACTAGGTCACAGAAGTTAAGCAGCAATGAGCCCGTTCAGTACTTAGATGGATGATCATTTAAGCAACAGCAGGTACTGCAAACAACCCGATATCAAAATGTCTTGATTAGGCAATAAATGACCTGAAAAGGATGATATGCTGTAAAACAAAACAACCAAACCAACCACTAAATTATGGTTGTCACGTTAGAAGTAATGGTTCCTGCTAGATCACTGAAGTTAAGCAGCAATGAGCCTGTTCCATACTTAATTGGTTGACCACTTAAGCAACAGCAGGTACTGTAAGCAATCCCAATCCTTTGTTTAACCCTAATCTCAAGGGCCCTCCATTGAGAAACCCTGATATAAACTGCAATCAAGTTGGTTGATTGATTTTAACGGCATATCAACCCGTCTGGGGTCATGTCATGCCTAGCGGTTAGGAAGTAATAATAAGTTGTATATCTATGTTTACATTCTTGTAGTAATTGGTTTTAACAATGTGTTAGCATCATTGGGGATCATGTTGTATGGTATTGATTAGGTTCCTGTCTATATTCTATGGTATAATTTTATTTCATTCAAAAGGCAAATCAACCCATCTGGGGTTATGTCATGCTTAATGGTTAGGAAGTAATATATGTTGTGTATCTATATTTAACCTTTTTTCGTAATTGGTTTTAACAATGTGTTAGCATCATTGGGGATCACGTTGTATGGTATTGATTAGGTTCATGTCTATATTCTATGGTATAATTTTATTTCCTTCAAAAGGCAAATCAACCCGTCTGGGGTTATGTCATGCTTAATGGTTAGGAAGTTATATATGTTGTGTATCTATATTTATGCTTTTGTAGTAATTGGTTTTAACAATGTGTTAGCATCATTGGGGATCATGTTGTATGGTATTGATTAGGTTCCTGTCTATATTCTATGGTATAATGTTATTTCATTCAAAAGGCAAATCAACCCGTCTGGGGTTATGTCATGCTTAATGGTTAGGAAGTAATTATAAGTTGTATATCTATATTTACATTTTTAGTAATTGGTTTTAACAATGTGTTAGCATCATTGGGGATCATGTTGTATGGTATTGATTAGGTTCATGTCTATATTCTATGGTATAATTTTATTTCATTCAAAAGGCAAATCAACCCGTCTGGGGTTATGTCATGCTTAATGGTTAGGAAGTAATATATGTTGTGTATCTATATTTAAACTTTTTTAGTAATTGGTTTTAACAATGTGTTAGCATCATTGGGGATCATGTTGTATGGTATTGATTAGGTTCCTGACTATATTCTATGGTGTAATTTTATTTCTTTCAAAAAGGACGGAATGTCTTCTCTGTTGACTTTTTCAAATAGATCTTTCATAATCATATTGTTTGCATTAAAATAATTTGCAATCAATGATAGTCTTTATAATAACTCACTAGACTCATCCCATTCATCACAGCTCTGTTTAAGAGTTTGTTTTGTTGTTGTTGTCTCTGGAGTTGCCCACCAATGAAAATATGCCTGGAGATAACATGACAGTGGGTTGCCCTAAAAGTCCTTGACCCACATCAGTTTTGATCCTGCCATTAAGACTGTCAGCGTCTGCAGGTAAGATTAATTTGACTGTCCTATAGACTAAAGGATGGGAGAAATGTGTGTCACATGGAGGGGGGTTTCACCTGTACACTGGTTTGACCTCTTGTAACTTTTGTCTCCACTCGGATCTTGACTATTTAGGACGAGATTAATTAGGGATAGATTCTCACTTTTGCCTTCAATCAAATTGTACTGTTCACTGGGATAAAAGTGTAGAATCCGTTACTTTTATTCAGATTTATATACTATGTATATATAATTATAAATTTTTGGATCTCTCTCTCTCTCTCTCTCTCTCTCTCTCTCTCTCTATATATATATATATATATATATATATATATATATATATATATATGAGAGTAAGTAAACAAACAAATATGTTTATTTGATATGGCTTATATATATATATAGAGAGAGAGAGAGAAAGAAAAGGAAAAATTAGAAGGAAAAAAATTGAAAAAAGGAGAAAGAAGTAGTGCAGAGAGGTAAGAAGACTGAAGTAGATAAAGTTTAGATGAGACAGGAAAAAAATAAGTAAAACCTGATGGAAGTAGTGTAGTCTACCTAGTTATTACCTGTTAAAAAATCACATATATTTTTTATATATGATTTTTAAAATGCATTGTTTATCATAACAAAATTTCTCATTACCTTTTAGTGAGACGAGGTTACAGCACACACATATACATACATATATATATATATATATATATATATATATATGAGAGTAAGTAAACAAACAAATGTGTTTATTTGATATGGCTTTTTAGCCGACAATTTTTGGAGGATATGTGCTTAATTGAAGTCATACCTGATTTTGAAAATTAATTAGTTAATAATTAATGAATTTAGGTGGGCATATATGTTCAAATGTAAGGCTAAACAAATCGAGAAAATATCAATCCATGAATGTACATTTCGACCTATTAGGTCTCATCAGCAAGGTCGAAAAATATATAAATATATTATATGAATATATATATTAGAATATTATATGACGAATATAAATAAATATATAAATATATTATTATATGAATATATATATTAGAATATTATATGACGAATATAAATAATATATTATTATATGAATATGTATTAGATATTATATGACGAATATAAATAATATATTATTATAAATATGTATTAGATATTATATGACGAATATAAATAATATATTATTATATATAATATGTATTATTATATGACGAATATAAATATATATTATTATATGAATATATATAGAATATTATGACGAATATAAATAATATATTATTATATAAATATGTATTAGAATATTATATGACGAATATAAATAATATATTATTATATAAATATGTATTAGAATATCATATGACGAATATAAATAATATATTATTATATAAATATGTATTAGAATATCATATGACGAATATAAATAATATATTATTATATAAATATGTATTAAAATATCATATGACGAATACAAATAAATATATCATTATATAAATATGTATTAAAATATCATATGACGAATATAGATAAATATATTATTATTTAAATATGTATTAAAATATTATATGACAAATATAAATAAATATAATAAATATATAAATATATTTTATATAATAAATTTATATATTTTGTTTTAATATACAGGTTCACAATGACAAAATTTAAGTGAAAGATTATAGTACATGTGTTATTCAATGAATAAATTTAATTTTAAGGAGGATGCTTTTTTTTTTTTTTTTTTTTTTTTTTAAATAATTTTTTGTCCATAAATGTAAACTCTGCATTGTATGGAATTGTTTATAGCAAAAAATCATTTTAATCTCACAAAAATATTTGTTTTGAGGCTATTCAAATTGGTGTCAAATTAAACAGTGCTCTAGCCTTGAGTAGTGAGAAATTCAAACCCTGTGGAATTTTACAGTAGAATGCGTGATGTGTACAGAGAAGCCTGTTTTTGCCGTGAAATGTTTACAAAGAAACCTGTTTTTGCCGTAAAATGTTTACAAATTGGCTGGGTTTGTCACTACAAGCCTGAATCAAGAAAACCATCCATAGAATAGAAACACACTGATTCTCTGGTAAATAAAAAAGTTCCAAGGACCCATCAATATTGATATCCTTGAGAAAAGTGTAACTGTAAACAGTGTTTCTTATTACCAGCTCCTTAGGCAAAGTTCACCTTATTTATTGAATGACCCTTGCACATGAAAACAAATATTGAAATAAATTTTGTCCAGTTTTTGTATTTCTTGTATGATCCAAATTCTATCAATTTTGAAGCTGAAACTGAAACTTTTTGCAATGTCTTAGCAACTGGGACTCATGACTGAGTAATTATGTGTATGATCCAAATTCTGTCAATTTTGAAGCTGAAACTGAAACTTTTTGCAATGTCTTAGCAACTGGGACTCATGACTGAGTAATTAGAAATTCTGTTGTGATGCATTCTGCCATCATCAAAGGCACCCCTTCTCCCCATTACACATCTTTTTCTCCATTCAGCCCCATCTCTGTCAATCCAAGGCCATGACCTCTCAGTCATAGATCGAAACCTGCCTAGCAACAAACATACATACTAAGACAATCCTTAAACTGTCAATTTGGAACTAATTACATCATCAGACTTTGGCACTTGATTCAAGAGTTTCTTCAGTTCCTCTTAGTTTGTCACTAGATCTAGACGCTTGTAGCTCAAAAGAGATTCCACATTCCCTTTAATCTTTTTTTAGCCTTAGGCTGGCGGAGAACAGTGAACTTTTCTCTGCCTTTTCCTGTTCTTTCTTTCTTTTTAAATGTATGTATTTGTCAATAATACTTAACTGGTTATTTCCTATAAGTCTAACATAAACAAAGAGGAACCACTCTTGACTGTGTAGAAGTTATCCTCCAGATATAGAAACAATATGATACTCACCATCGCAGTGGGGTTCAGCCAATCAGAACTCAGGAAATGAACTTGCCTGAGTTCATAATGGAACAATCCAAAGCTCCATAGCACTCTAGTTTGTGTCTTGCATTCATCTTGTAACAGAGTTGAATACTTTACACAAAATCCAACAGACTGATAAATTATTTATTTATTGATCTACTAGGAAAGAAGACTGGGTTAGGTTTAGGGTTTGGTTTTAGTTTAATTGGAAAATAAATAAATAATTTATCAGTCAAGAGTGGTTCCCCTTTGTTTATGTTAGACTTCTAAGAAATAACCACTTAACCTTTACATTATATTTACTATCTTGAATTTTGTTTTTTCTATTTTTATTTTATTTTTTTGTGTTCTTTTGTTGCTGTTTAGTTAAACTATTGCCTGATTCTTTCGAACATGTGAGACAGTAGAATATGACGACATGAGTCCAGTTTGCTGTCAAATAATCTTGAGTTGCCATAACAACCTAATTTCTTATTATGTTGTTGGGGTGAGCATGTTGCATGGCTGATATATTTGTCACATTGTTAACTAATATCTTTGATATCACGAGCAGGATGTGTCCCAAGGTCAATTTTTTAAGAGTTTAGCAGGTTTGAATTCAGAAGTGTCCTTCTCCTGGACGGGTTGCCATACCAAGATTAAAGACCCCAGTCTGCCCTACTATTTACTCATTCCTGGAGGGAGAGTAGTTGGATGCATACCTTTCCCAAAGATATTAGCACTATGTGAAATTTAAACAGCCTCGTCCCCGATTTGAACTCGGGACGACGAGTCCATTTCCTACGATTCTGAGTTCTCCTTCTTCTAGATTGGTTGCCATGCCAAGGTTAAAGAGCCCAGTCAGCCCTACTATTTACCCATAGCTGGAGGGAGAGTAGTTGGATGCATACCTTTTATAACGCTATTAGTGATATATGAATTGCAATGTTCTCAATCCATGTCACCTGGAGTAGTAGAATACACTGACTGCACCTCTGCAGAGGGGTAAAATCCCCCTAATATAGTGACCTGTATTGCTTAAGGATGGAATCCTGGTGGCAGAACATGCATCACTCCATTTTGGCCCTTGCTTAGGCTAGATGAGCGGTCGGAGATACTTGCTCTGATCAATCAGCTGGTCACATCAAGCCCTAGTACCTATATGATTGTCCCAACCCTATTGCCCTTATGGCAAACTCCAACCCCTTTTTATCATATATTTGCTAGAAGGCAGTGGCTGAGGGTCTTAGTGTCCTGGGTATGATGTTAAACTGCATCTAATGGTGTTCAAATTTTGGAGCTCTGGGGAATGTAGAGTACCTCTTCATCTCCATTACTCCAAGGTTTACTCTGACCCAGAGTGGTAGTACCTGTTAGGGTCCCATCTATCAGTTAAATAGAAAATAGATTTAAAAAAAAAAGCAGTTGTAAATAATCTATTAATAATGGAGATTCGCTTCTGGTTTTTGTCTGTAACAAAAATGACGTCACTGCTTACGTCACATTACCCAAAATCGTCATAACAGAATAAATACACTCAAAATTTGAACATGCAACATTAGACAGTCCTCATTGTTTTTTAAAACAAGTTTTAATAAATACATGACTGGTATTATATATCTATATATAGTTTGTTTTATTTTAATACATATTTAAAGTTTACATTTCAAATTGTTTTATTTTTTAATCGTTTAATGAATTTGATGATTTTACTTACTTAGGGTACAAAGTCGCTGACATTGAATTTTTTACTCCCACCCCTCAGGCAATATGTTTCAAAGATCTATTTTTACATTGCCCGGAAGGTGTTTTTTTATTTTGTACTAGTGTGTTTAAAAAAACAAAGTTTAAGAAAATTTTGAATACCCATCAAGAATGAATAAAACAAACATCTTCAGCATAAAACAAACCCAACAAGAGTTGACATGCTGTAAAACCCGACCAAAAAACCTGTCAGGTCTTCCACATGGCATCCAGAATCCATATAGAGCTGATTAATGAAGGTTTTTGCTGGCCAGTCTACAAAAACCTACACCAATCAGTTCTGTGTGGATTTTGGATACTAACATAGAAACCTGGAAAATATAAAATTCCCACCTTATGCAGTACTGGAATTTTAAATAATTTTTAAAAATGCGTATTTTATTTTAAAAAATTATGAGCATTTTTATCATTAAAAAAAACTCAAAAGAGTTTGCAGTAAAGTAAAAAATTCCGGTACTGATCGAGAGCGTTCTGTGCCTCGTGATTAATGATATATTTATTTTGTTTTTCCGTTTACAATGTTGCTTTGATAAAGACCGCATATGGTTGAAACAGATTTCTGTCAGCAAAACTTTAAACATCTTGTTGTTTTTCCTACAAAACTTTCTACACATATTGTCGGATTCATATCCATTTTACCTTTCATATTTAATTAAATAACATAGATCGGCTGGTCACGTCAAGCCCTAGCACCTATATGATTTTCCCAACCCTATTGCCCTTATGGCAAGCCCCAATCCCTTTTTATCATATGGGTGCTAGAAGGCGGTGGCTGCGGGTCTACATGTCCTGGGAATGACGTTAAACTCTATCTGATGGTGAGGTTCTGGTTCTGGAGGTTTGGGGAATGTGGAGCACCCCTTCATCACCATTGCTCCCTGGTCCACTCTGACCCGGAGTGGTAGTACCTGTTAGGGTCCCATCTATGAGTTAAATAGAAAAATGTATTTTTTTAAAAATTGTATTATCCATTAAGAATTGATTTATTTCAAAACTTTATTGGCATTAAATGACCCACTGAGGTTGATATGCCTTAAAACAAACCAAACCAAACCAAAAAAAAAAAAAAAAAAAAAAAAAATAACAGAATAATATCATTTAAATAACTTTTAAATAAAATAACAGAGATAGATTAATTTTATCTTTTATTCTAAGACAATATTTTAAAATTCATATTGAATCGTAATAAACGAGTATAAATGAGTATGTATTTTAAGACAAGATGTTGCTACTGCTTGCACAAGGTGAGAATTTTATCTTTTCCATGTTTCAGCTTGTTATCCTACTGAGTTTGGATGTGTTTTGTGAATTTCGTGTGTGATTTGGGATTTCAAAGGATTAATTTAAAGCAGCCATCTTGTTCTGTGAGGTTCTTTTTTTTCCAGATGTGGCTAACCCACCATCTAATTTAGAATTCTGACTCCATTTACTTGTATATCCTGAAACTTTTTTCCTCTGATGACAAGCCGCCTGTCAACATGGTTTTTGTCTATCTAAACTAAGATTCATAAAGTATCACACTTTTTTTGTCTAATTTTTGTGTTAAGTCTTTTTATTTATTTATTATATATATATATATATATATATATATATATGGAGGCGCGTGGGATAGTGGTTAGAGTTGTGGAAAATGGACTCGTCGATTCAAGTTCAATTCCTAGACGAAGCTGTTGGCATTTCACATAGCGCTAATACCCTTGGGAAAGGTATGAATCCATATATTTTCCCTCCATCTATGGGTTAAATAGTAGGGCAGACTGGGCTCTTCAGCCTTGGGTAGGTAACCAGTCTAGGAGAGGGATAACTCTGAATTCAAAATTCCTGAGGTCGGTCGTTGATTGGGTTTGTGGCAACCCTTGATGCACCAATTCTTTCCTGTCAACTGTGCCAAAATGTGTGGATGGTCCAACACAAGCCTTCACCACTATAAACAAATCACTGTGTGGGTGTTCATTGTGTGTATGAACCCTCATGCGTCGAAAATCGATATATATATTTTTATTTTATTTCTAAACTCCGACCGTATATAAAAGTCCTGGCTTTATAGCTTGTAATTACACAATACAAACTTTTGCCCGGTGAAAAAAAATATATAAAAAAAGAAAAGACCAAATCAAATGCACCTCCTGAAAAAATCAGATGGTACTATAAAAATGGTCAAAAGAAGAAAAAAAAATACTGTAAGAGTTGCCTAAGTTAAATATACTAAAGTGCTCAAAACAAAAAGTAGAGCTAACAAATAATAGAGTAAGCCTAATGAGTCAGAGAATATCTGCCTAGGTTTCTCCTAACAGATCATCAGGGTAATATATATTAAAAAATAATTCCATGGATCATTTCTGGACTAATAGTGTTTCAAAAATATTGTACTCTATTAGCAAAAGTGAGAATTCTTCCAAGCTAGTCTATAGCCATGTCAGTGCTGTTGTATGGTTGCACCACTTAGACTCTAACACAATATAAATCTATACGGGAAAATATGAAGACCTACGTGAACAATGCGTCAGAAATGGATGGATAACAGATGTATTTCCCATTGAAGTCGGATGTCTGGGATTTATTACCAACTCAACCTCAGCATTTTTGTCTAAACTTGGACTTTCTCTATCAGACAAGAGGAAATACTTAAAAAAGATTCAGGAGAAAGCTCTAACCGCATCAGTGTGGATATGGCAGTCCTATATTGTGACATCAAACCGACAAAGTCTGGTGGTATCGGGAGATACTGCTGGGGCGCTCTGGGTTAGTGGTAATGATGCTTCGGCCCCGAAACCATGCCTGAACCCAGAGTCATCATCTGATGAAGGCTTTGTTGGTTGCAATGCTACTGTGAAAATAGCAGTCATTGTATGAAGATTATTGGGAATTACACAAGGATGTTGCAGGCAGTCTTGAAAAAATCTTTGAAGCAGCACCTGACAAATAAGCAGCTGTATGGCCACTTACCTCTTATCATACAAGCCATCCAAGTAAGACAAACAATATATGCTGGACACTTCTGGAGAAGCAAGGATGAATTCTTAAGTGACATTCTCCTAGTGTAAGTTGACCAGCAAAGACCTACATCAATCAGCTCTGTGCAGTTTCTGCATGCCGTGTAGAAGACCTCCAAGGGGCAATAACCAATAGGGACGGGTGGCAAGAGAGAGTCATAGAAATCTGTGCTGTCAGTGCAACTTGATGATGACACTATTGCTGTTTTTGATCTGATTAGTCAATTTGTTCCAAATATATACCGCCCTGTCGGTGGGGCGTTAGAATGCACCGACTGCACCTCTGCAGAGGGGTAAGACTCCCCCAATGGGGCCACCTGTTGGCCGTGGGTGGCGACCCATGATGCTTAAGGATAGAACTCGGGTGGATAAGCAGTTCATGACTTGCAATACTCCACTTTGGCCCTATCTTGGGCTAGACGGGCGGTCGGAGAGGCCCCCTCCGATCAATTGGCTGGTCACGTCAAGCCCTAGCACCTATATGATTTTCCCAACCCTATTGCCCTTATGGCAACACCCAACCCCTTTTTATCATATGGGTGCTAGAAGGCGGTGGCTGCGGGTCTACATGTCCTGGGAATGACGTTAAACTCTATCTGATGGTGAGGTTCCAGTTTTGGAGGTTTGGGGAATGTGGAGCACCCCTTCATCACCATTGCTCCCTGGTCCACTCTGACCCGAAGTGGTAGTACCTGTTAGGGTCCCATCTATAGGTTGAATAGAAAAGTATTTATAAAAAAATTGTATTATCCATTAAGAATTGATTTATTTCAAAACTTTATCGGCATTAAATGACCCAGTGAGGTTGATATGCCATAAAACAAAACAAAACAAAGTCAATTTGTCCCAAATATATATTAGTCCAGAGATGCTACTAGGTATTTTGTGCTGTGCATAAAAATCTAAAAGGATATAGTAAAATTATATTCATACATCCCCAGAGATGCTGATAAGTATGCGTCCTGTGTCTCTGACGCACAACAATCTAAAAGGACGCAGTAAAATTGTAACCCATGCATCCTAGTGTTTTTCTTTTTCCTTCCTTCACCATTTCAATCTAACTGTAAATACATTTAGATAGTTTCTTAGATAGGAATTACACAGTATAGGTTACAATACATAAATTTTCCCTGGGGACTCATTCAAAGCAAATATGTGCATCCCAGGACGCACTAAATCAAAAAGCTATCAGCATCATTGCATCCCAGGGACGCACCTAGAGGTGCAATTTTTCAATTAAAAAACCCTGATACTTTGCACACAACCAACCTGTAACAGTTCAGGGATGTGAGTTCTCTGCTAAATGGCAGAAAGTAGCTTCATTATATTAATAGGAAATTTCCACTGCTGACATTGCGAGAGAATTTTTGGCCTTGTGCCTAACTTGGGTATTGCTTAACCCTGTCGTTAATACTCCTGTTTTTTTTTTTTTGTTTTTTTAAAAAAAATATTTTGTTAGTATTTTTCTTTTTTCTTCCTCCACCATTTCAAGCTAATTATAAATGCATTTCAATATTTTCTTAGAAGCAAATTACATGGGATGGGGTTAGATGGCTCTCGTTGTTTCATCAAAGAACATAAATAAAACCCCTACAATTTTTTAAGAAACTTTAGTCAGGACCCATCAGATTTCCTGGGGACTCATTCAAATCAAATCCGTGTGTCCCATGACTCACTAAATTAAAAAGCTATCAGCATCACTTTTTACTCTATTAACAAAAAAATCCAATCGGGTAATAGATTTTTGAAATCTGCCTTGACAGATGGTGAAAAGGAAAGATATCTCCATGGAATCAGATATAAACAAAGGATAATTATTTATCTATTGAATTGAGCTTCAAAAGGTATCTCTCTTTTTCTTTTTCTTTTTCTTTTTCTCTCTGTCTGTCTGTCTGTCTGTCTGTCTGTCTGTTTCTTTCTCTTTCTTTCTTTTCTTTCTCTTTTTCTTCTTTCTCTTTTTCTTTTTCTTTCTTTTTTTCTTCTCTCTCTCTCTCTTCTTCTCTCTCTTTCTTCTTTCTCTCTCTCTCTCTCTTTTTCTTTCTCTCTCTCTCTCTCTTTCTCTCTTCTTCTCTCTTTTTTTCTTTCTCTCTTCTCTTTTTTCTCTCTTCTCTCTCTCTCTCTTTTTTCTTTCTTCTCTCTCTCTCTCTCTCTTTTCTTTCTTTCTCTCTCTCTCTCTCTTTTTCTTTCTTTCTCTCTCTCTCTCTCTTTCTCTTTTTTCTTTCTTTCTCTCTCTCTCTCTCTTTTCTCTTTTTTCTTTCTTTCTCTCTCTCTCTCTTTTTTTCTTCATTTCTTCTCTCTCTCTCTCTCTCTTTTTTCTTCATTCTTTCTCTCTCTCTTCTTTTTTTTTCTTTCATTCTTTCTCTCTCTCTCTCTCTCTCTCTCTCTTTTTTTTTCTTTCATTCTTTCGCTCTCTCTCTCTTTTTTTTTCTTTCTTTCATTCTTTCGCTCTCTCTCTCTTTTTTTCTTTCTTTCATTCTTTCGCTCTCTCTCTCTCTCTTTTTTTTCTTTCTTTCATTCTCGCTCTCTCTCTCTCTCTCTTCTTTTTTTTTCTTTCATTCTTTCGCTCTCTCTCTCTCTCTCTTTTTTTTTTCTTTCTTTAATTCTTTCGCTCTCTCTCTCTCTCTCTTTTTTCTTCTTCTTTCATTCTTTCGCTCTCTCTCTCTCTCTCTTTTTTTTTTCTTCTTTCATTCTTTCGCTCTCTCTCTCTCTTTTTTTTTTCTTTCTTCATTCTTCGCTCTCTCTCTCTCTCTCTCTCTCTTTTTTTTTTTTTCTTTTCTTTCATTCTTTCGCTCTCTCTCTCTCTCTTTTTTTCTTTCTTTCATTCTTTCGCTCTCTCTCTCTTCTCTCTCTTTTCTTTCTTTCATTCTTTCGCTCTCTCTCTCTCTCTTTTTTTTCTTTCATTCTTTCGCTCTCTCTCTCTCTTTTTTTTCTTTCTTTCATTCTCTTTCGCTCTCTCTCTCTCTCTTTTCTTCTTCATTCTTTCGCTCTCTCTCTTCCCTTTCTCTGATGTAATAGGGGAAAAGAAAAAAAACTGTTTGGGATAATCCTAGTTCTTTTTATGTTTAAAACTGGAATTCTGATAAGAGTCAGAGGTGATAAAAAAGGCTGAACAGAAAAGCTTCAAGTTCCTTGTGTGTATGTGAGTGAGTGATGGGGTGTGCTGGAGAAATTCTATGATTGCAACGACCAGTGTTGATTGATGGTAAGAGAGTAAAACAGAAAAAGTTAGCAAAGATTCTTTTTCTTCTCTCACCCTATCGGACGACCGAGGTTCTCAAGGATTTTCTTCCAGTGTATTTGTATATGTTGTCTGGCCATGAAGAATAGTTTAAAATCTATAAATTCCATAGAACAGTCAATACACGTTTGTTTGTAGTCTTTTTTTGTTCATCTGTCTGTCTGTTTGTCATCACATAACTTGAGGACAGCTAGGTAGTTTATGAGGAAGTGCGTCCCGGTCTCCTGCCTCAAAAATTGCTACCCGGTGACTATTAAAATAACGACTCAGCTCAGTCTATTTAAAACTATCCATCTTTATATCTATCTATCTATCTATCTATCTCAATTTGTTCATAATCATCTATATTACTTTAAATACTAAGATTTTTTTTATTCAGGTTTGTTTAATGTCTTGCTTTTAGTTTAAATAAACAAGAATTACGACAAAGATGCGACCCCCCCCCCAAATACATTTACTTGTCAAAAATATCTATCTATCTCCATTTGTTCATATCTATATTATTTTGTTTGTTTATCTATCTATCTATCTATCTCAGTCTATTCCAAACTATATATTCATCTTAATATCTAAACAAGAATTACGACAAGCTGGGGTTGTTATTTTGATAGTCACCGGGTAGCAATTTTTGAGGCAGGAGACCGGGACGCACTTCCTCATAAATTACCAACAGCTAGAACTATGGCCAACTTATTTCCTCTCACCTTGTTGGTGGGACCAAGAATATGCTGGCTACATCCGGTGGTGAGATCTCTAGTTCTGGAGGTTTTGGGGTGTTGTGAAGCCATCCCTTTATTGCCATTACTCCCAGGTCCACTCTTAGTCAAATAGATCACTTTAAAAATTATTAGTATTATAGAGGAAATAGTAATAGATAGTAATACTTAAAAAAATAAACATTTATAAATAATAAATAAATTTATAATAAAGCATTTCTTGTCTGTCATCGCATATTTTGAGTAGCATTACAAGCATTTAGCTAAAAATCGCTGACATTTTCAAATTTGCGACCTTAATCAGTTAAATTTGCAATTTCTCGGGTATTTCTTAACCAATCTTAAAAATATTTATATGGTTGGAAAGAGAATTGAATATTCTTTCTAAATATGTTTTTAAAATTTTTTATTTTATCGGTTTTCATAAATTTTAATAATGGGTTAAAGCATAGAGGTACATACAATTTGAGTGCATAATCAGAAAGAACATACAGTTTTACATAAGAATACCAAATGTTATCAAAATTGCTCCAAAAATAAAGAAACGGTGAAGAAATCACTGAATTTCTTTTTTTTAAATGGTCCGTGATTTGACATATTTTTTTTAACAAAATCATGTCCATTTTTGTACCCCCAATTCCGGGGCTTTAAATTCTCATAACTTTTGAACTACTGGGGATATTTGCATAATTCAAACAGTTTTGAACTCCATTTACAAAGCTCTATATAACTAACGTGATTAAATAACAATAACCTCAAATAAAAAAATCAACTGGGAATGCTATTTTGAGGACAGTTAGAGCCATGGCTACCTTATTGTCTCTCACTTTTTGGTGGGAGCAAGAATATATGCTGACCCCATCTAGTGATGAGAGATCCAATTCTGGAGCTCTTGGGCATGTAAAGTCATCTCTTCATATACACATCAGGAAAAAAAGAAAAGAAAGATCCAACATTACACCATTACTCGGTCAATCGGCTGGTCATGTCAAGCCCTAGCACCTATATGATTTCTCCAACCCTATTGCCCTTATGGCAAGCCCCAACCCCTTTTTATCATATGGGTGCTAGAAGGCGGTGGCTGCAGGTCTACATGTCCTGGGAATGACGTTAAACTCTATCTGATGGTGAGGTTCCAGTTTTGGAGGTTTGGGGAATGTGGAGCACCCCTTATGGCAAGCCCCTACCCCTTTTTATCATATGGGTGCTAGAAGGTGGTGGCTGCGGGTCTACATGTCCTGGGAATGACGTTAAACTCTATCTGATAGTGAGGTTCCAGTTTTGGAGGTTTGGGGAATGTGGAGCACCCCTTCATCACCATTGCTTCCTGGTTCACTCTGACCTGGAGTGGTAGTACCAGTTAGGGTCCCATCTATGGGTTAAATAGAAAAATGTATTTATAAAAAAATTGTATTATCCATTAAGAATTGATTTATTTGAAAACTTTATCGGCATTAAATGACCCACTGAGGTTGATATGCTGTAAAACAAAACAAACAAACAAACAAGAGATGCTGATAGGTATGCATCCAGCATCCCTGCCTGACACACAAAAATCTAAAAGGACGAAGTAAAATCATATCCATGCGTCCCAGTGTTTGTTTTTTTTTTTTTTTTTTTTTTTTTTTTTTTCATTTCAAGCTAACTGTAAATACATTTCAATAGTTTCTTTGAAATGAATTACACAGAATAGGTTACAAGGTAGGAGTTAGACAGCTTTAGCTCATAGACAGCTCATAAATAAAAACCCTGCAATTCATTGAGAAACTTTATTTGGGACCCATCAAATTTCCCGGAGACTCATTCAAAGCAAATATGTGTGTCCCAGGACGCACTAAATCAAAAAGCTATCAGAATCACTGCACGGTAAATCTAGGGTAGTATAATGGTTAGCAATTTAGTTTCACCCTAGATTTACAGTGTAAGTATAAATTAATGTTAAACTTTATACTTTTGAATACATCAGTTGGGCTAAACCAGATCTTTATCTTTGTTTGACTATAGAAAGTAAACATTTGGCGAGACATTTTCTATCTTAATGTTAATGTTCTGACCTTTTTGGGAGAATGGGATCAATAGAAAACCAAGAATAAAAAGAAATTGTTAGCATTTGATATTGTTACGATTTTTGTTGCCATTTTTAGGCTGCAGGTGAGAGCACTTTACAGTGAAAATCCCTTGTGTTCCTCAGTGAAGAATCCTTGGGTGTTCCTTAGTGTTGGGTAGAATCCTTTGGTTGTTCCTCGGTGTTTGGTAGAATCCTTTGGTTGTTCCTCGGTGTTTGGTAGAATCCTTTGGTTGTTCCTCGTGTTTGTAGAATCCTTTGGTTGTTCCTCAGTGTTCCTCGGTGTTTGGTAGAATCCTTTGGTTGTTCCTCGGTGTTGGGTAGAATCCTTTGGTTGTTCCTCGGTGTTGGGTAGAATCCTTTGGTTGTTCCTGTTGGGTAGAATCCTTTGGTTGTTCTTCGGTGTTCCTTGGTGTTGGGTAGAATCCTTTGGTTGTTCCTCGGTGTTGGTAGAATCCTTTGGTTGTTCCTCGTGTTGGGTAGAATCCTTTGGTTGTTCCTCGGTGTTGGGTAGAATCCTTTGGTTGTTCCTCGGTGTTGGGTAGAGTCCTTTGGTTGAGCAGAGTCCTTGGTTGCAGATCCGTTTGTCTATGTTGAATACATGTAAATGAACGGCTTTCAAGATTGGCAATTAAGTAGTTAACTAACCACATATTCAAGTGTTGATTGACTGGCTTTAATCCATGCGGCCATGCAAGGTCTATAAGTTAACATGCAATAAATAGTCACCAGTGATCTGTAAACGTTCACATCTCTGACATTTATAAACATTTAAGTCTTCACAAAAGCATAATTGATGTTATGCCTCTGTTTATTGCTGCAATAAAAAAAAATGTGATACTGATAAATTTATGATCAGTTTATGTAGTTTAATAATCCTGTCCTTAGGGCGAGTTTTCAGCTAATTTAGTATTACATTTTTAATGAGATGGCTGCTTTTTCCAACAATTAAGCCAGTATCTGGGTACGGTTTCAGAAAGACACATCTGTATTCTCAATCAAAAGTCTGCATAGAATTTGGTTTTTGACTATACACATTCTGAGATGCTGATAGGTACGTGTCCCGCATCCCTGACACACAAAACTCTAAACGAACGCAGTAAAATCGTGTCTGCAAGAGAATTTCTGGCCTTGTGCCTTACTTGGGTATTGCACAACTCTGCTGTTAATATTCCCATTTTCTTTTGGTATTTTGTGAGTTGTTTTTCTTTTTTCTTCCCCTACCATTTCAAGCTTATTTGTCAATACATTTCATTATTTTAGAAACAAATTTTACCGGCTGGGATAGAAGGTATAGGTTAGACAGCTTTAGTTTTTTTCTCCTTTGTTCATAAATAAAAACCCTACAATTTATTAAGAAACTTTAGTTGAGACCTATAAAATTTCCCAGCAATTCATTCTAATCAAATCTGTGCATAACAGGATGCTCTAAATTAAAAAGCTATCAGCATCACTGCACATTGCTAAAAAAAAAAAACTTGTTTACATTGATAAGTGGGTGAAAAGAGCAGAAAAGACTCTCTTAAAAAAATTTTTTTTTTTTTCAGACACAGACAGATTGTGGAACACTAGAATTTCGCTAGGGTTGAATTTTCAAAAAGACCTTTTGTTATAATCATTTATTCCTTTCACAGCTTTATCTTTCATGTTTCGGATTAAGGGCGTAGATTAAAGGTATGGATTAAGAGCGTTGGAAGGAAGTTGAATTAGTGTGAATATACGTGCAAACCAGAGCTGTTTGATTTTTATCGATTGAGCTTTTTGATTTATGCAGTGTGTGTGTCTGTGTGTTCAGACTGGACAGCTATATAACATGTATAAATATATTCATACTGAAAGAGATATATATATATATATATATATATATATATATATATATATATATATATATAAAAACAAATTTTTTTTTGTGATGAAACAAAGAAAATACAGTGCTCAATCACAAATTGTGAGAGCTAATATTTATTTAATTTGTTGAGTTTTTAAAAATAAATGCTTATTATAGACAGCTACTCAGGTTGTCTTGCTAGGTCACAATCATCCTAGATGTCTTTGGCATAAAATAACCCAACAAGGGTTGACATGCTGTAAAATCCAACCAACCACCCATTAAATTACATGAGATCCTTAACATAAATAATTTTCAATACCCATCAAAAATGAATAAAACAAAATGTCTTTGGCATAAAATAACCCAACAAGGGTTGACATGCTGTAAAATCCAACCAACCATCCATTAAATTACATGAGATCCTTAACATAAATAAAGAATTTTCAATACCCATCAAAAATGAATAAAAGAAAATGTTTTTAGCATAAAATAACCCAACAAGGGTTGATATGCTGTAAAATCCAACCAACCAAACTGCTATGTGAAATTCAAACAGCTTTGTCCAGGATTTGAACTCTGTTATGCCAAATTGGGTGCATACCAACTAGCAGCTGCTGCTGCTGCTGATCTTGGATGTACTGCACACTTGTGACATAAGTCTCAAAATTGACTCTATATTTTGTCTAGAAGTGATATATCATTTTATTGAGGAAAGAGATTACTGCAAAAGGAATTTTGCCTCTCAGAGATTTTCAAAGATGAATGCCTACTTACAAGATTCAAGTGTTCATTACAATAGGTTATAAATTCATTGAGTTTCTCTAGAGTGTTTTATGATACATTTAAAATGAATAATGCATTAGACTTAATCAAGTTATTTAAAATTTTGTGCCAAATGATTTTATTGGGTAAGCAATATATACCTTGTGTCTTAAGAATATACATCGCTGGTTATGAGTCAGGGTAAATAATGCTAACCCTTCATGGAATTACTTTTAACAAAAAAGTTTCCAGAGTCTGACAAGAAATACCTGAAGAAAGCCGTAGGGCACATCGGCTGAAACGTTGTACAGATAACAATAAAGATGAGGACAATTAGCATTCCCAGTTGATTTTTTTTATTTGAGGTTATTGTTGTTTAATCACATTAGTTATATAGAGCTGTGTAAATGGAGAACTGTTTGAATTATGCAAATATCCCCAGTTAGCTCCAAAGAAAGAGTCTAAAAAGCCCAATAATTCCTGCTACTGGTAGCAATATCTCCTCTACTGAAACTGATGTAAAAATAAGCATAGGTAATATATGGACTGCTATTAACAGGTTAACAACCATTTTAAAATCTGATCTCTTTGATAAAATAAAATGTGAATTCTTTCAAGTTTTAGCTGTGTCGGTACTACTGTATAGTTGCACCACTTGGACTTTAACGAAACACCAGGAGAAAAAGTTAAATGGGAACTACAAAAAGATGCTGAACAAATCCTGGAAGCAGCACCCTACAAAACAACAGCTGTATGGCCACTTACCTCCTATCTCACAAATCATCCAAGACATGTTGGGCACTGCTGGAGAAGTTAAAAAGAACTCATAAGTTATGTTCTCCTATGAACTCCTACACATGGACACACCCAGGCCCCCGACACTAACTTTTTTCATGACCGTCCCAAACAAAAATTATCATCCGTCCCGAATGGGGTTTGGACCGTCCCGAAATCAAAATATTTTTGTTTAATTCATTAGCATCATCTATACTTGTCAGTCATCAGTAGCATAATAACATGTGATAAAACATTAATAAAAGCTGAAGCAGTGATAATTCTGGATATTTGGACAAAAAATCCATTTCCTAGTGTGTTTTGAGCTATAAAAAAAATACTTTTTTTACTTTAAGTTACCCTGAGAAGGGTTAGTAGTACATAATTCGGTCCTTTTAAACTATCTCCCTCCACCATTATTTATTACATGGCTTTGAGAATAGACCTGCGGTGCCGTAGCCTCATTTTGAGATCAGCATTAGTGCAATCACTGAACGGCCATTATTGGAATGTAGTACTAACTTTTAGGAAAAAATTTTACCGTCCCCAGCAAACTGTCCCGGATGACGTATTGATCGTCCTGGATGTAATTTTTATCATCCCCAGGACGACGATAGTGTCAAGCCCTGGACACACCAGTGTTGGCCGACCAGCATAACTTAGTTATTTGGATATTTTTCAAGCATAAATTCTATTCTGAGCAATCATCATCTCCTCTAATCAACAAATCTGAATAAAAGAATCTAACTTTTATGATAAGAAATGTATATCATGGAGAAACCGGACTTCAAGGTATTTAGGTCATCAATTTTGTTAAACTTATATTATTTTATTAGTTTTATCTGGGCAGACAGAATTTCGGCATGGGTCTCTGTTTAAAATAGTATTAGTATTGGATTAGAATCCTTGAAACCATATAACTGTGTGTATCAAATATCATTAGTAGTACTAGCTAATATATGCACCCTCTGGGTGCAAGTATTAATGTCATAAAATATCATATTAAATTAGAAAGTCTAAATAAACTAAATAAGAATGCAGATAAAATGATTTGAAACAGAGAGGGGTATAATCGAAAAATAAAACAGCTGTAGCTTCCTCTTCCACCCCCCCCCCCGGTCTTTCCTTGCTAAACTTTTCTAATTTAACTATCAGTTTAATAAGAAAGTAAAGAATAAAATTACAGTTATTTCTTTTTGTTAATTGATTTCTTTTAAGATTTCTCTCCGAGATTTTTGCTCATATTCATTAAGATAAAATCAAATAATTAGAAATCAACAATACCAAGCACATATTTATTAAAATCAAATTCTAAATATCAATATGCAAATTAGCCTTCCCGTTCACACAGTAAACCACTTTTTGTTGTACATATAAATACAATTACATGTTATTAGTACGTAGATATGACCAGCAGTATTAATAATGAAAAACAATTTTATTAATAATTGAGGCTTAAATAAAATGATTCATGGAGAATGTAATGTATAATAACTAAATGGATAGTGACTTGAGTAGTGATATAGTTTCGGTTACAGACAAACAAACACATAATCTCCATTATAATAAGATTATTAGTATTTCCCACCTTGAGAGTTTTTCATACCTGCTTTAGCCGGTGATCTTTCACTGGAGTCTGAGAGACAGCAAGTCTCCTCAGATCTCCAGGATTCTTCTGTGTATTCCAGCTGGTCTTAACAATGCTGTTGTTTGGATGGTCTTGATTCTTCCTCTAATTTCCAATTAATCCAGACTCCTTTCCAAACCTAAGGGGACTGTTCCAAGTGCACCAATTACAAATTGTAAGGACCTTTACCTTCATGTGTTCCACAGGTTTTCCAGATCTCTGGCCAGGTCCAAGTATTTGTTTTCTTTCATTTTAACCCTGTGATCTGCCAGGGGGTCAAATCCACAAGATAACAAGTTCTCTTCTTATTACCAATTAATACTAGTTAAACAGGAATAGTTACTTGAAACCATAGATCATAAGTATTTGATAGGAATACTTCAAACCATATAATTGTTTATAAATTATAATATAATGATAGGAATACTTTGAACCATATAATTGTTTATAAATTATAAGTATTTGATAGGAATACTTTGAACCATATAATTGTTATAAAATTATAAGTATTTGATTGGAATACTTTGAACCATATAATTGTTTATAAATTATAAGTATTTGATAGGAATAATACTTTAAAATCATTCACATTGCTCCGATTCAAATAATAGACCGCCCTGTTGGCTGGGGCGTTAGAATGCACCTCTGCAGAGGGGTAAGACTCCCCCAATCAAGCCATCTGTTGGCCGTGGGTGGCAACCCGTTGCTTAAGGATAGAACCCAGGTGGTTGAGCAGTCCATGACTTGCAATACTCCACTTTGGCCCTTACTTAGACGGGCGGTCGAAGAGACCCCCTCCGATCAATCGGCTGGCCATGTCAAGCCCTAGCCACCTATATGATTGCCTCAACCCTATTGCCCTTATAGCAATCCCCAACCCCTTTTTATCATATGGGTGCTAGAAAGCGGTAGCTGAGGATCTACATGTCCTGGAAATGACGTTAAACTCTATCTGATGGTGAGGTTCCAGTTTTGGGGTTTGGGGAATGTGGAGCACCCCCTTCATCACTATTGCTTCCTGGTCCACTCTGACCCAGAGTGGTAGTACCTGTTAGGGTCCCATCTATGGGTTAAATAGAAAAACATGAGTTTATAAACAAAATTGTATTATTCATTAAGAATGAATTTATTTCACAACTTTGTCGGCATTAAATGACCCACCGAGGTTGATATGCCGTAAAACAAACCAAATCAAACAAATAATAGATAATTTTGACATTTTTTAAAGATGATCCCCCCCCACACACACACCATGAATAATTTTGATAATTTATAAGTGGATGGTATTCATAATCTGTAATCTAAGTACTTTATTTTAGAGGAGTTCCCTAATCATTAAGATTGGCTGGTTGTTTGGGTTTTACGGCATGTCAACCTTTGTTGGGTTATTTCATGCCGAAGACATTTATTTTATTCATTCTTCATGGGTACTCAATTTTTAAAAAACTTTTTTCTATTCAACCCATTGATGTAACCCTAGCAGGTACTGCCACTCTCGGTCAAAGTAGACTTGGGAGCACTGGCAATGAAGGGGTGCCCCACACTCCCAGAGCTCCAGAACTGGAACCTCACCATCAGATACATTAACGTCATACCCTGGACATTAAGACCCTCAGCCACCTCCTTCTAGTACATAAAGGATAAAAAGGGTTGGGGCTTGCCATAAGAGAAGTAGGGTTGGGACAATCATATAGGTGCTAGGGCTTAATGTGACCAGCCGATTGATCAGAGGTGGCCTCTCTCATTGCCTGTCTAGCCTTAGTAAGGACCAAAGTGGAGTGTTGCTTGTCATGTACTGCTCAGCCACATAGGTTCCATCCTTAAGCATCATGGCTCGCCACTCATGTCCAACAGGGTGTGTCCATTAGGGGAGTCTTACCCCTCTGCAATCATTGTAATAAAATATGAGACGTTGAAGATTATGAACACATGGTCAATATTTTAAGGATATAAAACTTGTCCGCAATTTATTTATTGTGTTATATACTGTATATATACCTTTCTGCCCAGGAATCACAAAGTTCCGAGTTTGATACTGGTGTTACATAATTGATAGTCACCTAACACTTATTTACAGTAGTGTAGAAACCAAAATGGCTGTTATAAGTTGCAGCCCGTGGCCTTGAAGGATTGAATGACAAGGCTTGACCTCATCCAGATCCTTCCGGTGGATACCGTGAGAATCGGTGGAGAAGACCCTCTTCTGGTTTAGATTAGAAAGAGTTTTTAGTCAGTATTGGCCAAACCACGACGGTGGTAAGTCGTGTTAAGTGCACGGCCGACTCAATCTGCGCAGGTAGTCTGGTGGGGATTTCGGAATAAAATATGATCTGAAGCAAATCGAAGTCTTGTGTTATTATCTAAAAACTACCAATGACACAGGGCTTATGATAAAGAGAAATCCCCAATGGAAGACCAGGCACGAAGTCCCCAAGACGAAGTCCATACGCTAGAAGAAGAACGTAAGATACCAAAGATGAGCAGAAGAATAATAGAAGTAAAGAAAGAGAGTATACAACACTAGTCCCCACTGACTCACCACATGAGTAGCACAGATTAGGTAATCTGATCTGTGCAATAAAGTGGAGAGCTGACGATAGGTGTGGCACTCCACTCCAGCAAAAACCTGGTTTAGTGCTAACAAAAAGGGGATAGACTCCTCACTGTCCTGCTAATACTGACAATAGGTCATTCCACCAAAATATTATTTAAAAAAAGTTTTCATTAACTTCATGTGTATTAATGAAATTAAGAAATAATTAAAATTATTCAGACTATTGTCTTCATCTTTATTGTTATCTGCACGTTTCGTCCTTCTTCAGGTATTTCTTGTCTAACTCAGTAACCTTCTCTTTAACTCGGGAGCCTTCACGGAACTTTGAACCTAACCCTTTATTTAATCCATGGGGATAACACAGTTTAACACTTGTACCTCGTTATGGTTAACGGAATGCGAACAGTCTATCCCTGTGGATTAAGTTTCCCAACTCCGACAAGAAATACCTAAAGAAGGTGGGAGGACACATCGGCCAAAACATTGTGCAGATAACAATAAAGATGAGGACAATAGTCCGAATAATACAAATTATCAAGCTTCATCTAAAAAATTCAGAGAAATAGAAGAAATAACTTCATGTGCATTAATAAACTGGTAGTTGACCTTCATCGACCACCTTCTAGAAACTTTAACATAAAAATGTTTTGGAGTAATTTGAAAATACGGTCAAGACTTAATTATATAGGTTCTACAGCTTGAAATGACCAGCCGAGTGATCGAATAGGGCCTCTCTGACTGGCCATATAGCCTAAGTGAGGGCCGAAGTGGAGTGTTGTAGATTACCTTTTGATGTCTAGAACATTCAAACATTAATAAGCTTTAAATAAAAACTTATTTTGTGATCCTGTGCCCCACCCCCAAATCTCTGGCCTTGTGCCACAACTAAACTAACCTCAGTAAATAACTATACATTCCAAACCAACTAATCATAAATTTCAATTACAATTAAAGTAAAAAGTTAATTTGGCAGAGTGGCCTATTGTCAGTATCTAACTGCTTTTCACTAGCTCTAGCCCAGGAAGATTGTTTTTGAGTCTGAGGTGGAGTGCTACACCTACCATCAGCTCCCCACTTTACTGAGTGGCCTATTGTCGGTATCAGCTGGACAGCAAGGAAATTCAACCCCTTTTCACTACCTTTAGACCAGGGAGATTCCTCTTGCATCCGAGGTGGAGCGTTACACCTACCATCAGCTCCCCACTTTACTGAGTGGCCTATTGTTTGGTATCAGCTGGACAGCAAGAGGATCTAACTCCTTTTCACTAGCTTTAAACCAGGGAGATTTTTTTTGCGCCCAACGTGGAGCACTAAACCTACCATCAGCTCCCCCTTTACTGAGTGGCCTATTGTCAGTATCAGCTGGACAGCAAGAGGACCTAACTCCTTTTCACTAGCTTTAAACCAGGGAGATTTTTTTTGCGCCCAACGTGGAGCACCAAACCTACCATCAGCTCCCCACTTTACTGAGTGCCTATTGTCAGTATCAGCTTAACTCCTTTTCACTAGCTTTAAACCAGGGAGATTTTTTTTGCGCCCGTGTGGAGCACCAAAACCTACCATCAGCTCCCCACTTTACTGAGTGGCTTATTGTCGGTATCAGCTGGACAGCAAGAGGACCTAACTCCTTTTCACTAGCTTTAAACCAGGGAGATTTTTTCTGCGCCCAACGTGGAGCACCAAACCTACCATAAGCTCCCCACTTTACTGAGTGGCCTATTGTCGGTATCAGCAGGACAGCAAAGAAATCCACCCTTTTGTTCAGGTGGATACTCTACCAACTGAGCTTATAATTAAAAATTCATAATAAAATAAACAAATCAATGAATCCTAAAGTCGGTTACAAATTTTGAATATGGCATTCGACCATCGAGTCTAGGTGCACAACATAAGAATGAATCACCAGAAGCCGATTTTTTTAATATTTATATGACTGCTAATAATAAGCAAGTCACACGGTAACTAAATCAATTAAAGAACCAATCACAATCCACGAGTGTCTTTCTTTGTTTTAGAGCAGTTTTAAGCTGACTGCTGGACATAAGGTTACAAGGAAACTAAGTCAAAAGTAGATTGGTCACACAGTGAGATCAAGAGAGACAGGGGCGGTGCCTTAGCTCCAAGGTCAATATCCCCCCCCCCTCTCTATCACTCTACCTTTTCTCTGATACACACTCAACAGTCATAGACAAAACAACATGCAAAAATTTCAAAGGCTTGCATAAAATGACAATTACTACTACTAGCAAATATATGCACCCTCCGGGTGCAAGTATTTAAGTTTTAATGTAATAAATAATTATGTTAAATTAGTTAGGCTAATGAAACTAAATAAGAATACAGATAAAAAGATTTGAAACAGAGGGGGGTATAATCGAAAAATAGAACAACTGAAACTTTCTCTTCAATCACTCCCGTCTTTCATTGTTAAATTTTCCTAATTTAACCATTTAGTTAAAATAGGAAGTAAAGAATAACATTACAGTTATTTCTTCTTCTTAAAAGATTTATCCCCAAGAATTTTGCTCATATTCATTAAGATAAAACCAAACAATTAGAAATCAATAATACTAAGCATATATTTATTAAAATCAAATTT
>CM042163.1:12069157-12143403 GCA_023376005.1 Doryteuthis pealeii
ATTCAATGTTTTCACATAATTTGTTTGTTTTTTGGTTAAGCTCAGTCTCAAGAGCATCAGGTCTGGAGCCACAAAGTTCTGGGTTCGATACCAACCCCTGTCAACTCAGTGTACGTGAAGCACAGCTTCATGTGAAGCAGAGAGCTGATGGCAAGATTCGGGCTTCACCCCAGACACAAAAACAATCTGTCTGGTCTCGTGCTAGTGAAAAGGGGATAGACTCCCTCGCAGTCCAGCTGACTCCAATAATAGTCCACTCTACTGACTTTACTTTTTACTTACTTATATTTTCTTTGCTTATATTCATTGCATGTTATATAAATATGTATAGTTATTTACTAAACTTTGCTTAAGTTGTGGCACAAGGCCGCATGCATGGAGCATCTACCGACTGATCTAAACAGGCCCCTTGAATTATTTTTACCAATTCATTAATACACGTAAAATTACTGAAAATTATTTCTACCAATTTATTAATACACTGGAACAAATCATATATAAAAATAAAAAAAAGATTTGGCTTTAGATAATCTGCAAGGGATTAAACTGAACCAACCTATCAACCAACATCAAAAAGGTAATTGAGTCCAAACTCTGAATGTCCTGCCTTCATGAGTCATATTCATAAAAAATAAATTCTAAACTCAGACTAATCTAAATCTCATGTTAATAAGAACATAGAATTCATGGGTGAGGGCACGTATGTCGCCCTGTCAGTTGGGGCTTAGAATATATCAGCTCTATCCTCTACAGAGCAGTAAGACACTCCCCACAAAAAAAAATAAGAGTGTTCTGGGTACAACATTGAGCTCCAGTGTTGGAATATTTTGATTATATATATATATATTTACCAACTCCTCCACACAAGCAGGATACGACACAAGGTCAATTTCTTAAGCGGAGTTCAACAGGTTTGAATTCAGAGGCGTTTTCCTTCTCCTAGTCTGGTTACCTAGCCATGGTTAAAGAACCCAGTCTGCCCTGCTATTTATCCATAGCTGGAGGGAGAGTAGGATTCATACCTTTCCCAAGGGTATTAGCGCTAAGTGAAATGTAATTACCACGTCCAGGATTTGAACTCGGGGCGACAAGTCCATTTCCCATGACTTTAACCATTACACCACGCGCTTCCTACATTTATATTTTGATTATATAAGGTGTAACATCCAGTTCTGGAGATTCCTGGAGTGTGGAGTACTCCTTCATTTCCTTTACTCCTAGCTCTACTCTGACCCGGAGTGGTACTATCTGTTAGAGTATCATCTATGGGTCAAATAAATCTGTTTGAAAATTATTTGTATCAGACCGGAAAACTTGATGCCATGTAACTGTAAATTATTTGAAGGTATAGTTTCCGAAGGATTATTATTAGTTACTAGAAAATGAAAACACCCTCCGGGCGTCGTAAAAATTAATTTTTGAAAGACATTGCCTGAGAGTTAAAAATTCAATGTTCAGAGGGTTGGTATCATAAGTAAGCAAATCTTCATACTATTAAAGGAGTAAAAAAAAAATAAAGTAATTTGAAATGAAAACTGAGCCCCGTCCCTCTCAAATAAAATGTTGTGTGCATGTTAATAATCAAACAATTATTTTTGAATATTTTCCACATCAATTTTACACAAAATCGTAGGTATTTATTTTATTTGTAAACTTTTTAGTTAACTTCTTGTTACTGTAAAAAAAAAAAAGGGACGAGAGTAAAAAAATTTNCAATTTAAAAATAGCTTACTCAAATTTTGGGTGTATATAGCATAAGATATTGACGTAAGATGTACGTTAGAGCTATGACGTAGTTTTTGTACAGACAGAAATACAGACAATCTCCATTATTAATAGATTTGAAACCATATAAAACTGTGCAAGCAAGTGACTATCATTAAATAGAGCTCAATCGGTTAGAGCGTCTGCTAGGAAACCACAAGTCTCTGCTTCAATACTGACCTCGCCAACTTCAGCGTATGAGTAGCTCAGGGATCTGTGTCGTAAAGTGAGGAGCTGATGGTAGGTTAGTGCTCCATCTCAGACGCAAAACAATCTCCTTGGTATAGTGCTATGAAAAGGGGATAGATTCCCTCGCTGTCTGCTGATACTGACTTTGGCCACCCCGATGACTACTACGACTATTAGATAGGAATACTTCAAACCATACGAATGTGTGAAATTATTTGTATTAGAAAGGAGTGTTTGATATTGTATAACTGTGTGAAAAAGAATTATTAAGAAGGAACTACGCAATTGAACAAGATTCCCAAAACTTCTAGGCATAAAATAACTGAGACAGGTTGACATGCCATTAAAATCAATCAATTAATCACATTACATGTAAACATTTGAATATTTAATTAAACTATTAAATAACTATTCTTTATTCTATTCCAGCAAGTCTGCTTAACGGACCACTCACTAAATGGCAGGTTTGCTAAATTGCCATTTTGAGCTGTTTTTTTTTTTTTTTCTTTCAATTTAGGATTGAAAGTCTAGAGTATTTATTGTCTCATACCCCACCTGTATGGACTGGGCACAGGCTCCGTTTTAACGTGGGGCCACCTACAAGCCGAAGCTAATGGGTGGGAGAGAACAAAAAATTGCGTCGATCCATTGGCATTTCCCCCTCAAGGGGGGCGCCGGGCAATACCCAGCCCTCTGGGATCGACGCTATTATTATAACCTAACCGGTCCAGCGGCCGAGCTCACCGGACCCCCAGTCGAAACCGGGTGATGAAAGTCTAGAGTAGTGAATAGCTGAAAATTTGAACTTTTTTTTTTTAAATTTAAGCTAGTTTTATTTTTTTTAATTCCTTTTTTTTTAAAACTTGATAATACAGTTTTAAAATTTTTATTTATTTCTTGATTTTAGAAATTTTTTATTTTGAACCAAAAAATGACCTCTGTCCCTCTAGATCTGTGGTTCTCAACCTTTTTTGTGGACCCCTTTGATTTCTATTTTTACTCTGGTTGACCCCCATAGCCATTCTATGTTTGAAAAATTCTATTGTATTTTTATAATTAAAAGTTTTGCTTTCTTGCACCCCTCCCCCACAAAAAAAATGTTATAAGGTCCCTGGGTCTCCATATGGACCCCAGTTGAGAAACCCTTCCCCTAGATGAACATTTAAACATCCAATCTTCAAATAATGAAATCTGGCAATCCAGGTTCAAATCATGCTTAGGGTAACCCAAAGTACAAGCCTTTTTTAGATCTCATTTTTCCTATAAACAATATCATTGAAGGAGCCAGAAAAGTTTGTCTAACTTTACCAAAACTCATAATCCAAAATCCTTGAATTAGACTATATTGTATGTTCATCTATATAGCTTACAAATCACACACAGAATGAAATAATACATAAACATGTCAGTGCACTGACTACTAGCATTCCCAGTTGTTGTTTTTTTATTTGAGGTTATTTTTTTTAATCAAATTAGTTGTAAGAGCTCTGTTGTAAATGGGAGTTCAAAACTGTGAATTATGTAAATATCCCAGTGGTTCAAAAGTTATGAGAATTTAAAAAAGTGGACATGATTTGTTAAAGAAAAATATGTCAAATCACAGACCCATTCAAAACAAAAGATTCAGTAATTTCTTCACCATTTCTTTATTTTGGAGCAATTTTGATAAAACTTGACATTCTTATGTAAAATTGTATGTTCTTTTTTGATCTGCCCTCAAATTATATCTATCTCTATCCTGTAATCCATAGAGAATAAGCGGTATGGGGTATCTGTGTTTGTTTTTTTTTTTTCTTTCTCTTTTTTTTCTTTTAAAGTTTACCACAAGATTATTCAAATTTTCCTTTAATATTGCATGTATACACATATTAGTATTAATTTAAATAACATCACTTTGAATTTAAAATACTCTTTTTAAATACCTGCTATGTTGTATACATACAAGAAATAGAATAACTCTTTATATAATTTTATAGTAATAGCTGTCCATGATGATTATGATGCTTTCTATTTAAGGAAAGAGAAGGATTCTAATTAGGCATTTCATAATTAACAACTGTCCATGATGTATTGTGCTTCTTATCTAGGAAGGAGTAGCAAACTTCTAATTAGAATTTCATAGTTAATATCTGTCCATGATGATATGATGTTTCTTTTAGAAGGAATGAAGGATTCTATATTAGCATTTAAAGTTAACAGCTGTCCATGATGATTTGTGCTTTTATTTAAGGAAGGAGGAAAATTCTAGAATTTCCTAGTTAATAGTGGTCCTTTTATGATATTCTCATTTAAAAGGAGTCAAGAATTATAATTTGTATTTCCCAGCATTCCCAGTTGTTTTTTTCATTTTTGAGGTTATTATTATTCAATCATATTAGTTTAAATAGAGTCTGTAAATGGAGTTAAAACTGTTTGATTATGTAAATATCCCCAGTGTTCAAAAGATTATGAGAATTTAAAGCCCCAAAATGGTACAGATGTTAGGATATGATGAAAAAAATAATTAAGTCAAATCACTGACCAATGTTCAAAACAAAGAAATTCAGTTCATTTCTTTACCATTTCTTTATTTTTGGAGTAATTGTGATAAACTTGGAAATTCTTATATTAAAATTGCACTGTTCTTCTGATATGCACTCAATTGTATGTATCTCTATGCTGGTACCCATTATGTAGAGAATAAGACGGTACAGATAAATGTTGTTTTTGTTGATCTCTTCCGATTTTAGGAAGGAGGGAAAATTCTAGAATTCCTAGTTAATAGTGTCCCATTTATGATATTTCTCATTTAAAAGGAGTCAAAATTATAATTTGTAGTTTCCAGCATTCCCAGTTGTTTTTTTTTCATTTTGAGGTTATTATTATCAAATCATATAGTTGTTAAAGAGTTCTGTTAAATGGAAGTTTAAAACTGTTTGAGTTCATTGTAATATCCCCATGGTTCAAAAAGTTATGAGAATTTAAAGCCCCCAAACATGGACATTGATTTTGTAAAAAGAAAAAAGATTTCAAATCACGGGACCAATTTAAAAACAAGAAATTCAGTCAATTCTTCACCATTTCTATTATTTTTTGGAGCAATTTGGATAAAACTTGGGAATTCTTATATAAAATTGGCATGTTCTTTTTGATAATGCACTCAAATTGATGTATCTCTTTATGCTGCTTAACCCATTATGTTATAGAGAATTAAGAGCGTACAGAAAAATTGTGTTTTTTTTTTTTTTTTTTAAAAATTTTTTTTTTTTAAAAGTTATCATAAGATTATTCAACGTTTTCTTTTTAATAGTGCATCTATACACATATATAAGGGTAGATAATATGAAACCACACAGAGTCTCGTCCAAATAAAGTTTTGTGTGTTTTTTATATTATCTTACCTTAATATACCATCGGATTCATTTTCCTACTTTTAATACATATACAGTATTATTTAAAAAATATCACTTTGAAACACAAAAAGACCGTTTTTAAAAATTCCTGCTGGTTGTAGACAGAAACCTCTTGTTACATAAATTTTTTTCAACAATGGTCTTTATTTTTCTTTTTGTGGTTAACGCAAAGAAAGAAGAAAAAAAGAAAGAAAAGGTATATAAGCTATCACGTAGATAAAACTTGCTTATTTTACTTTTTATTTTAGTTTCATCTTGTTTTGATTATGAAATTTTCGAGCCTTCGGTTCTCAAAAAATCATTTTCTGGATTGATTAAACACGTGTTTTAACTGATTTTGCACTAAAACAAAAAAAAAAATTTTTTTAAATGATTCACCTTTTTTAAAAATCTTATTTTTCTTTTATAAAAAGTTTTATAAGGTTTTTTTCCGTTGGGGTAGCCCCTAAAGTTCCTGTATCAACCCTGGACCGCAAGGGAGTCTCTCCCCTTTTCCTAGCGCTAGGACCAAGAAGTTGTTTGGGGTATCTTGAGCATGGCAGTGCCACACCTACCATCAGTTCGTCACTCTTACCAACACAGTCCCTGCTGCTACTTGTATTGCTGAGTTGCGAGCGTGACGGTCATCGAACAAGAACCTTGAGGTTCCTAGTCGAACGCTCTACTGACTGAGCTAAACTGGGCCCTATAAAGTTATAGCTCTATAAAATGTTTAGTTGTTATATGTATTTTTTTTTCTTTCTGTAAAGCAATTTCTTTATCTTTTCAGGAAAGAATGTATATCGTTTTGTAAAAACGAAAAAATCAAACCAGATAAACATCTTGAAATAATGATGTGAGTTATTAAAATTTACTATTCCTGTTTAACCCTGTCCCATAATAATTGTTATCTTTATATATAAGTTCCATACATTAAATGTATCAAATATTATGGACAGAGGAAATAGTTCATTGAAACCTGTCATAATTAGTCGTTACATTTGAAAATATATTTCTACATTAAAATGTAACAAATATTATGTCGGGACAGGAAAGTAGTTCATTGAAACCTGTCCCATAATAATTTGTACATTTGAAAAATATTTGTATATTAAATGTAACAAATATTATGGGACAGGAAGTAGTTCATTGAACCTGTCCCATAATAGTTATTACATTTGAAAATAATTTCATACATATTAAATGTATCACAAAATATTATGGGACAGAGGAAAAACTAGTTCATTGAAACCTGTCCCATAATAGTTATACATTTGGAAATATATTTCATACATTAAATGTATCAAATATTATGGGACAGAGGGAAATAGTTCATTGAAAACCTGTCCCATAATAGTTATTACATTTGAAATATATTTCATACATTAAAATGTATCAAATATTATGGGACAGAGGAAATAGTTCATTGAAACCTGTCCATAATAGTTATTACATTTTGAAAATATATTTCATACATTAAATGTAACAATATTTATGGGACAGGAAGAATAGTTCATTGAAACCTGTCCCATAATAGTTATTACATTTGAAATATATTTCATACATTAAATGTATCAAATATTATGGACAGAGGAAAATAGTTCATTTGAAACTGTCCATAATAGTTATACATTTGAAAATATATTTCATACATTAAATGTATCAATATTATGGACAGAGGAAATAGTCATTGAAACCTGTCCCATAATATTGTTCATTTGAAAATATATTCATAACATTGAATGTAACACAATATTATGGGACAGGAAATAGTTCATTGAAACCTGCCATAATAGTTACATTTGAAAAATATATTTCATACATTTAAATGTAACAAATATTATGGGACAGGAAGTAGTTTCATTGAAACCTGTCCCATAATAGTTGTTACATTTGAAAATATATTTCATACATTAAATGTAACAAATATTATGGGACAGGAAGTAGTTCATTGAAACCTGTCCCATAATAGTTGTTACATTTGAAATATATTTCATACATTAAATGTAACAAATATTATGGACAGGAAGTAGTTCATTGAAACCTGTCCCATAATAGTTGTTACATTTTGAAAATATATTTCATACATTAAATGTAACAATATTTATGGACAGGAAGTAGTTCATTGAAACCTGTCCCATAATAGTTATTACATTTTGAAAATATATTTTCATACATTAAATGTAACAAATATTATGGGACAGGAAGTAGTTCATTGAAACCTGTCCCATAATAGTTGTTACATTTGAAAATATATTCATACATTAAATGTATCAAATATTATGGGACAGAGGAAATAGTTCATTGAAACCTGTCCCATAATAGTTATTACATTTGAAAATATATTTCATACATTAAATGTATCAAATATTATGGGACAGAGGAAATAGTTCATTGAAACCTGTCCCATAATAATTGTTACATTTGAAAATATATTTCATACATTGAATGTAACAAATATTATGGGACAGGAAGTAGTTCATTGAAACCTGCCCCATAATAGTTTATTACATTTGAAAATATATTTTGTATATTAAATGTAACAAATATTATGGGACAGGAAGTAGTTCATTGAACCTGTCCCATAATAGTTGTTACATTTGAAAATATATTTTGTATATTAAATGTAACAAATAATGGGACAGAGTTAGTATTTTACTATAATTCACCTAATGTCTTATTTATTTGTCTGTGTGGTATTGCATAATTTAGGAAGAGGCTACCTTGCCGGTCCTGGTCAAATAGGTAAACCTGCTTTTAGGCCTATTATGCCGGTCCTTGTAAATTTCAATGCTAGCAACTGGGCTTTCATGTTTGTCTTTAAGTTTAAAAGGTAATATAAATAAATTTTTATTTTATATTTATATTTTGTGAAGGATAAAGATACAAAAAATTCTTCTAAATGAAAAATATAGATACTGTTAACTGAAGAATAATTAAAGTTCCAATTACTGTCGAACTGGGAAGACAAGGCACAAATAGTTGTAACTTAAATACAAACCCGAATGTCACAAAGTCTACTGCAGAATGACAGGATATATATAAGACTCCCCAATGTCATTCAAATCAAGCAGTCAATCAGAACTCAAGGAATGGAATGACCCAAATCACCCAAATTCATGAATGGGTCATTCTTGATTTCTATATATACCAACTGTCTTGGACACTGCTTAAGTGTACTTAGCTGCTGTTATCCAAACCAACAGTAGACTTACTGACTTCAATATTAATGAGTTTGATAAGACGTGAATAAATTGATGATGAGGGTAAATTTGAATTTTTTTCATGAATTTTTTCCAAAGTGGAAAAATGGCATTTTCCACTATCAATTGTTAAAACGTAAAATTATAACCCCAAACTCAACCCCAACATTAGCTTTTATAAGGAAAGATGTTAAATGTGAAATTCCTGGATACTAGCTTTTATTTTTCATTTAGAAGAATTTTTATTTTTCATTTAGAAGAATTTTTATTTTTTATTTAGAAGAATTTTTATTTTTCATTTAGAAGAATTTTTATTTTTCATTTAGAAGAATTTTTATTTTTCATTTAGAAGAATTTTTATTTTTTATTTAGAAGAATTTTTATTTTTCATTTAGAAGAATTTTTGTATCTTTATCCATCACAAGATATTTTGGTAATTTATGAGGAAGACCGTCCCGGTCTCTTGCCTCAAAACTTGCTAACGGTGAGTGGTGAAAAACCAACCCAGCTACGATTGAAGTCCGTAGCCGAAGCAATAGATAGATATGAAGATGACTAGATAGATAGTTTTTTTTTTATTTTATTAAAATATAAAAGAATATCTAAATACTCAGATTTTCTTTTATTCATGTTTGTTTAATGTCTTGTTTTTAGTTTAAATAAACAAGAATATCTAAATATTTTGATTTTTTTTTTTTTACTTGTAATTGATTGTTAGAAATGAATATATTAAAATAAAATGAAAATACCGAAAGAAATAAACATTTTGGATTTTTTTATATGTAAGTGAATGTCAAAAAACCCCCCCAAAAAAAACAAAACGCCCCAAGCTGGTTGTTTACTTTCAAGTGACACTGCTTCAGCTACGGACTTCAATCGTAGCTGGGGTTGGTTTTTCAGCAATCACCGGTAGCAAGTTTTGAGGCAGGAGACCGGGACAGTCTTCCTCATAAATTACCGATATTTTTAACATTACTTACATTCATAATAAAAAAAAATATTTACAGCGACAGTAAGATAAGCATAAAAGTAGGTTTGTTTATTTTACTGGGACTGGCAGAATTAGCCTTAAAAGCATGTTTGTCTATTTGACCAAGATCGGCTGAGTAGCCTATTCACATAATTTATCGACTACTAAGAACTATAGCCACCAAATTTTCTATGGTTACTAACAAGACCCTGGAACATTTTTTTTTTTTTTTTTTTTTTTTAAATAACACATTAGTTTCAATAATTTTTATGCTTTTAGTGATTTGCTAAACTGGGCCCTTACTTTCTATTCGTCAGGTTAGCTAAACTTTCTTCTTTTTTTTTCTTTTTTTTTATTAACTGTAAAAGTAAACATCTATCACCTTTCCCCTACCTGCGTGATTTCTGCTCACTGGAAAATCAAATCTAATTTACCCATTTATGGGTTAAATAGAAAAATGTATTTATAAAAAAATTGTATTATCCATTAAAAATTGATTTATTTCAAAACTTTATCAGCGTTAAATGACCCACTGAGGTTGATATGCCGTAAAACAAAACCAAACCAAAATCTAGTTTAAATTTGAACCAGCAATGGCTATTGGGCAGCCAACAGCCTCTTCTTAACTATATTTATTGACTTTGACTGAATTTTTTAGATAAGACTTGTTAAATTATAATATTTATATTTTTGGGACTGTTGTCCTCATCTTTATTATTACTAGCAAGAATATGCACCCTCCAGGTGTAAGTATTTAAGTTTTAATGTAATGAAATATATTAAATTAGAAAGTCTAGCGAAATTAAATAAGAACGCATCTAAAAAGATTACTTATTTTAATTATTACTAATATATTATAGGATTGATTTTAATGTGTTAGAAAATAAAACAATAATATTTGAGATCAATAACACTAAGTAATTATTTATTAAACCTAGTTTTGAGAAAATCAGTATGCAAATTAATCACACCATATATTATGTAAACATTCATTTCTTAGTGATATATAAGGCACATTGCAGGATTTTAAGTGCATTAATAATATGGGCTGTTTTGAGGCAAACCTAACTCAGATTTTCATTGAGACATTGTTAATAGATGAGATTGATTCTATGTATCAATGATTTTGACTATAAATCAAATACTCATTGATAAACTTACACAATTCCTGTGGGTATTTTGACGTAAGCAGAGACGTAGTTCTGGTTACAGACAGACAGACACCTAATCTCCATTATACTAAGATTTTTCAGACTGTTGTCTTCATCTTTATTATTATATACACAACATTTCCGCTGATGTGCTCTCCAGCTTTTTTCAGATGTTTCTCATCATGATCAGGAGCCTTTGAACCAAACTTTTTATTTAATCCATTGGGGCACATCAGCTGAAACGTTGTGCATATAACAATAAAAATCTAAATAATACAAATTTATTGACTTATATTTCAATATTATCTGCGTTATTCGGACTATTGTCCCCATCTTCATTGTTATTTGTACAACGTTTCGGCCGATATATACTCTCCGGCCTTCTTCAGGTATTTCTTGTCGGACTCACAATGAATAACAATGAAGATGGGGACAATAGTCCGAATAACGCAGATAATACTAATCTTCAAGCCTCATCTCAAACATTCAGAGAAATATTATATTTCAAATTAAAAAAAAAAGAAAATCCAGTAAAAGAAATTTCCAGAACATGTTGATATTTGAAATCTTTTTTAACAATAATATTTGAATGTTATCCAAGAGTTTATTTTGGTGATAATTTTTAAGTCTCTAATCTTTAATCAATTTATGCCTTCAAGAGGAACTAGCTTCAAATCTTGCCAGAATGGGAAGGTTTTCAGCTAGTCTTGGTTATTTATTATTCAAAAAGCCCCACACATAAAATCACTGTTTGTATTCATAAACTCAGACAAGACATTTTCTTGATTTCTCCAGCAACAAATCCTTATACACTTTCCATAGTTTTAGTAATTATAAATATGGCCACCATTGCTACATAGAACTTACTCATGTAATTCAGCACCATAAATTTGCCTTGAGCATAAATCCCAGAAATAGTTTATTTTCTTTTTAATATGCATTTATTTCTTAGGGTATGAATTATATAAAAGTTATTACTACCCTCTTCTTTTCTTCCTTGAAAATAAGAAAATCATTTTCTTTTTCAGTTTAAAAAAAATGTAGAAGTTTCTTTTTCTCTCTCTCTCTCCCTCCCCCTCTCTCTCCCTCTCCCTCCCTCCCTCTCTCTCCCTCCCTCCTCTCCCTCTCTTTCTCTCTCTTCTCTCTCTCTCTCTCCTCCCCTCTTCTCTCTTTCTCTTTCCCTCTTTTCTCTTTTCCTCTCTTCTCTCTTTCCTCTCTCTTTTTCCCTTTCTCTTTCCTGCTTCTAAGAATTTCAGACAATTTAAGACTCCTTATAAAATGGGGATGCAGTTGATAATATATGTATAGTGGACATAAATTCAGGGTTCAGTTTATATTAAATTTACATTGTAAATTAAATATCAGGAGTTGTAAATATCACACAAAGTTGGTGTCTGATTGTGTATTGTGCATGTATTGTAAACTGAACACCAACTTTACGGCCACCACAATCAGTCCCACTTTTAAAGTCAATTTTTCTCAAAAAATGAAAAGAATTCTTGAAAATAAGTCTTTTTTAAATGTAAGGGCTATAGAATTTATAAACGTACTGTAATTTCACTGGAAAGATTTTTTGTGTGTATTTTAACACACAAAAAATTTTATTAAATTTTATCCAGAACAAATAAATGATATTAAAATTCACATTTGCAGTTTTTGCTTTGTTTTTAGGTCAGAGCTGATCAAATTCGATTTAAATTACAAAAAACTGTTGATTATGTGAAAGAAGTTATGAAGACCTTATTGTCCTCAGTTTATGTCATTCCTCCAGTAAGTATTATTGTTATTTTTCATTCATCTCTATTCTTACACATAATTATTTTTCTCAATTTTATTCTATCTTTGATTAATTTTTACTTATTAAAGGTGATTTTGTTTCTTTTTGGTTTTTTCTTTTTCTGTTTTTTTTTTTTCCTTTTTCCTTTTCCTTTTATTTATTTTCTTTTCTGCTTTTACTTTTTCTTTTTTAATCTTTTTTTCTTCCATTTTAAAATTTTTTTCCTTTATTTATTTATTTATATATATATATATATATATATATATATATTATATATATATATATATATATTTTTTTTTTTTTTTTTTTTCTTTTCTTTTTCTTTTTTCTGTTTCTTTTTCTTTTCTTTTTCTGTTTCTTTTCTGTTTCTTTTTTCTTTTTTTTCTTTTCTGTTTCTGTTTCTTTTTTCTTTTCTCTGTTTTTTTTTTCTTTTCTTTTTTGTTTCTTTTCTTTTTCTGTTTCTTTTTTCCCCTGCTTTTTTTTAATTTGTTTCTGTTTCTTCTTTTTTTCCCCATCATTTATTCTTTTTTTCTCTGTTTCCATTTGTATTTTTTTCCATTCTTTTTCAGAAAAATATTCAATTATTTTGTAGGTATTTTTCATCCCATAATATAAACCTTAGGAACTGTTTCATTTATTGAATTGGGAAATGAGAAAAACTTGTAAAGAATTAAATCAAACTGGGTTTTTAAATCATTGAATGAAGAAGCTACTGATATATACAGTATGACTTATATAATCAATCCTTTAACTTTCAATTTTAAAGTTTAAACAATATTTGGATAAAAGTATGACAAAGATGCCGGTTTACCTCGGTCAGTATAGTTACCACCCAGGTTCCAGGTTTGATACCAGTCCCCTGCTACCTCAGTGCATGAGTAGCACAGATTGGGTAATCTGATCTGTGGGGACCTGACAGTAGGTGTGACATTCCACCTCAGCAAAAAAACAATATCCCTGGTCTAGCGCTAGTGAAAAGGATGAAAAACAAGACCTATAAAAGGCAGAGGAAGCTCTTTGCTCAGTGGCCATCTAGCACATTATTGGAGCTGGTGGTAGGTGTGACATTCCACCTCGTCATTATTGGAGCTGGTGGTAGGTGTGGCATTCCACCTCGTCATTATTGGAGCTGGTGGTAGTGTGGCATTCCACTTCGTCATTATTGGAGCTGGTGGTAGGTGTGGCATTCCACTTCATCATTATTGGAGCTGACGGTAGGTGTGGCATTCCACCTCGTCATTATTGGAGCTGGTGGTAGGTGTGGCATTCCACCTCGTCATTATTGGAGCTGGTGGTAGGTGTGGCATTCCACCTCAGAAAAAACAAACATCTCCCTGGTCTAGTGCTAGAGAAAAGGGGATAGACTCCCTCGCTGTTTGGCTGATTCTGACAGTAAGCCACTGCCAATTTTTTTTATGGCTAAAATATATACAGTGAATGTAAATCTATTTGGAATTAACTATCTCTGAATTCGCTTCATTTCAGTTTTATTTTTATCATAAGTTTTTATTCATATTAGAAAAGATTGTAAAATTCTAATCTGTTAATTAACATTGGACAGATTAGAGAGTTTCATTGGTATGAAACCAAGAGACCGCTGTGTCGGCTGGGGCATTAGACTGCACCTCTGCAGAGGGGTAAGACTCCCCCCAATGGGGCCACCTGTTGGCCATGGGTGGCGACCCATGATGCTTAAGGATAGAGCCCAGGTGGATGAGCAGTTCATGACATGCAATACTCCGCTTTGGCCCTATCTTAGGCTAGACGGGCGGTCGGAGAGGCCCCCTCCAATCAACCCTATTGCCCTTATGGCAAGCCCCAACCCACTTTTTATCATATGGGTGCTAGAAGGCGGTGGCTGCGGGTCTACATGTCCTGGGAATGACGTTAAACTCTATCTGATGGTGAGGTTCCAGTTTTGGAGGTTTGGGGAATGTGGAGCACCCCTTCATTACCATTGCTCCCTGGTCCACTCTGACCCGGAGTGGTAGTACCTGTTAGGATCCCATCTATGGGTTAAATAGAAAAATGTATTTATAAAAAAATTGTATTATCCATTAAGAATTGATTTATTTCAAAACTTTATCGGCATTAAATGACCCACTGAGGTTGATATGCCGTAAAACAAAACAAAAAAAAACAATAATCTGTTAATTAACATTGGACAGATTAGAGAGTTTCATTGGTATGATGAAACCAAGAGACAATTAGTAAATTTCTAACCTTCCTTAACAAGAATCTTCAGCTTATGAACCATTACAAATGACACTAGTCTAAAGTAGTTATTATAGTAGTTTTATAACAACTGGTATTTGTCCATTTCCTGTTTGTAAATATTTGATTTCGTAGCTAATTCTAATCTAATATATACAACATGTTTAGAGTTTATATATATATATATATATATATATATATATATATATATATATACTGGATTGTTTGAATGTGTTCTCATAAAGCGGGAGTAATAAAAGAGCAAGAACAGAGAATCTGAAATATCTCAGACACTTGACTGAACAGTAGAAATCTAATAAAAGAGACACTATACATAGTATACATATACGGACATGGATATTTAGGTACCAAGTGGGCAAATAGTAGTTTAAATCGATGGACACAAGGACTTAGAAATTAATGACCACGCATAAAACTATACACTCCAAAAGTAATATTGAGAAATTCGACGGAGAAAAAAGGACAATTCTTCATTAATATCTAAGTCCGCATTCAATCAGCAACAAAGATTAAAATGAAAATTCAAAATAAAAAAAGCAATAAGTAAAAAAAAAGAAAACAGAGTAGCGACCCAATCCTAATAATTGTTCGAAACAGCAAAGCAATTTTAAAAGCAATATAAGATATAAAGTTCTTAAGGAAGGATAGAAATTACTAAATATGACATGATGCTTTTAGAATAAGTAATTATCACACTATAATTCCTAATGTTCCAATGGTTGAGTTGGTAGAATTTCTGATTGCATCATTATTACGGTCAACACTTATGTGGAGTTTCACTAGTAGGAAGCGCGTGGTGTAATGGTTAAAGTCATGGGAAATGGACTCGTCGGCCCGAGTTCAAATCCTGGACGTGGTAATTTAATTTCACTTTGCGCTAATACCCTTGGGAAAGGTATGAATCCTATTCTCCCTCCAGCTATGGATAAATAGTAGGGCAGACTGTGCTCTTTAACCTTGGTTAGGCAACCGGTCTAGGAGAAGGAAAACTCTGAATTCAAACCTGTTGAACTCCGCTTAAGAAATTGACCTTGTGTCACATCCTGCTTGTGCGGAGGGGTTGGTAAATATATATATATGTGTGGAGTTTCAATTGTGTATTCATCATCAGATGATTCTAGATCATCTGATTCTCCAACAATATTTAAATGTCTATTTGTTTTGTCAATATTTTGTCATATTTATTAGAAACATATTTATCATGCAGTCCATGACATGCAACCCCTCACTTTGGTTAGGTCGGAGAGGCCCCCTCTGATTGATCGGTTGGTCACGTCAAGCCCTAGCACCTATATGATTGCCCCAACACTATTGCTCTTATGGCAAGCCCCAACCCTTTTTATCATATGGGTGCTAGAAGGCAGTAGCTGAGGGTCTTCATGTCTTGGGTATGACATTAAACTCTAACTGATGGTGAGGTTCCAGTTCTGGAGGTCTAAGGAATGTAGAGCACCTCTTCATCACCATTGCTCCCTGGTCCACTCTGACCCGGAGTGGTAGTACCTATTAGGGTCCCATCTATGGGTTAAATAGAAAATTTGTAAACAAAAAAATAATTGAGTTAAAAATTTTTTCTTCCAAACTATCACTACGAATCTTTCAAAACTTTGCTGGCATTAAATGACCCACAGTGGTTGACATGCCATAAAACAAAACAAACATATTTATCATGAACAAAACCAGGTTCTGTGTCAGGTCGCTCAATGCACCACTGGTACTATGTAACCCACTACTGTTTCATAGTTGGATCATTGATGACTCAACCTACTGTTTCATAGTTGGATCATTGATGACTCAAACTATCACTACGAATCTTTCAAAACTTTGCTGGCATTAAATGATCCACAGTGGTTGATATGCCATAAAACAAAACAAACATATTTATCATGAACAAAACCAGGTTCTGTGTCAGGTCGCTCAACACACTACTGGTACTATGTAACCCACTACTGTTTCATAGTTGGATCATTGATGACTCGACCTACTGTTTCATAGTTGGATCATTGATGACTCAAACTATCACTACGAATCTTTCAAAACTTTGCTGGCATTAAATGATCCACAGTGGTTGATATGCCATAAAACAAAACAAACATATTTATCATGAACAAAACCAGGTTCTGTGTCAGGTCGCTCAACACACTACTGGGTACTATGTAACCACTACTGTTTCATAGTTGGATCATTGATGACTCGACCTACTGTTTCATAGTTGGATCATTGATGACTCAAACTATCACTACGAATCTTTAAAACTTTGCTGGCATTAAATGATCCACAGTGGTTGATATGCCATAAAACAAAACAAACATATTTATCATGAACAAAACCAGGTTCTGTGTCAGGTCGCTCAATGCACTACTGGTACTATGTAACCCACTACTGTTTCATAGTTGGATCATTGATGACTCAACCTACTGTTTCATAGTTGGATCATTGATGACTCAAACTATCACTACGAATCTTTTCAAAACTTTGCTGGCATTAAATGATCCACAGTGGTTGATATGCCATAAAACAAAACAAACATATTTATCATGAACAAAACCAGGTTCTGTGTCAGGTCGCTCAACACACTACTGGTACTATGTAACCCACTACTGTTCATAGTTGGATCATTGATGACTCGACCTACTGTTTCATAGTTGGATCATTGATGACTCAAACTATCACTACGAATCTTTCAAAACTTTGCTGGCATTAAATGATCCACAGTGGTTGATATGCCATAAAACAAAAACAAACATATTTATCATGAACAAAACAGGTTCTGTGTCAGGTCGCTCAACACACTACTGGTACTTATGTAACCCACTACTGTTTCATAGTTGGATCATTGATGACTCGACCTACTGTTTCATAGTTGGATCATTGATGACTCAAACTATCACTACGAATCTTTCAAAACTTTGCTGGCATTAAATGATCCACAGTGGTTGACATGCCGTAAAACAAAACAAACATATTATCATGAACAAAACCAGGTTCTGTGTCAGGTCGCTCAATGCACTACTGGTACTATGTAACCCACTACTGTTTCATAGTTGGATCATTGATGACTCGACCTACTGTTTCATAGTTGGATCATTGATGACTCAAACTATCACTACGAATCTTTCAAAACTTTGCTGGCATTAAATGATCCACAGTGGTTGATATGCCATAAAACAAAACAAACATATTTATCATGAACAAAACCAGGTTCTGTGTCAGGTCGCTCAACACACTACTGGTACTATGTAACCCACTACTGTTTCATAGTTGGATCATTGATGACTCGACCTACTGTTTCATAGTTGGATCATTGATGACTCAAACTATCACTACGAATCTTTCAAAACTTTGCTGGCATTAAATGATCCACAGTGGTTGACATGCCGTAAAACAAAACAAACATATTTATCATGAACAAAACCAGGTTCTGTGTCAGGTCGCTCAACACACTACTGGTACTATGTAACCCACTACTGTTTCATAGTTGGATCATTGATGACTCGACCTACTGTTTCATAGTTGGATCATTGATGACTCAAACTATCACTACGAATCTTTCAAAACTTTGCTGGCATTAAATGATCCACAGTGGTTGATATGCCATAAACAAAACAAACATATTTATCATGAACAAACCAGGTTCTGTGTCAGTCGCTATGCACTACTGGTACTATGTAACCCACTACTGTTTCATAGTTGGATCATTGATGACTCAACCTACTGTTTCATAGTTGGATCATTGATGACTCAAACTATCACTACGAATCTTTCAAAACTTTGCTGGCATTAAATGATCCACAGTGGTTGATATGCCATAAACAAAACAAACATTTATCATGAACAAAACCAGGTTCTGTGTCAGGTCGCTCAATGCACTACTGGTACTATGTAACCCACTACTGTTTCATAGTTGGATCATTGATGACTCAACCTACTGTTTCATAGTTGGATCATTGATGACTCAAACTATCACTACGAATCTTTCAAAACTTTTGCTGGCATTAAATGATCCACAGTGGTTGATATGCCATAAAACAAAACAAACATATTTATCATGAACAAAACCAGGTTCTGTGTCAGGTCGCTCAATGCACTACTGGTACTATGTAACCCACTACTGTTTCATAGTTGGATCATTGATGACTCGACCTACTGTTTCATAGTTGGATCATTGATGACTCAAACTATCACTACGAATCTTTCAAAACTTTGCTGGCATTAAATGATCCACAGTGGTTGATATGCCATAAAACAAAACAAACATATTTATCATGAACAAAACCAGGTTCTGTGTCAGGTCGCTCAATGCACTACTGGTACTATGTAACCCACTACTGTTTCATAGTTGGATCATTGATGACTCAACCTACTGTTTCATAGTTGGATCATTGATGACTCAAACTATCACTACGAATCTTTCAAAACTTTGCTGGCATTAAATGATCCACAGTGGTTGATATGCCATAAAACAAAACAAACATATTTATCATGAACAAAACCAGGTTCTGTGTCAGGTCGCTAATGCACTACTGGTACTATGTACCACTACTGTTTATAGTTGGATCATTGATGACTCGACCTACTGTTTCATAGTTGGATCATTGATGACTCAAACTATCACTACGAATCTTTCAAAAACTTTGCTGGCATTAAATGATCCACAGTGGTTGATATGCCATAAAACAAAACAAAATATTTTATCATGAACAAAACCAGGTTCTGTGTCAGGTCGCTCAACACACTACTGGTACTATGTAACCCACTACTGTTTCATAGTTGGATCATTGATGACTCGACCTACTGTTTCATAGTTTGGATCATTGATGACTCAAACTATCACTACGAATCTTTCAAAACTTTGCTGGCATTAAATGATCCACAGTGGTTGACATGCCGTAAAACAAAACAAACATATTTATCATGAACAAAACCAGGTTCTGTGTCAGGTCGCTCAATGCACTACTGGTACTATGTAACCCACTACTGTTTCATAGTTGGATCAATTGATGACTCGACCTACTGTTTCATAGTTGGATCATTGATGACTCGACCTACTGTTTCATAGTTGGATCATTGATGACTCAACTATCACTACACTAATCTTTCAAAACTTTGCTGGCATTAAATGATCCAAGTGGTTGATAATGCATAAAACAAAACAAACATATTTATCATGAACAAAACCAGGTTCTGTGTCAGGTCGCTCAACACACTACTGGTACTATGTAACCCACTACTGTTTCATAGTTGGATCATTGATGACTCAAACTATCACTACGAATCTTTCAAACTTTGCTGGCTTAAATGATCCACAGTGGTTGATATGCCATAAACAAAACAAACATATTTATCATGAACAAAACCAGGTTCTGTGTCAGGTCGCTCAACACACTACTGGTACTATGTAACCCACTACTGTTTCATAGTTGGATCATTGATGACTCGACCTACTGTTTCATAGTTGGATCATTGATGACTCAAACTATCACTACGAATCTTTCAAAACTTTGCTGGCATTAAATGATCCACAGTGGTTGATATGCCATAAAACAAAACAACATATTTATCATGAACAAAACCAGGTTCTGTGTCAGGTCGCTCAATGCACTACTGTACTATGTAACCCACTACTGTTTCATAGTTGGATCATTGATGACTCGACCTACTGTTTCATAGTTGGATCATTGATGACTCAAACTATCACTACGAATCTTTCAAAACTTTGCTGGCATTAAATGATCCACAGTGGTTGACATGCCGTAAAACAAAACAAACATATTTATCATGAACAAAACCAGGTTCTGTGTCAGGTCGCTCAACACACTACTGGTACTATGTAACCCACTACTGTTTCATAGTTGGATCATTGATGACTCAACCGGTAACCCCACAGATTTTGTCTGGTGAGGAGGGTGGCTAGATACCCTGCAGGGTGAAAAAGCAAGACCTGTAAAAGGGCAAGGAAGCTCAACGGCCAGCTAGCAGATTATTTCTAAAGTCCATTTTTCCTTTAGAACAGTCTAAACATGGTAGTGTCAGAGCCGTGCGATCAGGAACTTAAGTTTTTGGTATGGCCACCTAAGGTGGACAGGTCTGGCAACCAGTGGTATTAGGGCCAAAGGGGCTCTAGTGAAAATTTTAAGAGGCCTTTGCACTGGAAACTGGTGGTTACTTTTGGTCCTCTTGTCCCTGTTCTCTATTGGATAATCTGTGGCAAACAAGAGTGTCAGCATGTGGGGTTTTAGGGACTGTTTGCGTGCTTCTGATCTCCATGATACTCCATCTTTGAATGGATGGAGCAGGCTCAACCTGTTGTATTGTCCTCGCCCGGAATATGGAACTTCCGGCTGAGGGACAAAGAGAAAGATAAAAATATATATTTAAAAAGAAAGAGAAAGCGGAACAGATAGTTTCCGGTCAAGGAAGCAGGTGAAGATAAAGAGATATATAACAAAGGTCCGTTATCAGATCAAAAAGATAAAAATGTATAGGCGTGTTGTCAATACAAAAAGCCAGAAGATCAAGCCGACAGATCAGACACCGGCCCGGCAGTGGAAAGGACACTTCATGTCTCTCGTCAACAAAACACCCCTCGGGCACTCATTGTGAACACTGCGCTCTTGGCTAGCCACCGGCATTTTCCTTGTGAAGCTCTGCGCCCCTCACCTACCACACACCGAAGAAAAATAAACACAGGTCTTATATTTTACATACGTATCTGTTGTTATTGAAGTCCAGTAGTCGGTAAGGCTGACTACTACATACATCGCTTTCGGTACTGGGAACATACCGCTACTAACATACACAAATTTAGCGTCGTGAATTCGAAGCCAGTATACAACAAACCCACCCCGGGTGAATGCTGTCACAAGACAAGAAATGTTCTTGTCAAATCTATATTAATAATTGGGAAGTGTTTGTTTGTCTGTACTCTATAGACGATCAAATAGTTTAGTATAGAAATACCAAAATGTTACGATAAGAACAGAGACAGATGCCCAACAAAATAATCAAGGTGTCTGCACTGGAAACCGGTGGTCACTTTTGGTCATCTTGTCCTTATGTTGTCTCAATAATCTGCGGCAAACAATAGTGTCTGCATGCGACGGTTTTTTTTTTGTAGGGCGGGGGAACACTTACGTACTTCCAATTCCCGTGATACTCCATCTTTGAATGGATGGAGCCGGCTCAACTCACCATGGGTGAATGCTGCCACAAGAAAACCAGGTTGATATAGTGTTATGACCTGTTTAAGGGTTAATAAATAATAACTCAACACGGGTATAAAATGTACGGAACAGATTGTATTCAGCAATATATATCAACGTGCAATGAAGCGCGTGGTGTATGGAAGCGCGTGGTGTAATGGTTAAAGTCATGGGAAATGGACTCGTCGCCCCGAGTTCAAATCCTGGACGTGGTAAATGCATTTCACTTAGCGCTAATACCCTTGGGAAAGGTATGAATCCTGCTCTCCCTCCAGCTATGGGTAAATAGTAGGGCAGACTGGGCTCTTTAACCTTGGTTAGGTAACCGGTCTAGGAGAAGGAGAACTCTGAATTCAAACCTGTTGAACTCCGCTTCATAAATTGACCTTGTGTCATATCCTGCCTGTGCGGAGGGGTTGGTAAATATATATATCGACGTACAATGAAAGGGTTTCCTTGTTACAGCTTACACGAAGAACATGTTTCTGGTACTTCTCGTTTGAGTAGCTTTATTCTGTTAAATATATACCCTTTGGGTAAGTACATAGGTGAGTCACCTACAACATATAGTTAACTCTTTTAGTATGGAAAGCAACTCAAGTCTCTCAAATATACTTAATGCATGAGAGCAAGATGCAAAATTATTTTAAAATTTTTATACTTACCTGACATCTTGTTGGGGGTCCAGTGGCTTCGGCCCTGGACCAGTTAAGTAATTAACAGCATTGATCCCAGGGGGCTATCCCCCCCCCCCGCCAGGCAATACCTGCCCTCTTGATTTAAAGGGAAGGGCTGGGTTTATTGCCCAGTGCCTGAGGCGTCCCCTCTTGATGGGGAATGCCGATGGGATCAACACATTTTTTGCACCTACCATCCCATGAGTCTTGGATCGGTGGTGGTCCCACATTAAAAAGACCTTGTGTCACACCTGCATACGTGGGATGCGAGGTAAATGCCTACTTACCTGGTTTTAAATGGCCTCTTGTTCAATATATCTCTGGCCTAAAAATTAAAAAAAAAAAAAAAAACAAAAAACAAAAAACTTTATTACTTCTACAACTTTAGTAAAACAGTCATTTTTAGAAGTGTTGAGAATTTTTAGATATAAGGCATGTGTCAAATGACCACTTCTACTTATAGACTGGGCGATAGTCATGTGACCAACCTCTTGTCCAATCACTGGCAGTGCTCTGCTGCTGATATTGTTATTTATACTGGCTGTTCTGGTCATACCTAATCATAACTACTTGGATCTTCGTGGACGACGGAACATGGGATTATAACTCTGGACTTATTCACTTACCAAAGGATTCTATAACTCAGGACTTACTTATTTACTTTAAATTCTTTACAACTGGCCAAGGATGGCGGCCAGATACTTAACAAGAAGTATCAGTGAATAAAAAAAAATTCTCTTATAGACACACTTGTGCGATATACCCTTCGATGCCAATAGTGTATTGTAGTATTTTAATGGTAAAAATTCAATTTTTTTTTTTTTTCATTTGCATGCTTTTTTAATCTTATGACTAAAAATGAATTCCATCTAATAAATTTGATGCCAAATACTTCACACCAAAAGGGTTAAAACTGAAACTTATTTAATAGAAAATTCACATATTTAAAATTTCAAAATGTTGAGTTGAAAGGATTCAAATTTGAAAGTCTAACCCATTTTCAAGTTTTAACCCTATTTCTTCAAATTTTAATCCTTTCAACTCAACATTTTCAAATTAAAAAAATTTAAATATTTTTCAAATTTTAACCCTTTCAGAGTTAAAATTTGAAAAAATAGGGTTAAAACTTAAAAATGGGTTACAATTCGAAAATGTTGAGTTGAAAGGGTTAAAACTTAAAAATGGGTTACAATTCGAAAATGTTGAGTTGAAAGGGTTAAAATTTGAAAAAATAGGGTTAAAACTTGAAAATTTCAATCCTGTTGAGTTGAAACTCAACATTTTGAAATTTTAAATATGTGAATTTTCTATTAAATAAGTTTCAGTTTTAACCCTTTTGGTGTGACGTATTTTGGCATCAAATTTATTAGATGGAATTCACTTTTAGTCATTTAAGGTTAAAATTTGAAAATGGGTTACAATTAGAAAATGTTGAGTTGAAAGGTTAGAGAATTGAAACTTATTTAATAGAAAGTTCACGTATTTAAAATTTGAAACTGTTGAGTTTAATAATCTTTTTGTAATTTGCAACTTGGTTGATATTAAAACACCAACAAAATATTAATGCAATATCATCATATCTCCATTATTATCCAAAGAATGACAATTGGATGTGAATATTGGTCTGTGTCAAAGTATTTGTCTTGGTGTATTATGTATTTATGAATTCATTAAAAAATATAGCTGTGTAGAAATTGTTGTAAGAAAAGACTTTATGCCTTCTTTGTCATTAAGAAAGTAAAGAAAAAAAATTGTATAAGAAAAGATAACCAAGTTGTATTCATAGAGAAAAGGAAATAGTTTAGTTGCTGCAGAGGTTTAAAACATCCTGTTGAGAATTTTCTAAGTCTAGAGTCCCATTCCTCTAAGGATTTATCAAAAAATGGTTAAAAATGGCTTTTTCATTTAAACTTACCTGTTATTTACCTTAAAATAAAGACTTCTAAATAGGTTTAATATTATATTTAAACAAAGGCTATCATTTGGGGTAGATTAAGAAAACAAATGTGACTTCTGGCCGGGTGGAATGAGGTGGTACAGGACTTTAAGAGTTAACAGGTGAGATCTAAGTTGAAATGAAGGGCAACGTTTTTTTTTTCAATTTCTGGATAAAAGAAAACTATGTTATAAAAGTTACATTGTAGGACTTGAAAACCTCCAAGTTAGAGTTAAAAATAGAATGTTTTAGTATTGCAGAGGTTTAACAGGTGAGGAAGTGTAGATGTAAGTTGAAATTAAGAACACTTTTTTTTTCTTTTTTTTTGCTGTGTTACTGGAAACTTAATTTAAAACTTTCAACTCCAACTCTTCTATTTTTGACACCTCCGACTCCTCTTTATGTATTTAAGTGATTACAATTCATAATAAATATAAAACCTTAATTTTTTTTAATAATTCATTTATAAGGACTATAAGGGTCATATTAAAGGGTCATATAAAATGTAAATTAAACTGGAGTCTGAGTCTGTATAGTTTTACTTCTTGCTTCTGACTCCACAGCCAACATCTTATTGTATTAATATGGACTTGCCACAGTCCTCTTAAAAATATGAAGTTAGGGTTAAAATTATTCAAACGCAGCTGGAAACCCATAATTAAGAAGGCTAGATCAGATTGAGAAAGGAGAGGGGGGTGGAAACCCACACAATATGAGTCTAGGTAAAAAAATCATAAATAAAAATGAATAGGTAGATATTCTAGCCAAATAAGACATTAGGTTTATATGTTTCCAAAATTCACACTCAATTGTCCAATTGGACACATGGCCTAGTGGATAAGGTAGTTAGGTGAAGACAGTTTTAAGTGACAGTTATCTCTGGATTCCAGGTTCAATCCTGAGTAGAGGCAGTAACATAGGAAAATAATTAACACAACTCCTACCCCAGCTTAGCGGAATGAGAACAGGATACCACTGTGGACTAAATAAAGGGTTAGGTTCAAAGTTCCGTGATGGCTCCCGAGTCCGACAAGAAATACCTGAAGAAGGCCGGAGGGCATATCGGCCGAAACGTTGTACAAATAACAATGAAGATGGGGACAATAGTCTGAATAACGCAGATAATACAACTGGAAAGGTTTTGAAATGCTGACAAAGATACTGATATTATTGATATTTACCCAATGTCCAGTGGCTTTGGCCATTGGACTGGTAAAATATTAATATCAGCGTAATCCAAAGGGGCCCTCCCTCTATTTAAAAGGGGCAGGGCTAGGTTTATTGCCCAATGCCTGAGGCACCTCAAAAGAGGAATGTGAAGGGGATTCACACAATTTTTAAACACTAGCCATGCATGAGCTTCAGTTTGTACATTAGGGTAGGTCGATTTTTCACTTTTTAAAATATCAAATTGTCCATCTATGCAAAAGTTGTGTGTTAGTATAATGAATACTGATACCAAAAATTAGATCTTTTACTTGCACCATTGTTTGAGGAAATAGCATCAAAGATCGTCTACTAAAATGCACTAAAAATCCTTGTTTTCTAAAGGTTAAATTTTGGGAAAACGAGGCTTTTTAGTGCATTTTAGTAGATGATCTTTGATGCTATTTCCTCAAACAATGGTGCAAGTAAAAGATCTAATTTTTGGTATCTGTATTCAGTATACTCATTGGCAATTCAGTCTTGAAAGACTATGATAAAAGTTTTTGTGTGCCCCTGAAGTTGCAGCGCCTCCTGTGACTATGAAGTCCTATGTTTGAGAAACATTCTCGACCACAGATTTTGCATTTGTAGGTTGTCCCTGTAGATGATGATGTTCCGATGCTTTGTTGCCGTTGCTTTCTTATGGACCTCTTAGCTTCATGATGTTGTATCAGGGTGACTTCTGACATGTACAGTCCTCTATGGAGATTCTGCCGCCACCGAGGGTGGTCTTGAGCCAAATTTTCCCAGCTGGAAGGGACAATGCCAAAGCACCTGAGATCATTTTTGCAGACATCCTTGAATCGCAGTAGGGGGCGACCAATCTGTCTTTTACCAGATGTTAGCTCTCCATACGGAATGTCTTTCTGGATTCGTCCATCATCCATCCGACGTACATGACCCAACCATCGGAGACGACGTTGTCTCAGTAGAGAGTACAGTATACTAACACACAACTTTTGCATAGATGGACAATTTGATATTTTTAAAAAGTGAAAAATCGACCTACCCTATTGTACATAGTTCCCCAATATAATGATCTTTGTGTTCGACTGACATAGTGGGATGTCAGTAAATACTGATACTATTGTCCGATTTATCATGTGTGAACTTGTGTCAATGCGAATATGTCGTGACATTAAGAGTTTTAAAGAGCTCTTCTTTTTTTTTTTTAAATTGATATTTCTTAAACATAACTTTTGAATTTGTTTTATTATGAAATCTTTTTGATACTAGTGTAGCGTTAGTTTCGTATTTGCCTGGGAGAGTTGTCTGCCCGATTTAGTTTGCAGGTGCCCGCTAGGGGGCTATAGTATTTAAGCGCCGGGTTCAAACCCTTCTGCCTCTTTTCCTGTTCCAGTAACCACAAGACACATGGGGTAGATTTTGGTCTACCCCTATTTCGTTGGGAATTCGCCCCCCCCTTACATTACTGTAAGTGAATTAACACAGCATGGACTATCCCTAGTCTCATGTCTGTGGCTTTTATATGTTATCTTGTACCATTCATGAATGTGTATTTATCTTTCTACATGTAACTTTGTTTTACCTATGTATTATGTATCTCGTCTTATCCATGTGCTGTGCCATATTAAATGTTTTTGTCTATCAACCCTTGTCGGAGTCTTGTATCCAATATATATAACTTTGAATAATTCTTACACTAGCTTTCTGTTTATCATTCTCTGTGAACATGAAGACAACAATAAAGTTTAAGAATTTAAAAAAAAATATTTTAGAAACAGAAAAGCTTTGTAACTAAAAATGTTTATTATAAATTCTATTTGGATATATCAAAGGTAATATACTAGCTGCACCTGTATATATACCACAGTATAATAATTTAGTTATTATACCGTTTAATGTTTACTTAAGAGTTATTGCTAAATAGTTCAATATGTAAAAAGTATAATAATCTTGATTTAACTCTCTCTCTTTCACTCTATTTTTTTTTCTTTCTTTCCTTCTTTTCATCTTTTCATTATGTTCGATTGAAACAGATTAGCGTTATTGCTTTTGCGCACTCACCTCCTCCCCCCCCCCTCTCTCTCTCTCTCTTTCTTTCTAGAATGGCAAGGTGTTTCTTCATCCTAGCCTTGTGTAAGACATATATATGTATATATATATATTTTTGTATATATATATATATATATTAGAAAGGAAGGAAAAACTAAATTCCATAATAAATTTATTTTGACCAAAATTAGGGCCTATATAAATCTAAGTTGAATTATATAGGCCCCAATTTTGGTCGAAATAAATTTAGCATGGAATAACGGTGTTGAGTTTTTCCTTCCTTTCAAAGATAAATATTGCTCTGTATATAATCTAAAAGGTTTATTATACATTGAGCTCTTTTTAGTGATTTAAAGATTCACTGTATTTATACATACTGGATCATACAATAATAATACTGTGTATCTTAGAAATCACATATAGAATCATCCCTTACTACCAAGTTTTGGATACTTCTCATCTATATATATATATATATATATATATATATATATATATATATATATGTATTATAATGTATATATATATTTATTCTCTCTCAAAATTGTAGTGAACGTTTGTTTTAATAGTCTTTTACTGATTTGTTTCTGTTTTCAACAATATGTATATTTAGTGGAGTTGGCAATTTTTTTTTTTTTTCTTACTTCTATTTACGTTTTTTAATTTAGTATTTTTTTTTCTTTTTAAAGCAACCATTCATCCTCTAGTGTAATAATGATTAAATATTTAGGGGAATCAATTTTCAGGCATCATGTCATATTTTCTTTTTCTCCCATTTCAAAAGAAAAAAAGAAGAAAAAAAAGAAGAAAAAGGAAAAAAAAGGGAAAGAAAGAAAGAAAAAAAGAAGGAAATGTGGCTGTTATGACACTTTGGAAATCTATTTTATAACTTATAATAAAATAGATTTCCAAAGTGTCATAACAGCCACATTTCCTTCTTTTTTTTCTTTCTTTCTTTCCATTTTTTTCCTTTTTCTTCTTTTTTTCTTTTTACTTTTTTCTTTTTTTTTTCTCCTTTTATTTTCTTTTTTTCTCCTTTTTTCTCCTTTTTTCTTTTCTTTCTTTTTTTCTCCTTTTTTCTCCTTTTTTCTTTTTTCTCCTTTTTTTCTCTCCTTTTTTTCTCCTTTTTTTATCTTTTTTCTTTTTTTCTCCTTTTTTTCCTTTTTTCTTTTTATCCTCTTTTTCTCCCTTTTTTCTTCTCCTTTTTTTTCTTTTTTTCTTTCTCTTTTTTTTTTTTCCTTTTTTCTTTTTTCTCCCTTTTTTTCCTTTTTTTTCTTTTTCATTTCTTTTGTAAACAAATGGATTTCATATTTCATTTCCTAAAAAAATAGTCAATTAAATATTTTTATCATATTTTTGTTCAATCTTTTCCTCTTACAATAGTATAAATCTTGATAAGATTTTATTAAAACCTGAAAGTCTTTTTCAACCATGTTTCCTTGGATATGGTTCCTCAGTAGTAGTAGCATTACACTGAATGGTTTCGGTTTCATAAAAACAAAATCTCAATGTGTGCAGATGAAACCAGAAAAAAATTATTTTTGTTATATATATATATATTATATATATATATATATATATATATATAATAGAAAGGAAGGAAGAACTCAACACCGTAATTCCATAATAAATTTATTTCGACCAAAATTGGGGCCTATATAATTCTAAGTTGATTTAATATAGCTCCCCAAAATTCAGTCTCATCAGATGGGGATCAATTTACTAAAATTTAGAAAAGTAAATTGATCCCCATCTGATGAGACTGAATTTTGGGGAGCTATATTAAATCAACTTAGATTTATATAAGCCCCAATTTTGGTCGAAATAAATTTATTATGGAATTACGGTGTTGAGTTCTTCCTTCCTTTCTATGATAAATATTGCTCTGTATATAATCTAAAAAGTTTATTATACATTGAGCTCTCTTTAGTGATTTAAAGATTCGCTGTATTTATACATACTGGATCATACAATATTAATACAGTGTGTCTTAGAAATCACATATAGAATCATCCCTTACTACCAGGTTTTGGATAAATCTCATATATATATATATCTTATTATAATGGAGATTGTGTGTTTGTCTGTCTGTAACCGAAACTAAATCACTACTCAAGTCACAATTACCTAAGTTATTGACGTCACATTCACCATGAATTTATTTTTATTTAAACCTCAATTATTGATAAAATTACCTTGATTATTGATAAAATTGTTATACCTTATTAATACTGTTGGATTAATCTACGTACTAATAACATGCAAGTATATTTATATATTCAACAAAATAGAGGTTTACAGTGGGAACGAGAAGGCTAATTTGCATATTGATATTATGAATTTGATTTTAATAAATATATGCTTAGCATTATTGATTTCTCATTGTTTGGTTTTCTCTTAAGGAATCTGAGCAAAAATCTCGAGGATAAATCTTGAAAGAAATCCATAAACAAGACGAAGAAACTGTAATTTTATTAAATACTTCATAATCTAAATAAATAGATAAATTAGGAAAAATGAAAGACGGGAGTGATGGAAAATGATGGAAGAGTTAGATTTAAAGCTGTTCTATTTTTCGATTATACCCCCTCAGTTTATCATTTTTTAGATAGTTTTTTTTAATTTGATACAATATTTTATTACATCAAAACCTAAATACTTGCACCCGAAGGGTGCATATATTTGCTAGTATATATATATATATATATATATATATATATACTCACAACCACATGAAAGACCACAAAGAAGGTTTGTTTTAATAGTCTTTTACTGATTTATTTTTTCTTCCTGTCTTCAAACAATTTGTATATTTGGTTCAATCTTGTCTAGAAATTGTCTAAAGTTTTCTTTGTCATTATTGGAGATTTTCAAAGGTAAAATTGCAATTTCATTACTTTTGATTTTAAAGAACCATTGAAATAAAAAAAAACATCAAAGTTTCTTTTGACAAGCAATAACCTTTCAACTTTCCCCTTGAAAATAATCAATGGTGGCCGAAATCACTTGGGAAGACAATTTTTAGACAAAAAAATTTTTAGTAAAAAATTTCTCTGTGGTTATTAATAAAATAAAGGGTTGGTTTAGCTCAGTCGGTAGAGCATCCGACAAGGAATCACAAGGTTCCTGGTTCGATATCCACCCTCGCCAACTCGGCGTATGAGTAACACAGAGATCTATGTGGTAAAGTGAGGAGCTGATGGTAGGTCTGGCGCTCAACCTCAGATACTAAAAAACAATCTCCTTGGTCAAGTGCTAGTGAAAAGGGAATAGACTCCTTCACTGTCTGGCTGATATCGACTTTAGGCCACCCCGACGACTTTTTTTTTTTTTTTTTTTTTTTCTCATTAATAAAACTTGTTTACAAGAAGGATATATTGTTTATATACATGGATGAACACTGTGTTTTATTTATTTCGATTATTACATTATATTTATTTAGGTTATACATATGTTACTTATATTTTAACATATGTAAATAAATATAATTAGGATATATAATTGAGAATTGCAAGATGAATAAACCGTAATATTATAATTTTATTTGGTTGTTCAGTTGTTTTTTTATAATTTAGAGTAACATTCAATTCCATTGAAGATAAAAAGCTTGAGTGCTATTTTTGGTACCGTATGCTGTATAGATTTCATGAAGACAATAATAAAACACAATGAAGAATATTTGTGATATACGTCCAAGGACAGTGATTGTGATGGGTTAGTAAGTTTAGAAAGAAAAGCTGTGACTTTTTTTTTTTTCCTTTACATAAGCTTTGCTCTGAAAGACCAGCTGTTTTCAAACATCCTACAAACAAATCATGGGCCAGCATTGAATGTTAAGGCCCATTACTCCTCGTGTCTTACAGACCTTGGGGAAGGCCTGAATTCTGGAGTAGACTGTAAGAAAGGCTGATGCGATGAAATTGTGTGTGTGTGTGTGTGTGTGTGTGTGTGTGTGTGTGTGTGTGTGTGTGTCTTGGTTGGTAGAGCACCGTCTTGGAACAGCAAGGTTCTGAGTTCGATACCGGTCCCCGCCAAATCAGCATATGAGAAGCACAGATTAGGTAATCTGATCGGTAATGTGGGGGGGGGCTGGCAGTAGGTGTGGCACCCCACCTCAGCAAAGCAAACTCCCTGGTCTAGTGCTAGCAAAAAGGAGATAGACTCCTTCTCAATCCGGTTGATACTGACAATAGGCCACACTCCGTCTTATACACACACACACACACACATATATATATATATATATATATATATAGGGGGACAGGAGAATAAGGAGAGATATAAGAATGCGTTTGTATGTAAAGCCAGGATTATTACTTTGATAAAAGATCTTTGTCATGCTAAATTCAATGTCTCCAGATCTGAAAGTTTGAGATAAGAGGAGACGTAATTTTGCCATAGTTTTCATGTATAACTTCAAAAACCGACACAAATCTCTTAAAACAGTACATTAAAAAAATCGGACCATATGACCTTTAGGCACCCCTTTTGCAATCTCGATTCATAAGGACATTTTTTCCATTTACACCGTCAAAATCCAGTTAATTGTTAATGGTGATTTTTAGAGTTTAAAAAAAAAAATTATAAACCTAACCCCTAACACTCAACCGGATTTTGATGGTGTAAATAAAAAAAATGTCCTTATGAATGATATTGCTAACAGGGTTTCTAAAGGGCATATGGTATAAAAAATCCATCTTTAGGTTTTGACAAATATATCTTATAATGTTTTTCCTACAAAACCAGCAAATGTCCTGTCATAGCAGTCTTTGTTTATCTTCTAAAATAAGAATTTCAAATGTTTTTTTAAAAATTTATTTTTGTTTTCAGACTAAAATCTTCAGAAATCTTTCCTCTTATATATAAAACGCCCATGATTTACTTACTCACTTATGTATTATATATACTCACGGATAGGTCGCACCGCTAATTTGTGATTGTCAAAATGGGTATTTGCAGTTGACTCGCAGATAGATCACATTATAATCTGCCTAGTTACACAACCTATTCTAACATAAAACTTATCAAATATTCACCTTTGTTTCAAGACTTTGCTTACAAATATTAGATTGAGAACACTTTGCCATAGACTGTGATGCATAATACAAACATAGAAATAAGAGTTGTGTTTCTTAGTACGATAATCATAAAAGAACTTGGGTAAAAAAGTATAAGTCAACTTAGTAATAAAAGTTCAATAATTATTTATTTAAACAGTATAGAAGATTTTAGAAAAAATGTTTAATCATTTAGGCATAAGCATAGTTATTTAACTTCATTAGGACTGTTCCAGACACATACATGTGTGATGCACAAGAGAATTTGGAAAGGGAATAGTTGTTGTAGACTCTCTTTACTTCTATTATTCTTCTGCTCATCTTTGGTATCTTACGTTCTTCTTCTAGTGTCTGGACTTCGTCTTTGGTCTTCCATTGGAGATTCCTCTTTATCAGAAGCCCTGTGTCATTGGTAATTTTTAGATAATAACCCAAGATGCATGGTTCAAAGTTAACTGACCTGAAAAAATGTAAGAGTTTTTAAATGAAATAACTGGTGCATTATATCTTTTATTCATTAATATATCAACACTGAAAATTTAATTAAATTTGGTTAATTCCCTGATTTTTTAGTATTTTTTTTTTCTTTCGGCGTGGTGACATACGATGGTGGAATTTAGGTCCGTTAAGTTCAATTTAACCAGTATTATATTATCAATCTTATTGTGCATCGGTGGTGGGTTTTTAGTGTGTTCAGAATATCCAAGTAAACCTGGTAAGCTACATCAAGGGCTAGACTACATTGTTTATTTATGGTATTGCATTGATTTTGATTGTATTACAATAGTTTTGAAAGTATGAATAAGTGTTTGAATGTTTTCTCTTTATGCCATTGGGCTTTAAAGAAATATTTTTGTAGGTTTGCAAATTCAAAGTTAGAGGTTCATTATATGCAATTTATGAAAATAAAAAAATCTTTTTGTGGCTAAAAATTTGGGGTTGCTCATGACACAAATATATAGGTACTTCTTCCTTGCTATTGTGATGTTATTTGTTTGTCTCTTCCACTGAAATAAAATATATCAGTACACGCACACACACACATACAGAGATGCTGATAGGTACACGTCCTGTGTCCCTGCTGCACAAAATTCTAAAATGACGCAGTAAAAATGCATCTGTGAAACCCAGTGTTTTTCTATTTCTTTTTCTTTCCCAATCATTTCAAACTGTAAATACATTTCAATAGTTTCTTAGAAATGAATTACACAGGATAGGTTACAAGGTAGGAGTTAGACGGCTTTAGTTGGGACCCATAAATTTTCCCTGGGACTCATTCAAAGCAAATATGTGCATCCCAGGACAAACTAAATCAAAAGGTTATCAGCATCACTTATATATATATTTATTTATATAATCTGGTAAGGATAAAGGAAAAATGGACAGCCTTGCCCTACAACTATCTCATACTACTCCCCACTCTTCATACAATGAATCAAAATTTCCTTATAACCAACCAAGAATTTTAACTCTTAACATCCTGTTGGGAATTTTTTTAAGTCCACAGCCCAATTCCTATAACCATTTATCAAAAATGGATAAAAATGGCCATTTCATTAAAAGTTACCTGTTATTTCCCTTAAATTAAAGACTTCTAAATATGTTTAATATTATATTTAAACAAAGGCTATCATCTTGAGTAGATTAGGAAATCTTGGGTAGATTGGGTGGAATAGGATGTTAAGAGTTAACCCAACTTCTTCCTTCCTCACCCCTCTCCCAACAAGCACCCAACCACCTCATCTTATCACCCCAAACAAATCCCAATCTTTTGATCTTTCCTCCTCTACTTACCATGATAGATGTCCTCTGACCAACCAAATCCTCACAAACTATTCCCTTCCATCCTGAATTACTCACCAAACTCTCCCCCACCCAATAAACTGATTGAAGAAGTACAGCTTAAAAAAAAAATATATCTCTCCACATCTAGTTGTTTTGAGTTATTCCTTTTTGTCCACTTTTCCTTTATCCTTACCACGTTCTGTCGGATTTACTCCAACCCTCCTATCTTCATATATATGTGTGTATGTATATATATATATATATATATATATATAATATATATATATATATATAAAGGTTTTACATATCTATTTATTTGGTGACAAAGGAACATTCACAACCATTTTGGTTTCATGCGATAGCAATCGTCAGGGGAAGATGTTACAAATAATAATCAGTAAAAGCTGAAACGGTGACAATCCCACACTATAGTGTATATATATATATATATATATATATATATATATGATATAAATTTGAAGGCAATTTACAATGCAATGTAAATGATGTTTATTTACCTAAATATTTTTGAGAAAAATTCTCATCATCAGAGGTAGAAGTACTTGTGTTTTTTTTTTAGTAGCCATCCCAATTGAGATTTTTTTCTTCCTCTTATGAAGTTTAGTACCTGCTAAACCAGAGGCGGGGGGGGGGTCAATTTTGAGGTATCAGATATGCCAAAAAGGGGGCTGGTCCTTTAAGTACCTATGACTTAAGCATAGTATTACGTAGTGCCTTTTCTTTGACGGTACCAAATATCTATGTTATATACTTCTCTTTTACTTCTTATTCTTGTCGTCTATTCTTCTGGCCAGTATATCTTCTAAGGTCTGGTCTTCTTGGGATTCCGGGTCTGGTCTCTGTTGGGGATCACTGCTAAGCAGAAGCCCTGTGCTATTGTTAGCTTTTAGTAATAACAACAAGACTTCGATTTACGATGATGTTACTTTATTCATGAACCCCCAGACCAGACAATGCGCGCGGATCCTTACATCTTGCTAGCTTCGCTTCTAAGTTCTAACTCTAACTGACTGGGTTGCTTACCCCTTAAACGGAAGGGGCTTCTATTGCCTTCCGATTCTCACGATCATCCCCAGAACGCAAGGTCAGAATGAGGTCAAACGCTGTCACTCACTCTCAAGGCCATCAGCTGCACTAATATGATTTCTACACTATTGTCATAATCATTAGGTATCTAATGATTATGTAACAATAGCATTCATTATCTAAACATGGATATACTAGAAATGATTCATTCATATATCGAGATAATAAATTGAAATGATTTAAAATAAAGATTTCAATTATTCAAATGTATGTCATCATTCCATTTTTAAAATTTTTTTTTTTATAAATTATTTCAATTTTAAAAAAATGCATGTCATCATATTCTTTCTATTAACTTTTATTTTAACTAATCATGTCATTTTATAATTCAACAAAAATAGCTCATTTAACAATGGCATTGAATAATAATTAATTAGAATGATTTATTTTGTTATTGTCTTACAATGGTTAACTCTTAACATCCTGTTGAGAATTTTCTAAGTCCAGAGCCCAATTCTATAAGGATTTATCAAAAGATGGCTAAAAATGGCCTTTGCATCTAAAGTTAGCTGTTATTTCACTTAAATTAAGGACTCTTAAATATTTTTAATATTACATTTAAACAAAGCTATTGTTTGGGGCAGATTAGGAAAATGAATGTGACTTCCAGGTGGAATCAGGCAGTATAGGACATTAAGAGTTAAATAACAAAAATGCTGGAGTGGTAGTACCTGTTAGGGTCCCATCTATGGGTTAAATAGAAAGATGTATGTCATCATTTAATTTTTTAATTTTTTAATTTTTTATAAATTATTTCAATTTTTAAGAATTGTCATCATATTCTTTCTATTGTCTAAAAGAATTACAATGGTTAAATTACAAAAATACTGGAATGGTAGTACCTGTTAGGGTTCCATCTATGGGTTAAATAGAAAAATGTGTTTATAAAACAAATTGAGTATCCATTTAGAATGAATTCATTTCAAAACATTGTTGGCATTAAATGACCCACTGAGGTTGATATGCCATAAAAAAATGCAAACCAAACAAAAATACTAATAGTACTTGGTACTCACTTTTGTTACCTCATTTTAGGAATGATCTCCCCTCCAGCCTTCAGGGGCCCGTCCCTTTTCATCCCATAGGTACCTAATCTTTGACCTACCCCCCTCCTCTGGCCTAACAGATATATTCAATCAGTAGATTATTTTCATTCCATTATCCATGATTAGAGGATAATCTCATATCCATTAATTCATTCTTATGATATGAATTTTCCTTTTCCGTTGAACTAGAGGATGTGACTTTCACTGCCTGACACAGGGATTGAACTCACAACCACCAGGTAACGAGATCCATTTAACCAATGTTTTTGTTCACTATAGGACCATCAAGTAGTCAAGTTTTGGAGCCTTTTTCTTTTTCTAATCAATCGATTTCTATTTGATAATCATTTTTATGCTTGGCCTGCTGAGGAATTTATTAATATACAGTGATGCTGATAGCTTTTCAATTTAGTGCATCCCGGGACACACAGATTTGATTTGAATGAGTCCCCGGGAAATTTGATGGATCCCAACTAAAGTTTCTTGATAAATTGTAAAGTTTTTCTCTATGAACAAGGGGCCGGGTTAGCTCAGTCGGTAGAGCGTTCGGCTAGAAACCACAAGGTTCCTAGTTCGATACCGGTCCTCGCCAACTCAGCATATGAGTAGCACAGGGATCTGTGCGGTAAAGTAAGCTGATGGTAGGTGTGGTGCTGTACCTCAGATGCCAAAACAATCTCCTTGGTCTAGCGCTATTGAAAAAGGAATATACTCCCTCGCTGATTGGCTGATACCGACTTTAGGCCACCCTGACGACGACTTATCTATAAACAACTAAAGCAGTCTATCTCCTACCTTGTACCCCATACCGTGTAATTCATTTCCAAGAAAATATTGAAATGTATTTACAGTTAGCTACTGTGTATTTACCCAACGTGTACGAGTTAAGCACAAGGCCCTATTAATGTGGGACCACCCACAAATCGAAGCTGATGGGAGGCGGGTGCAAAAAATATGTTGTCCTGTTGGCATTCCCCCTCAGATGTCACATGTGAATGGTGTCCCTGAAGATGTTGATGTGCTGGTGCTTTGTTGCCTGGGGGGATGGCCCTCTGGGATCAACGTTGTTAACTTCTGTGACCCAGGGCCGAAGCCATTGGACCCCCGCCCAAGGGCAGTTAGCTACTGTGTCGTTTTAGATTTTTATATATCAGTACCTATCAGCATCTCTGAATGTATTCTGTTTCTTTTAATTGCTTTATCCTCATTTATTGTTCTCTCCCTTATTCTAACTTCACACCTTCATTTTCTTTCCTCATACACATGATCAGCTATGCTTGATTTCTTAGTCTTTTCATGAGTAACTGCTAATGTCCTCTCTAATTTTTTTCATGGCCTGTGTGAAACCAAAAATCCTGAAGTATACATAAAATCAGTACCATTATACTATGTGGCCTACCTTTTGAATATGGCCTACGAAATCACGTCTTATATTTGAAGGCAATTACAATGCATATAAAAAATAAAATAACCCCAAAAAATATGCCATTAACACAAAGAAAATCAATATATCAATACTACAAATAATTCAATTTTTTTCTTTTGAATTTGGTAATTTTGATTCTACACAATAACATTTTGGAACAACAAAGCTTTCCTATGGTTAACGTTTATTTGGTACCATTATAGTATGTGGCCTACCTTTTGAATGTGGCCTACGAAATCATGTCTCTCTTATAGTATGTGGCCTACCATAAAAAGCATATTATTAGGTTATAATAATAACTGCTAACCCTAACCTTATTTCAGAATTTTAGAATATTTTAGAATTAAATAGATCTCTGATTCATGTAAATTATGGATAAATTCTTTTTTAATTATTCTTAATTACTATATACAGCTTATGAAATTGAATATGTATGAAAAATAATTAGTTTCAATAAATTGCCTACTTCTTATATCTATAAATATACTCTTACTGAGGTAGGCTACATTCAAACCGGGTAGGCCACATACTATAACAGAATCAAAAAGGTAGACCACATAAACCATAGAATCTTTTGATATTTTTTATTAATCTATATTTTTAGTCTAAAGTTTGATTGCTTTTTCTGCTGCCCCCCCTTTTTTTTTACTTATAAAACTTTCAAAATGTGTGTATAGCATTAAAATTTTACTGAGCTGCCTTATTTTTTGTTGTGTGTGTGTGTGTGTGTGTTCAAGTAGTAAAGATGGGCAGTTTAACCGATAAACCAATTTTTTCCAGTTTCACCGGAAACCACTTTTGAGATTTTTTTTTTTATGAAACTGAAACCGTTCAGTGTAGTGCTATTACTACTATCCAAGGAAACACGGTTGAAAAAGACTTTCAGATTTTAATAAAATTGAATTTTATCAATATTTACTATTTTAAGAGTAAAGTAAAGATTGAACAAAAATATAATATTTCTCTGAATGTTTAGATGAGGCTTGATGATTAGTATTATCTGCGTTATACAATATGGAACCCATGATTAAGAAGGCTCGATCAGATTGAAAAAAAAAACAAAAAAAACAATATGAGTCTAGGTAAAAAAATCATACATAAAAATGAATAGGTAGATATTCTAGCCAAAACAAGACATTAGGTTTATAAGTTCCCAAAATTCACACTCAATTGTCCAATTGGACACATGGCCTAGTGGATAAGGTAGTTAGGTTAAGACAGTTCTAAGTGACACTTATCTCTGGATTCCGGGTTCAATCCTGAGTAGAGGCAGTAACATAGAAAAATAATTAACACAACTCCTACCCCAGCTATGGTTAGCGGAATGATAACAGGATACCCCCGTATCCTAACGTAAGGGTTAGGTTAAAAATTTCCATGATGGCTCCCGGTTATGACAAGAAAGTTCCCGAGTTCGAGAAGAAATACCTGAAGAAGGCCAGGGGGCATATCGGCTGAAACATACAAATAACAATGAAGATGGGGACAATAGTCTGAATAACGCAGATAATACTAAAAATATAATAAAAACATTTAACTATTTTTGAGGAAATAAGTGTGAAATCTGTTTGTTTACAAAAGAAATGGAAGAAAAAAAATTAAATATACAGATGTGACACTTCAGAAATATATCTTATATTTTAGCATAGAAGGTTTTTTGGTGTTAAGAAAGAAAGAAAAAAAAAAACGGGGGAAATATGACCTGATGTCTGAAATCTATTTACTTCAGTTCTCAAAGTTAAATGTTTAAGAAATACTTTTTGTGTTAAAAGTAAATAAATAGTTTGTCCCTCTAAATATTTAATCATTATTATCAAGAGAAGGAATGGTTTCCTTAGAAAGAAAAATATTAGATTAAAAACTGAAAGCCAGGTATCAAGGAAAAAATAACTGAAATCAATACCAAAATTGCCAAACCGCACAACTCTACCAAGCAGCTTAGAAGTAACATGGGTTTTGGCTTTTCAATTTTCTTCAAGCTTAACTGGCTGGTTCAACCTTTTATTTCCCGCCACAACTACATGGAATGGTATACATAAAGCAAACGTACTTCACGGCTGTTCCAAATGCACCACCAATGATGGGTTACCTTCATATTCATTTTTTTTTTTTTCAGTTCAGTGTTAAGATTTAGATATTTTATCCAGTTTTTCTAGAGTAGTTACCTAACCAAGATTAAAGAGCCCCAACCCCTTTTTATCATATGGGTGCTAGAAGGCGGTGGCTGCTGGTCTACATGTCCTGGGAATGACCTTAAACTCTCTGATGGTGAGGTTCCAGTTTTGGAGGTTTGGGGAATGTGGAGCACCCCCTTCATCACCATTGCTCCCTGGTCCACTCTGACCCGGAGTGGTAGTACCTGTTAGGGTCCCCTCTATGGGTTAAATAGAAAAATGTATTTATAAAAAAATTGTATTATCCATTAAGAATTGATTTATTTCAAAACTTTATCTGCATTAAATGACCCCCTGAGGTTGATATGCTGTAAAACAAACCAAACCAAACAAAACCGGGAAATATATATACATTGGCAGCTGAAGTTGAAATTCTGGATCAGGTTGTCTTTCACTTGACGCTAATGCCCTTGGGAAAGGACATAAATCCATCTGTTCTCCCTCAACTATGCTTCATTTTGGAGAACAAGTGTTCATATTCGTATGTATATATTTACCAACCCCTCCGCACGAGCAGGATGTGACACAAGGTCAATTTCTTAACCAGAGTTTAACAGGTTTGAATTCAGAGTTTTCCTTCTCCTAGGCTGGTTGCGTCATATCAATTTTTGCTTTGATATAATTTGTTCTTAAGGCATTATTTTGTGCAGCAATTTATTATTATTATTATTATTATTATTATTATTGTTGTTGTTGTTATTGTTAGTTTTTCACAACAGCATTAGCTGATAGCATTTCTCTGGAGTCTGAGTGACAACAAAACTCATCAGATCTCCAGGACTCTTCTGAGTATTCTGACAGATTGCAGCAGTGCAGTAGTCTGGATGGTATCAATTCTTCCTCTGATTTCCAAGTTTTCAAGCCAGTTTTCCAAACTTTTTAGCACCGTTAAAGAGCCCAATCTGCCCTACTATTTACTGATAGTTGGAGGGAGAAAAGTTTGATTCATACCTTTCCCAAGTGTATTAGTGCTATGTGAAATGTAAACAGCCTCGTCTGGGATTTGAACTCGGGTTGACAAGTCCATTTCCTATGACTCTAAGCATTATACCACGCAACTCTATAGTGGTATGTAATGTTAAACATAGCCACTACTTGTTGGGTGTGGGTGAAGCATAAAAATAAATGGTTTCCGCCGCCTTACCAAACAATGATAAGGTGAAATCAATTTATGTAAGTTCTGCACAAATAAAAGAAAAACATCTTGGCTTATCTCTGTACGCAGACAAGGAATAAATATATATAATATAATATATATATATATATATATTATATATATTTATTCCTTGTATATATATATATATATATAAAGATGAAACTGGAAGTGAATCCAACGGTATGTTGAAAGAATGAATAAAGGAAAGAAAGTACAGAATGAATAATAAAGGATAATTTTAATCAATATCACTTACACGTGTTTTCGGTCAGGAGTTTATCTATGTGTACAATATTTAAACTATTATTATTTTTAAATAAACAAATGAAATGAAATAATAATAATAGAAAAAATGTAGAAGTGTTCCTCACACAAAGAAAATTCGACCTTCATCAGAGTGAATCCTTATTTAAAATGAAATTCGTTGGAAAAAGCGGAGAATTTTTGAAATGTTCGAAAGAGAACTTTTTAAAATTCATTTTCAGACGCGACCGATAAAGAACCGTTAATGACATAATCTTGGCTGTTGATTAATTTTTGATTTTTCGGCTTTAGAGTGAACTAGAGTTGGGCGTGTGGTTATGTGTTTTTTTTATTATTATGCAATATTGAGTTGCTTAATAAATGTTAAATTATTTATTATTTATAGGAATTGAGGATCTGGTTGAGTTGGGTTAGTGATGTAAATATTTGTGTTTATTTAAGCTGAATATTGATTGATATAAATTTAAATTGTGGCATGTAAAAAAAGGTGCGATAACTATTGTAACTTGTGTTTTTATATAGATTTCTAGGAAAAATAGATAATGGTGAATAATTATAGTGGTTATAATTATATATTGTAAAATAAAATGTTAACATTTGTTTATTTATTTGTTGATAAGTTTTGGAACTGAGAAAATATATCTTATTATAATGGAGATTGTGGGTTTTTCTGTCTGTAACCGAAACTATATTCCTACTCAAGTCACAATTCTCTTAGTTATTGACATCACATTCTCCATGATTTTATTTTTATCTAAACCTTAATTATTAATAAAATTGTCTTACATTATTAATACTGTTAACTATGTCTACATACTGACAACAAGTAATTATATTTATATATACAACAAAATAGCGGTTTACAGTGTGAACGGGAAGGCTAATTTGCATATTAATATTAAAAAATCGAATTTAATAAATATGTGCTTAGTATTATTGATTTCTAACTGTTTGGTTTTATTTTAATGAATATAAGCAAAAATCTCTTCAATGAATCTTAAATGAAATCCATTTATTCTTTACTTCCTCTTTTAACTAAATACTTAAATTAGAAAAAATAACAATGAAAGACGAGAGTGATGGAAGAGTAAGTTTCAGTTGTTCCATTTTTTATTATACTCCCTCTGTTTCAAATCTTTTATTATACTCCCTCTGTTTCAAATCTTTTTATCTGTATTCTTATTTAGTTTCATTAGCCTTTCTAATTTAATACAATATTTTATTACATTAAAACTTAAATACTTGCACCCGGAGGGTGCATATATTTGCTAGTATATATCACAGACACAGGAATCTGTCATTGGTGAACATCTGTGCCGTTTACGACTGCAGAATTAATTACAATGATCAACAATTCTCTGTCCTACACAAGGTCAGGTCAGAGTGGTAGTACCTGTTAGGGTCCCATCTATGGGTTAAATAGAAAACATGAGTCTATAAACAAAATTAATTATCCATTAAGAATGAATTTATTTCAAAACTTTATCAGCATTAAATGACCCACTGAGGTTGATATGCCGTAAAACAAACCAAACCAAACAACCAAGGCCAGGTCAAACCATCACCTGTATATTTTAGAGACAGTTGCAATTTTTTTTGCACTGTCCGTCTTTGTATAGGCAGAGTAGAGTTAAACATTCCCAAGTGTTATTTGCTGGTGGACGTTGTTGTAGAGATTGGAGTGACTAATAGAAATTGAGTCTGTAGCAAGCATGAATATTTGGACTTTAAATCTTCTGAACACTGAAGATCAAATCACCAACAAACAAAAAAGAGAGAGAGAGAGAGAGAGAGAGAGAGAGAGAGAGGGAGAGAGAGAGAGATTTATGCTGTTATTTACAAGGGAGAGTCAGAAATTATCCAGACTCTCCCTTGTTCATGCAACTTGTTTTAGTGAGATGGTTCTGTACTGTTTTCTGGCAGGATGTTAGTCTCTCTCTCTCTCTCTCTTTCTGCCCCTCTCTCTCTCTCACCTTCCCCTCTCTCTCTCTCTTACCCTCCCCTCTCTGTCTCTCTCACTCTCTGTCTCTCTCACTCTCTGTCTCTCTATCCTCCTCTCCCCCACATATCTCTCTCCCTCTTGTCCCCCTCTTTGTCCCCCTCTCTCCTCTTTGTTCCTCCCCCTCTTTCCTCTCCCTCTTTGTCTCTCACCCTCTTTCCCTCTCTCTCTTTGTCTCCTTCCTCTCCCTCTCTCTCTCTTTGTTCCTCCCCCTCTTTGTCTCCCTCTCTCTGTCCTTCCCTCTCTCTTTCTATCCTCCTCTCTCTCTGTTTCTCTCTCTCCCTCTCTGTTTCTTTCTATCCCTCTCCCCTCTCTATCTCTCCTTTCCCATCTCTCTTCTATCCCTCTCCCTCTCTATCTCTCCCTTTCCCATCTCTGTCTCTCTCTATCCCTTCCTCTCTCTCTGTCTCTTTCTATCCCTTCCTCTCTGTCTCTCCCCCTCCCTCCTTTCTATCTCCGTTTCTTTCACTCTTTCCCTTCCTCTCCCTCTCTGTTTCTTTCTATCCCTTCCTCTCTGTCTCTCCCCTCCCTCCTTTCTATCTCCGTTTCTTTCACTCTTTCCCTTCCTCTCCCTCTCTGTTTCTTTCTATCTCTTCCTCTTTCTCTGTCTCTCCCTCTCCCCTCCTTTCTATCTCTCCTCTCCCCTCCTTTCTCGCTTTCCCTTCCTCTCCCTCTGTCTCTACCGCTAATTTTCAACACATTGCAATTTGTTTGTAAATTGGCAGCAATTGTATGGTGTCACGGTACTTTCAGATTGTACATTGTGAATTGGGTTACTACCAACCATCCCTTATCTCATTTTTGTGGCATGGCCGTCTTTCCAAGAGTCAGCTGAACTTTTGCATTATTTATATAACAAGATAACATTGCATAAACAAGAATGTTGCAGAAAAAAACAAAAAAACCCTTCATCAAATGAACAAATCTCAGGTCAGAGATGGATTAAAAGATAAAGTATTATTATCACTTACTATTGTTTGCTAGCTATTTATTTATAATTAGAATTGAATTAACGACAATACAGAAATAAGAACTCAGGAATAAATAAACGGATACAATAAGCCGCACGTGGCAAATGAAATTTAAAAAAAAAAAAAAAATGAACTAATTACTTTCGGACAAGAAGTTTATTCAGGTTAATTAACATCAACTAGCTCAGTCGGTAGAGTGTTCGGCTAGGAATCACAAGGTTCTTGGTTTGATACCGGCCCTCGCCACTCGGCGTATGAGTAGCACAGGGATCTGTGCAGTAAACTGAGGAGCTGATGGTAGGTGTGGCGTCCACCTCAGACACCAAAAACAATCTCCTTGGTATAGTGCTACTGAAAAGGGGATAGTCTCCCTCACTGTCTGGCTGATACCGTCTTTAGGCCACCCTGTCAACTTTACTTAAGATATTTAGGAGTGGCTAGTTTAGTTCAGTCGGTAGAACATCTACCTTGGAACCACAAGGTTCTGGGTTCAAAACCAGCCCTCGCCAACTCAGTACATGAATAGCATGGTTTAAATATGTGTAGTGAAGTGGGGAGCTGACAGTTGGTGTGGCACTCCACCTTAGACAAAAAAACAATCTCCTTGGTCTAGCGCTAGTGAAAAGGGGGTAGACTCCCTTGCTGTCTGGTCGATACCGACATTAGGCCGCCCCGACGATTTTACTTACTTACTTACTAGTTAAGTATAAGGTAGGGTCCTGATGAGATCATTTAGATCAAAACTATGGTAGACCCTTGACTCTTTTCCACTGGGGTCGGTTTTGGTCAGTCGGTAGAGTGTTCGGCCTAGGAACCACAATGTTCCTAGTCTGATACCGGCCCTCGCCAACTCAGCATATCAGTAGCACAGGGATCTGTGCTGTAAAATGAAGAGTTGATGGTAGGTATGGTGTTCTACCTCAGACGCTAAAAAACAATCTCCTTGGTCTAAAAGAAACAACAACATCTAAGGCAAGGAGAACAAAGACAGGGATAAGATTAAAAATTATCAATTTTATTTGGCAATAAATCAAACAAATAGTGAGATTTTTGTCCTGAAAAGGACAGTTCACACATAGTTGGATATATGTCCTGAAAAGGACAGTTCACACATAGTTGGATATATGTCCTGAAAAGGATAGTTCACACATAGTTGGATATATGTGCTGAAAAGGACAGTTCACACATAGTTGGATATATGTCCTGAAAAGGACAGTTCACACATAGTTGGATATATGTCCTGAAAGGACAGTTCACACATAGTTGGATATATGTCCTGAAAAGGACAGTTCACACATAGTTGGATATATGTCCTGAAAAGGACAGTTCACACATAGTTGGATATATGTCCTGAAAAGGATAGTTCACACATAGTTGGATATATGTCCTGAAAAGGACAATTCACACATAGTTGGATATATGTGCTGAAAAGGACAGTTCACACATAGATATATGTCCAGTTCACACATAGTTGGATATATGTGCTGAAAAGGACAGTTCACACATAGTTGGATATATGTCCTGAAAAGGATAGTTCACACATAGTTGGATATATGTCCTGAAAAGGACAGTTCACACATAGTTGGATATATGTCCTGAAAAGGACAGTTCACACATAGTTGGATATATGTCCTGAAAAGGACAGTTCACACATAGTTGGATATATGTCCTGAAAAGGACAGTTCACACATAGTTGGATATATGTCCTGAAAAGGACATTCACACATAGTTGGATATATGTCCTGAAAAGGACAATTCACACATAGTTGGATATATGTGCTGAAAGGACAGTTCACACATATTTGGACTGAAAAGGATAGTTCACACATAGTTGGATATATGTGCTGAAAAGGACAGTTCACACATAGTTGGATATATGTCCTGAAAAGGACATACATGTGAGTGTGTGCATGCATGCATGCATGTATATATATATATATATATAACATTTTTAGAAAAAACAAATGATGTTATTAGTTTGCTGACACAATCTGTTTCGACCTTTTAATAAAGCGGTCTTCATCAAGAGCAACATATGAAGGAAAGATGGAATAAATAACCATTAAATAGGAGGGGTACAAATGAATGCTGGTGTTCGATGCTGGAATTTTTTTTAAATGTGTATTCTGTGTTAGAAATAAAATAAATTTAATTTTTTTATAATCCATAAGAAAAACTCAAGAGTTTGAAGTAAAAATATATAAAAAAGTGTATAATAAGTATCAAAAATGTTCATGATGCATTCCAGCTACAAAAAGTAAGTTAAAGTCCACAGCACAATTAAAGAAAGATGGAAAGTTTCAAGAATTTGTAATGTTGATAAATCCATATATGATCTACAACAATACGGATTTGTCAACATTACAAATGTTGCTCTTGATGAAGACTGCTTTATTAAAAGGTTGAAACAGATTCTGTCAGCAAACTAATAACATCATTTGTTTTTTCTAAAAATGTTAAATTCATACTGTCGGATTCACTTCCATTTACTTCATATATATATATATATATATATATAATGTGTGTGTGTATTCATGCATACTCCAGGAACAGACTATGTGTCTTGTCTTGTGTAAGTCTGGAAGTCGGCTTCTGGTCTTAAGAGACATATGGTGGTGCATAAACATCAAATTTTATCATCTGATTCATTCGTTCCTGTAGAAAGGACGTCCTTCTTATTTCATATTTGCATCAAACTTTGTAGATCTGCAGCGGGATTGATGAGTCACTTGAGGGCTCATGAGAGGAAAGGTTCTGGTGGTGGGTTTGTAGGATTGTAAGGGGCGGCAGTGATCTGTAAAGATTATGCTATTGCTATGTGTGTGTGTGTGTGTATACATGTGTCTATACATACACACACACACACACACACTTGTCATAAGTATTTGAGCAGACAATTTTAATAATGAAATTTATTGTGTACAGTGCTCAGATGCACCACAACTCATCAAAGTCTCATGTCAAGTACACAGAATAATGTAGTGTCAGGAACATGAACAGTTTACAGTAGTAATATGCATGTATGTGTGCGCGTGTGTGCATATGTATGTGAAGAGTGGCATCAGGTATAGTGTCAGCGGACCACAGGAAGCATGGAGGCTTTGAAAGACTTAGTGCTTCGGCAGCCTACAACAGACGCGGGCAGTTTATTCCATGTCTCCGCAATTCTGAGCGTGAAAAAATGTTTCCGAAAGTCATGTGAGCAGTGCTGTTTTCTGACTTTGTAGGCATGCCCGCGTGTATTGGAAAGATGGAGATCAAAAAGGTGCTCAAGGTTGCTGTTGTTAAGATGATTAATTTTGATTTCAATTGTTTTGTTTTATGAATACCATACAAAAATATCCACATTTTTATTGTAATCAACATAAGTATTTAGTTATGTATTGTAGCTCTTAATGCTAAATTTCTAGATAATGTTTATATATACATGATTGAATTGTTGAAAAAAAATAATGTTGTTTTTGTAATTTTTTTTTTTCTTCTGTGCTTCTAAAATCATGTTCAGAATCAATTAGTTTGAAAAGAAGAATTCTCATTCCTATTTGAAAAGTTGCCAAACTACTAATTTAATTTGTATACCCACCTGGCCAAAATCTATGGACTACCTTCGATCTTAGACAATAAAAATTATTGTGTGCTTGATCAAATTTTTACAAGCTGTATTTTCGCTAGACCCTAAGAACAGTGCCCTCTAATAAGTTATCCAAGGGAGGGGCTAGGGAAGATACAGCTTGCTCTGGGGAGTGTGAAGTACTCCTTCATTCACCATTACTCCCAGGTTTACTCTGACCCAGAGTGATAGCAATTGTTAGGGTCCCATCTATGGGTTAAATAGATAAAAAAACAAGTTTTAAAAAAATGAGTTTAAAAAAAATTTGATTACCCTACAAGAATGAATAAAACCAAAATGTCTTCAGCATAAAATAACCAAAGGGTTGACATGCCACAAAAAAAAACCCAAAAAAACCTTACTTTCCCTCCTAGCTATCATGAGTACTCTGAATTCATGTTTTTTTGGTTTTTTTTTTTTTTTTTTTTTTTTTTTTTTCATTTATATTACGTTTAGTTTGTTTTAATTTGGTTTATTTAATGGCATATAAAACCCTTATGGATAATTTAATGCCGACATTTGATTAATTTGTAAACTATATTTAACAATTCATATTTTCAACATTTCACTGGCTATGAGTCCCCGTGGTATAGTGGGTAACATACTAGACTGCAACATCGCAGTAAGCGAGTTTAAACTTCAGTCATGCTTTTACATTTACTTTTGGATTAATACCCTTGGGAAAGGTATGAACCCCCTTATCCCCCCTAGTTATGGATTAGATAAGAAATAGAATTTGGTGGATAATTGGGATTTGAATTTTTGCATTTCATCTTCACAATTTGAATTGTCTCATTTTTAACCAGAGAGTGTTGCAAGATGATAACGGTCGGAAGATTAAGGAACAAGAGTATTACTATATATATATATATATATATATATATATATATATACACACACACACCAACTCCTCCGCACGAGCAGGATGTGACACAAGGTCAATTTCTTAAGCGGAATTTAACAGGTTTGAATTCAGAGTTTTCCTTCTCCTAGACTGGTTGCTTAACCAAGGTTAAAGAGCCCAGTCTGCCCTGCTATTTACCCATAGCTGGAGGGAGAGCAGAATTCATACCTTTCCCAAGGGTATTAGCGCTAAGTGAAATGCAATTACCACGTCCAGGATTTGAACTCGGAGTGACGAGTCCATTTCCTACGACTTTAACCATTACACCACACACTTCCCAGCCCCAGAGTATTAATGTATAGATTAATCATTAATTGCTACCCATGCCATGAAAAAAAAATAACATCAATATCTCATATTATAATTCACAAAAATGTCTGTTCATTCTTTTATACCTCTAAGCTATCCGAAATCAATAAATTCTTCCCTACACGATGGCAACAATGTTGGAATAACAACATATACAATAAACTCTTTGTGATAAAAATCCACTTTAGGAGAGTGGAAACCAGTTTTTCAGAAAATCCAGAAAGGGACATGTCACCCTATCCTGATTACGTACACATTTATATTCAAACAAAAGGAAAAATTCTAATGTATAGCATGTCAAACATCCTACACTGTTAAACTCATTCTCTATAGGCGTCCTGGGTATGACGTTAAATTGCATCTAAGCAGTGATGCTGATAGCTTTTTAATTTAGTGCGATGGGTTCTATTCACAGAGTTCTGTCCCGGTCTCCTGCCTTAATAAATGCTAGGTGGTGATAGGTCGAAAATCAAACCCACCTATGAATGAAGTCTGTAGCTGAAGCGGTGCCTGCTGTATATGAAAAATAATTTGTTGATTGAAGGCATTTTTATCGACAAATTATTATTTTTATTAGTGGTTTGAAAGTGTTAAAAGTAAGCCTTTTTTTTTCTTCTTTTTTTTTGTTGAAAATATTGAAAAAAAAACAAAACTAAACAACCAGCGCTTAAGGCGTTTTTCCCAAAAAGTTAATGCGATATTTTACCACCTCCAGTCTTTTTTCTACAAGTAAATGTAAATATTTTAACCTTTTAAAAATATGGCTTACTTTTAACACCTTCAAACCAAAAAAAAAAAAAAAGTCAATAAAAACGCCTTCAATCGATAAATTATTTTTTCATATATAACCGGCACCGCTTCAGCTAGGGACTTGTTACTATGGTTAGCAGAATAAGAACAGGATACCACCGTAGATTGAATAAAAAGTTGGGTTCAAAGTTCCGTGATAGCTCCCGATTACGACAAGAAGGTTCCCAAGTCTGATAAGAAATACCTGAAGAAGGCCGGAGGTCACATCAGCTGAAACATTGTACGGATAACAATAAAGAGGACAATACTCCAAATAATCCAAGGGTTGACATGCCGTAAAATCCAACCAACCAACCCTTTCAATCTCATCAGACAATATATTTTCAATACAATATGAAAGATCTTTTTTAAAATGTCAAACTAGATGGCATTTTATATTTCTTGCACAAATGAAATTAAGCCAAAAATTATAAACGTAAGGCTGATGAATATCATACTTAAGTAAGCTCTCCATACAATAGGGTAGGTTGATTTTGGAACTGTAATTTCTCCCATGAAAGTTACAAATTAACATAAAGAATTACCACACAAAATATTTTTTTTTAAAACTTTGCCTTTGTTTGAGGAAATAGATTTCACAATCTTTTAAGATGTCATCACAGTTACAGCTTAATTATTAGGTAAAAAGCAGCATATCAGGTGTAGGTGGTGAAGGAGGCATATTTTCAATTTGAATTCTAGTTATATTTTATTTATTTTGTTTAAAATAAAATAAAAATTTTTGTTTTAAATATTGAAATAGCTTTTCTTTTTCTTTTTTCAATTTTTTTCTTTTTTTTTTTTTTTTTTTTTTTTTTCAAATTTCTTTTCTTTTTTCAATTTTTTCTTTTTTTTAAAATTTTTTTTTAATTTTTTTTTTTTTTTATTAATTTTTTTTCTTTTTTTTTTCAATTTTTTTTTTTTTTCAATTTTTTTTTTTTTCAATTTTTTTTATTTTTTTTTTTTTTTTTTTTTTTTTTTTTTTCAATTTTTCATTTTTTTTTCAATTTTTCTTTTTTTTTTTTTTTTTTTTACATATTTGTAAATGAATTTGTTTGGATTTAGCCTGATTTTCCTTAATTCACTTTTCCCAACCCTATTGCCCTTATGGCAAGCCCAATCCCTTTTTATCATATGGGTGCTAGAAGGCGGTGGCTGCGGGTCTACATGTTCTGGAATGACATTAAACTCTATCTGATGGTGAGGTTCCAGTTTTGGAGGTTTGGGGAATGTGGAGCACCTCTTCATCACCATTGCTCCCTGGTCCACTCTAACCCGGAGTGGTAGTACCTGTTAGGGTCCCATATATGGGTTAAATAGAAAAATGTATTTATAAAAAAATTTGATTATCCATTAAGAATGAATTTATTTCAACACTTTATAGGCATTAAATGACCCACTGGGGTTGATATGCGTAAAACAAACAACCAAACCTAAACTTAATTCACTAATCCACTGAATTTTGCATGCTGGTGTTGTGTTGTTTTTTTTTGGGTTTTTTTTTTTTGTTTTTGTTTTTTTGTTTTCTTTGCAAATTTTAACTCTTTGCCTACCAAATTTCCCCCACTTACTAAATTTTTCATTATTCCATTCAACTGGTTCCCAATTGCAAAAGGATCAAGTACCAATGTTAGGATTGGTTCACAGACAAAACAAAAGATGGCAGGTGTGTTCAAGTGACACTTTTGAGAGTCACTGCTAGCGGTTTACAGTAGGATCGCCAGCCCTGTTGGTGGGGCTTAAGAATACATAAAACCCAAAAAACCTTACTTTCCCTCCTAGCTATCATGAGTACTCTGAATTCATGTTTTTTTTTGGTTTTTTTTTTTTTTTTTTTTTTTTCATTTATATTACGTTTAGTTTGTTTTAATTTGGTTTATTTAATGGCATATAAAACCCTTATGGATAATTTAATGCCGACATTTGATTAATTTGTAAACTATATTTAACAATTCATATTTTCAACATTTCACTGGCTATGAGTCCCCGTGGTATAGTGGGTAACATACTAGACTGCAACATCGCAGTAAGCGAGTTTAAACTTCAGTCATGCTTTTACATTTACTTTGGATTAATACCCTTGGAAAGGTATGAACCCCCTTATCCCCCTAGTTATGGATTAGATAAGAAATAAGAATTTGGTGGATAATTGGGATTTGAATTTTTGCATTTCATCTTCACAATTTGAATTGTCTCATTTTTAACCAGAGAGTGTTGCAAGATGATAACGGTCGGAAGATTAAGGAACAAGAGTATTACTATATATATATATATATATATATATATATATATATACACACACACACACCAACTCCTCCGCACGAGCAGGATGTGACACAAGGTCAATTTCTTAAGCGGAATTTAACAGGTTTGAATTCAGAGTTTTCCTTCTCCTAGACTGGTTGCTTAACCAAGGTTAAAGAGCCAGTCTGCCCTGCTATTTACCCATAGCTGGAGGGAGAGCAGAATTCATACCTTTCCCAAGGGTATTAGCGCTAAGTGAAATGCAATTACCACGTCCAGGATTTGAACTCGGAGTGACGAGTCCATTTCCTACGACTTTAACCATTACACACACACTTCCCAGCCCAGAGTATTAATGTATAGATTAATCATTAATTGCTACCCATGCCATGAAAAAAAATAACATCAATATCTCATATTATAATTCACAAAAAGTAGTTCACAGCACATAGTTGGATATATGTCCTGAAAAGGATAGTTGTCACACATAGTTGGATATATGTCCCTGAAAAGGACAGTTCACACATAGTTGGATTAATGTCCTGAAAAGGACAGTTCACACATAGTTGGATATATGTCCTGAAAAGGACAGTTCACACATAGTTGGATATATGTCCTGAAAAGGACAGTTCACACATAGTTGGATATATGTCCTGAAAAGGACAATTCACACATAGTTGGATATATGTCCTGAAAAAGGACAAATTCACACATAGTTGGATATATGTGCTGAAAAGGACAGTTCACACATATTTGGATATATGTCCTGAAAAGGATAGTTCACACATAGTTGGATATATGTCCTGAAAAGGACAGTTCACACATAGTTGGATATATGTCCTGAAAAGGACATACATGTGAGTGTGTGCATGCATGCATATGTATATATATATATATATATAACATTTTTAGAAAAACAAATGATGTTATTAGTTTGCTGACACAATCTGTTTCGACCTTTTAATAAAGCGGTCTTCATCAAGAGCAACATATGAAGGAAAGACGGAATAAATAACCATTAAATAGGAGGGGTACAAATGAATGCTGGTGTTCGATGCTGGAATTTTTTTAAATGTGTATTCTGTGTTAGAAATAAAATAAATTTAATTTTTTATAATCATAAGAAACTCAGAGTTTGAAGTAAAAATATATAAAAAAGTGTATAATAAGTATCAAAAATGTTCATGATGCATTCCAGCTACAAAAAGTAAGTTAAAGTCCACAGCACAATTAAGAAAGATGGAAAGTTTCAAGAATTTGTAATGTTGAAATCCGTATATGATCTACAACACTACGGATTTGTCAACATTACAAATGTTGCTCTTGATGAAGACTGCTTTATTAAAAGGTTGAAACAGATTTGTCAGCAAACTAATAACATCATTTGTTTTTTCTAAAAATGTTAAATTCATACTGTCGGATTCACTTCCATTTACTTCATATATATATATATATATATATAATGTGTGTGTGTGTATTCATGCATACTCCAGGAACAGACTATGTGTCTTGTCTTGTGTAAGTCTGGAAGTCGGCTTCTGGTCTTAAGAGACATATGGTGGTGCATAAACATCAAATTTTATCATCTGATTCATTCGTTCCTGTAGAAAGGACGTCCTTCTTATTTCATATTTGCATCAAAACTTTGTAGATCTGCAGCGGGATTGATGAGTCACTTGAGGGCTCATGAGAGGAAAGGTTCTGGTGGTGGGTTTGTAGGATTGTAAGGGGCGGCAGTGATCTGTAAAGATTATGCTATTGCTATGTGTGTGTGTGTGTGTATACATGTGTCTATACATACACACACAACACACACACACTTGTCATAAGTATTTGAGCAGACATTTTAATAATGAAATTTTATTGTGTACAGTGCTCAGTGCACCACAACTCATCAAAGTCTCATGTCAAGTACACAGAATAATGTAGTGTCAGGAACATGAACAGTTTACAGTAGTAATATGCATGTATGTGTGCGCGTGTGTGCATATGTATGTGAAGAGTGGCATCAGGTATAGTGTCAGCGGACCACAGGAAGCATGGAGGCTTTGAAAGACTTAGTGCTTCGGCAGCCTACAACAGACGCGGGCAGTTTATTCCATGTCTCCGCAATTCTGAGCGTGAAAAAATGTTTCCGAAAGTCATGTGAGCAGTGCTGTTTTCTGACTTTGTAGGCATGCCCGCGTGTATTGGAAAGATGGAGATCAAAAAGGTACTCAAGGTTGCTGTTGTTAAGATGATTATTTTTGATTTCAATTGTTTTTGTTTTATGAATACCATACAAAAATATCCACATTTTTATTGTAATCAACATAAGTATTTAGTTATGTATTGTAGCTCTTAATGCTAAATTTCTAGATAATGTTTATATATACATGATTGAATTGTTGAAAAAAAAAATAATGTTGTTTTTGTAATTTTTTTTCTTCTGTGCTTCTAAAATCTTGTTCAGAATCAATTAGAGTTTGAAAAGAAGAATTCTCATTCCTATTTGAAAAGTTGCCAAACTACTAATTTAATTTGGATACCCACCTGGCCAAAATCTATGGACTACCTTCGATCTTAGACAATAAAAATTATTGTGTGCTTGATCAAATTTTTACAAGCTGTATTTTCGCTAGACCCTAAGAACAGCGCCCTCTATAAAGTTGTCCAAGGGAAGGGCTAGGGAAGATACAGCTTGCTCTGGGGAGTGTGAAGTACTCCCTCATTCACCATTACTCCCAGGTTTACTCTGACCCAGAGTGATAGCATTTGTTAGGGTCCCATCTATGGGTTAAATAGATAAAAAAATAAGTTTAAAAAAAGATGAGTTTTAAAAAAAACGAGTTTTAAAAAACGAGTTTAAAAAAAAATTTGATTACCCTACAAGAATGAATAAAACCAAAATGTCTTCAGCATAAAATAACCCAAGGGTTGACATGCCACAAAAAAAAAAAAACCCAAAAAAACCTTACTTTCCCTCCTAGCTATCATGAGTACTCTGAATTCATGTTTTTTTTTTTTTTTTTTTTTTTTTTTTTTTTTTTTCATTTATATTACGTTTAGTTTGTTTTAATTTGGTTTATTTAATGGCATATAAAACCCTTATGGATAATTTAATGCCGACATTTGATTAATTTGTAAACTATATTTAACAATTCATATTTTCAACATTTCACTGGCTATGAGTCCCCGTGGTATAGTGGGTAACATACTAGACTGCAACATCGCAGTAAGCGAGTTTAAACTTCAGTCATGCTTTTACATTTACTTTTGGATTAATACCCTTGGGAAAGGTATGAACCCCCTTATCCCCCCTAGTTATGGATTAGATAAGAAATAAGAATTTGGTGGATAATTGGGATTTGAATTTTTGCATTTCATCTTCACATTTGAATTGTCTCATTTTTAACCAGAGAGTGTTGCAAGATGATAACGGTCGGAAGATTAAGGAACAAGAGTATTACTATATATATATATATATATATATATATATATATATATACACACACACACACAACTCCTCCGCACGAGCAGGATGTGACACAAGGTCAATTTCTTAAGCGGAATTTAACAGGTTTGAATTCAGAGTTTTCCTTCTCCTAGACTGGTTGCTTAACCAAGGTTAAAGAGCCCAGTCTGCCCTGCTATTTACCCATAGCTGGAGGGAGAGCAGAATTCATACCTTTCCCAAGGGTATTAGCGCTAAGTGAAATGCAATTACCACGTCCAGGATTTGAACTCGGAGTGACGAGTCCATTTCCTACGACTTTAACCATTACACCACACGCTTCCCAGCCCCAGAGTATTAATGTATAGATTAATCATTAATTGCTACCCATGCCATGAAAAAAAAATAACATCAATATCTCATATTATAATTCACAAAAATGTCTGTTCATTCTTTTATACCTCTAAGCTATCCGAAATCAATAAATTCTTCCCTACACGATGGCAACAATGTTGGAATAACAACATATACAATAAACTCTTTGTGATAAAAATCCACTTTAGGAGAGTGGAAACCAGTTTTTCAGAAAATCCAGAAAGGGACATGTCACCCTATCCTGATTACGTACACATTTATATTTGAACAAAAGGAAAAATTCTAATGTATAGCATGTCAAACATCCTACACTGTTAAACTCATTCTCTATAGGCGTCCTGGGTATGACGTTAAATTGCATCTAAGCAGTGATGCTGATAGCTTTTTAATTTAGTGCGATGGGTTCTATTCACAGAGTTCCGTCCCGGCCTCCTGCCTTAATAAACGCTAGGTGGTGATAGGTCGAAAATCAAACTCACCTATTAATGAAGTCTGTAGCTGAAGCAGTGCCTGCTGTATATGAAAAATAATTTGTTGATTGAAGGCATTTTTATTGACAAATTATTTTTTTTAGTGGTTTGAAAGTGTTAAAAGTAAGCCTTATTTTTTGTGGAAAATGTTGAAAAAAAAAACAACAAAAAAACCAAAACAAAACAACCAGCGCTTAAGGCGTTTTTCCCAAAAAGTTAATGCAATATTTTACCACCTCCAGTCTTTTTTCGACAAGTAAATGTAAATATTTTAACCTTTTAAAAAATATGGCTTACTTTTAACACCTTCAAACCACAAAAAAAAAAAAAGTCAATAAAAACGCCTTCAATCAAAAATTATTTTTTCATATATAACCGGCACCGCTTCAGCTAGGGACTTGTTACTATGGTTAGCAGAATAAGAACAGGATACCACCGTAGATTGAATAAAAAGTTGGGTTCAAAGTTCCGTGATAGCTCCCGATTACGACAAGAAGGTTCCCAAGTCTGATAAGAAATACCTGAAGAAGGCCGGAGGTCACATCAGCTGAAACATTGTACGGATAACAATAAAGAGGACAATAGTCCAAATAATCCAAGGGTTGACATGCCGTAAAATCCAACCAACCAACCCTTTCAATCTCATCAGACAATATATTTTCAATACAATATGAAAGATCTTTTTTAAATTGTCAAACTAGATGGCATTTTTATATTCTTGCACAAATAAAATTAAGCCAAAAATTATAAACGTAAGGCTGATGAATATCATACTAAGTAATCTCTCCATACAATAGGGTAGGTCGATTTTGGAACTGTAATGTCTCCCATGAAAGTTACAAATTAACATAAAGAATTACCACACAAAATATTTTTAAAAAAAACTTTGCCTTTGTTTTAGGAAATAGATTTCACAATCTTTTAAGATGTCATCACAGTTACAGCTTAATTATTAGGTAAAAAGCAGCATATCAGGTGTAGGTGGTGAAGGAGGCATATTTTCAATTTGAATTCTAGTTATATTTATTTATTTTGTTTAAAATAAAAAAAAATTTTGTTTTAAATATTGAAATAGCTTTTCTTTTTTCTTTTTTATTTTTTTTCAATTTTTTTTCTTTTTTTTCAATTTTTTTTTTTTTTTTTTTAATTTTTTTTTTCTTTTTTTTTTTTAATTTTTTTTCTTTTTTTTTTTTTTTTTTTTTTTTCAATTTTTTTTTTTTCAATTTTTTTTTTTTTTTTTTTTTTTATTTTTTTTTTTTTCAATTTTTCATTTTTTTTCAATTTTTTTTTTTTTTTTTTTTTTTTTACATATTTGTAAATGAATTTGTTTGGATTTAGCCTGATTTTCCTTAATTCACTTTTCCCAACCCTATTGCCCTTATGGCAAGCCCCAATCCCTTTTTTATCATATGGGTGCTAGAAGGTGGTGGCTGCAGGTCTACATGTTCTGGGAATGACATTAAACTCTATCTGATGGTGAGGTTCCAGTTTTGGAGGTTTGGGGAATGTGGAGCACCTTTCATCACCATTGCTCCCTGGTCCACTCTACCCGGAGTGGTAGTACCTGTTAGGGTCCCATATGGGTTAAATAGAAAAATGTATTTATAAAAAAATTGATTATCCATTAAGAATGAATTTATTTCAACACTTTATAGGCATTAAATGACCCACTGGGTTGATATGCCGTAAAACAAACAACCAAACCAAAACTTAATTCACTAATCCACTGAATTTTGCATGCTGGTGTTGTTGTTTTTTGTTTGTTTTTTTTTGTTTTTGTTTTTTTGTTTTCTTTGCAAATTTGAACTCTTTGCCTACCAAATTTCCCCCACTTACTAAATTTTTCATTATTCTATTTAACTGGTTCCCAATTGCAAAAGGATCAAGTACCAATGTTAGGATTGGTTCACAGACAAAACAAAAGATGGCAGGTGTGTTCAAGTGACACTTTTGAGAGTCACTGCTAGCGGTTTACAGTAGGATCGCCAGCCCTGTTGGTGGGGCTTAAGAATACATTGACTGCACCTCTGCAGAGGGGTAAGACCCACCCACCAATGGGACCTGCTGTTGGCCGTGGGTGGCAACCCGTGATGCTTAAGGATGGAACCCTGGTGGCTGAGCAGTCCATGACATGCATCACTCCACTTTAGCCCTTACATAGGCTAGACGGGCAGTCGGAGAGGCTTTCTCTGATCAATCAGCTGGTTGCGTCAAGCCCTAGCACCTGATTGTCCCAAACCTATTGTCCTTATGGCAAGCCCCAACCCTTTTGTGCAAGAAGGCGGTGGCGGAGGGTCTTATTGTCTTGGGTATGACATAAAACTCTATCAGATGGTTAAGTTCCAGTTCTGGAGGGGAGTGTGGAGTACCCCTTCATCACCATTAGTTCCAGGTCCCCTGTCACCTGGAGTGATTGTACATGTTAGGGTTCCATCTATGGGTTAAATAGATTTTAAAATGAGTTTAAAAAAATTTATTTTAAAAACATTGAATACTGGGCAGGAATGAATAAACAAAATGTCTTCAGTATGAAATAACCCAACAAGAGTTGACATGCCTTAAAATTGATCCATCCATCCATTAAATACATTTTATTTGTGATTACAAAATCCATTTCAATTTTTTTTTTCTTCTCTAAATTTTGTCTTTTCCCACAATAGGACCAGTTTAGCTCAGTTGGTAGAGCATCTGGCTAGGAACCACAAGGTTCCTAGTTTGATATATATATATATATATATATATGTGTTTACAACTTATATATATATATATAGTAAATCTTATTTTCAAATCATCTATAATGAGGCCTAATAAAATGTACATACAGATTGAATTTGTTTAGCCATACATTTCGACTTTATTAATTTATTTATCGACGCTTAAACGTTCGGTTTCATTAAACCTTCATCAGGATGTATTATGGGGTGAAGAAATTGATGGATGTTTTATAGATGTTTCATCTCCTGTCATCTATAAAACATCCATCAATTTCTTCACCCCATAATACATCCTGGTGAAGGTTTAAAGAAACCGAAACGTTTAAGCGTCGATAAATAAATTCATCTTATTTTTGGAACACTTGTTTTTTCAAATTTCTTAATATTGTCGGATTTATTTCCATATTTACTCCCATATATATATATATATATATTTAAAAAAAAAGAGTTGATTTTTAAAAATTTCATATTTTCTTCTTTTTTTTTTTTTTTTAGTAAATTTTATTTAGTAGCACAATTCTAAATTTGATATTTATTGTTTTTATTTATTTATTTTATAGTTGCTTGAAGAAATTCCTTGTGGATTTGCTGAGACTCTTAATGAAGCTGTAAAAGAAGCCAGACCTGGTAATTATATATCTTTTATTTTCAGCAATTTTTGCAGTTTGTGTTGAAATTGATTGTAATCAGTGATGCTGATAGCTTTTTAATTTAGTGAGTCCGGGGACCCACAGAGTTGTTTTGAATGAGTCCCTGGGAAATATAGTGGGTCCCAACTAAAGTTTCTTAATATATTGTTGGGTTAAACTGCTGGGCCCGAAGATTTGTTTTTACCATTATCCCAAAAAGCAATTTTAATCGTCCTGAATCACTTAAATTGACAGTACAAAATTTTGTTAAAAATTAAATTCCTATATTTAAAAGAAAAACAGGATTTACACTTAATCACAATCAAGAAACAATAATTTTTGAGAATTATGATAGAACAATTTTTAAAAAAACAAAAAAATGGTTGGTGGGTGTAACAGCAGTCTCCCTTGTCTGAGGATTTTGGGTAATTTCCTGCATCAGGAGACCCTTTTTGGTCACGTGACGCAGGAACCCAAGAAGAGAACCCTCTTTGGCCAAAGCTACTGGACAAGTGCGGGTGTGCTTGTCACCTCTCTCCAGCACACACATGGTTCATGCCAGACAGTACAGACTCTACTTACAGTAAGTGGTTTCCACCTATTTTGTTTATGAACACTACTATGTATGTTTGGACACTTGTGACATTTCATAGTCTGGGGAACTTTGTTCCCCTATATATGTTATAATAAAAGTTATATAAATGTAACTATATATAGGGCCAGGTTAGCTTAGTCGATAGAGCGTTCGGCTAGAAACCATATGGTTCCTAGTTCGATACCGGCCCTCGCCAACTCAGCGTATGAGTAGCACAGGGATCTGTGCGGTAAAGTAAGGAGCTGGTGGTAGGTGTGGCGCTCCACCTCCGACGCAAAAACAATCTCCTTGGTTTAGCGCTAGTGATAGACTCCCTCACTGATTGGCTGATACTGACTTTAGGTGTTGCATAGTGCTCTACTCAGGCCACAAAATCGTACATGTCATATACTGTTGCTGGGTTGTATGTGTTAGTAATGGAGTATAAAGATTCACACGTAGACATATGTAGTAGTAAGACTTTTAACGTTTATTTCTTTTCATCTCGTGGTGGGTGCGTGTGGGTGGACGAGCTGGACCATGGAAACTACTACTGCTGTTACTATTAGGATCTGAGGCAAAGAGGGGTGGCTGAACCTCACTGACGCTGGCTGCGATGGTGCGTGACCAGCGCGGTCATGCACGTTCTCGTCCTGTCTCTCACCTTGACTGCTCTGTTTGCCGTCTCTCTGGGGTGTGCCTTGGGCTACCTGATGACCTGCTTAAATACTGACGACCGCCCACACATTCTTTTGTTCCTTGACCGGAAGTCCTTTCTCTTTGTTCAAATTCGCGTTTGTCCAGATGAGTCCTTTGTCACACCAGACCCTCTGTCTACCTTTAGACATTGTCTTCTCAGTTCAATTTTCCTTTGTCTTTTCGACTTCCCGCGCAAAACAAACAGTCAATCTGCAACATAGGCCACTCGACGACTTACTTAACTTACTTACTTAAATGTAACTAACGCGTTTGTTGTTTTCCTAACTGAAGTATTCTGCACTGGGTACTTATCCTTTAAGTAACCTAATACTTCATAAGAACAAGAGTTAACACTCTGCGAACCTCTTATAGGTGATTTTTTTCAGTGAATCTAGCGTGATACAACCAATTTGTAGGATTTTCCCGCCAGAAGTCAGGAGAGATCAAAATAGATTTCAACTGAATTACTAAAAGATTCTTATGAAGTTGCTGGTTGGGGTGGAGTGAGGTTGAAAAAAAAACCTGGGTGGTGTGATGTTTTGTATCGGGCATCCTTATAAATGCAACAGTCACACAGTACACAAACTTGCTCAATGACATCTTGCTGCCGACTGAGTAACCCAACAGGAGAGTGTCTGTTCAAACATCCTCTATAAGGTTCCCCCACTGACCGGTTGAATAACCGGTTTGCTGTATATATTCAAAATGATTGGACTCTTTCTTCACAGACCTTTTGTATTTTCTTTCTATTTGGCCTTCAAATGAACAGATTTTATAAATGAATGTCATCTTATTATAATGGAGATTGTGAGTTTTTCTGTCTGTAACCGAAACTATATTACTATACAAATCACAATTCCCTTTGTTATTTACATCACATTCTCCATGATTTTATTTTTTATTTAAAACCCAATTATTAATAAAATTATTTTACATCATTAAGACTGTTGACCATATCTACATACAAATAACATGCAATTGTATTTATATATACAACAAAATAGCGGTTTACAGTGTGAATGGTAAGGCTAATTTGCATTTGGATATTAAAAATTTGATTTTAATAAATATATGCTTAGTATTATTGATTTCTAATTGTTTGGTTTTATCTTATTGAATATGAGCAAAGATCCCAGGAATAAATCTTAAAAGAAATCCATTAACAAGAAGAAATAACTGTAATATTATTCTTTACTTTCTATCTTAACTAAATAGTTGAATTAGGAAAATTTAACAAAGACAGACGGGAGTAATGTAAAATTATGGAAGAGTTAGTTTCAAAGTTGTTCTATTTTTCAATCATACCCCCTCTGTTAAAAATCTTTTTATCTGCATTCTTATTCAGTTTCATCAGCCTTTCTAATTTAATATATTTTATTATATTAAAACTAGGAGGGTGCATATAAGTAATATTGAAATATATTCACCCTCAGAGCCAAGTGTTATGTGTTTTACTTTCTTTTTGCAGCACATCGTAAAGGCAAAGATATTGATTTTGCAGCCCGATCAGCACTCGTATTGCCAGATTTTTGCTATGTATTCAAGCCCGACTGCCTCTCGGTTCCTCAACCCCTTCTATCGACTCGATGTCAATCAACAATTAGTATCGAAATTAAAGTAAGAATATTAATTCATGGTCTTACCTTGATATCATTGATTTATTTTATGTGTATGTGTGTATATAATATAATATAATATAATATTATATATATATATATATATATATATATATATATATATATATATATATATATGGGAGAATATGTGCTTAATTGAAGTCAAACCTAATTTTTTGAAAGTTAATTCATTAATAATTAATTAGGCGGGATTTAACTACTTAAATGTAAGGCTAAACAAATCGAGAAAAATCAATGATTGATTTTTCTCGATTTGTTTAGCCTTACATTTAAGTAGTTAAATCCCGCCTAATTAATTATTAATGAATTAACTTTCAAAAAATTAGGTTTGACTTCAATTAAGCACATATCCTCCCAAATATTGTCGGCTGAAAATAGCCATATTTGTTTTACATATATATATATATATATATATATATATATATATATATATAGGTGCTTTATTTATAAGTAAACATTGCTGAATATCATGGATAGAGCATTTATATCTAAGTTAAGGTAATATGGACATGGAGTCAATGGTGCTTGGTTACTGACAGTTTCTCGCCTATGCAATCTTTTGACTTGGTCTGAAGATCGCATAGGCAAGACTCCATGTCTACATTAACATATATATATATACACACACACACACACACATACAAACTTTTTAATTTATTTGATTTATTTTTAATTTTTGTTTGGTTTATTTTTTGTGTTTTTAAATGAGAAAGAGTTCACAGCAAAATAAGGTTTATTTTTCTCCATTATATGCATGGCTATCTGAAGATACTGACCAGTTGAAATAAATTAATTTATAATAGCAAAATGACTCGTTAAGTTTTTCACATTTATGGAAGTGAAAATATTACTGTGTATGAAATGTTATAATTGTCATACATTGAACTCTCATGAGGACTTGAAAGAATCTTCATATTATATCTTCATAGGTGTACATCTGTGTGTGTGTTTTTATATATACAGGATGTCCCAAAATAATGTATACACTCTTTAAATATTAATAGTTAATAATTCATTTTTTTCTATTTCATTGACTATTTTTTTTGTATATTTTACTCTCGAATTCTTTAAATGTGTATTCTTTCTCTTGTATCAATTTTATTTACAAGTCAAAATACATAAATTAAATAAGTTATAACGCTTCAAAGAGTGTATACATTATTTTGGGACACCATATATATATAAAGTGTGTTTATATATTTATATTTATGTATAAGTAAGGGTATGCATTGTAGATATATGGAGGATAAAGAAGGTTCCAAAGAGAAACATTCTTAGCTCATCTGGTCTATTGGATATATATATATATATATATATATATATATATATATATATATGAAAAGTAAAATGGATATGAATCCGACAGTATGTGTAGAAAGTTTGTAGAAAAAACAAGATGTTAATAGTTTTGCTGACAGAAATCTGTTTGACCATATAAGTGGTCTTATCAAAGCAACTATGTATAATAGGAAAGACGGAATAAATAGATTGTTAATCACGAGGCACAAAACGCTCTCGATCAGGGAAATTTTCAAAATTTTTTAAAAAATGCGTATTCTATGTTAAAAATAAATAAATTTTATTTTTAAAAATTAGAAGCATTTTTATCATTAAAAAAGCTCAAAAGAGTTTGAAGTAAAAAGCGTATACAAATATCAAAATGTTCAAGAATATGTTCCAGCTCCAAAAGCAAGTTTTAAAAATATAATAAGTCCAACAGTACAATTGATGAAGATGGAATGTTTCAGGAATCTGTAATGTTGACAAATTCGTAGTGTCGGGATCCTTATATTCAAAATTTTAGCCTATAATATATATATTATTTCATTTTTTAATGTTTCGACATGAAATGCTATATTTATCTTTGTTGTATTAACTTAATTAAATGCTACCTTAATAATTATAATTATTTAGAAATGTTAATTATCACTAACCTTCTTAGGACTCTTCCGTTTACATTAACCACAATGTTGAGTCACATCCTGTTTATAGAATTTACATTATAATTAGTCTCCGTTATAATGATATGATATTTTTAGGTGATTGTATTTACAGTATATGATATATAATTTCCATGTATGTTTCTATGTTGCCTGTCTGGTTAGACTCCTGTCCTATCCTAAAATTCATAATGGATCAGTCCATATGAAATTAACAGAACTAAGAAATAAACACAAGGGGGGTGGATAGCAATGAAGAATATGCTAAAATTGGGTCACAGAAGTAAAAAGGTGGCCTAAAGTCGGTATCCGCCAGTTAGTGAGGGAGTCTATCCCCTTTTCACTAGTGCTAGACCAAGGAGATTGTTTTAGCATCAGCTCCTTACTTTACCGCACAGATCCTTGTGCTACTCATACGCTGAGTTGGTGAGGGCCAGTATTGAACCAGGAACCTAGGCAGACTCTCTACGACTGAGCTAAACCTTTTTCACTTGTGCAAGGCCAAAGAGATTGTTTTTTGCATCTGAGGTGGAGCGCCACACCTCCCATCAGCTCCTTACTTTACTGCACAGATCCCTGTGCTACTCATACACTGAGTTGGTGAGGGCTAGTATTGAACCAGGAACCTTGTGGTTCCTAGGCAAACTCTCTACCGACTGAGCTAAACCGGCTCTGAAAGAGTTAATGTGACTGAAATAATCATGGGCAGGTCATTTGATAAATATGAGGAATTTAAAAAAAAGAAAATTCCTATATATGTAAACTCTGCATTGTTTTGAATTGGTTCATAGCAAAAATTATTTCAATCTTGCAAAAATATTTGTTTTGAGGCTATTAAAAATGGCAACAAATCAAACATTTCTCCAAGGCTTGAACAGGGGTCTGTCATCAAATTTCTGGTGGCTAAAAAGTGCAAACCATGTGAAATTTACAGAAGGGTGTGTGATATCTATGGAGAAGCAGCTTTTAGTCAAAATGTTTACAAATAGGCTAAATGTGAGTTTGCTACTACAAGCCTGAGTTGAAGCACACCAACCCTAAACTGCATCTGGTGGTGAGGCTCCTGTTCTGAAGCTCTAAAGAGTGTAGAGTACCCCTTCATTGCCATTACTCACACATCCACTCTAACTCAGAGTGGTTGTACCTGTTAGAGTCCCATCTGTGGGTCAAATAGATCTGTTTACAAATTATTTGTATTATGTATTTACCCAACCCCAGGATGTGACACAAGGTCAAATTTTAAGCAGAGTTTAACAGGTTTGAATTCACAGTTTTCTTTCTCCTAGATTGGTGGCCATAAGATTAAAGAGTCCATTAAGAATTGATTTATTTCAAAACTTTATCGGCATTAAATGACCCACTGAGGTTGATATGCGTAAAACAAATCAAACCAAAAACTTGATATATAACCATGTGCAAAAAACAAAACAAAAAAAAACCACAAAAATAATAAATGTACAATGTATACAATTCTACCCATACTTCTACTCTTGGGAAATAACAAGTTCAAAGCAGGTTTTATTTTAAAGGATAAATCAATTTAAAAAAATATAAAACAGGCCACTAATGTTAAAGTTGTGGTTATTGCCCTTAGTTGCCATTTAATGCCACCAGGTGATAACTTCTATAAAATGTTAGCAGCCATATTGGAAAGATAGTCAAGTAGCTGATGTGGAGAAGTAAAGACTTATTGAGGATTATGAACCAACATAAATGTTTTACAACATTTAATTTTATTGGAAAAATAGTCCACAAATCTCATCATCGTAATCTCAAAGCTATTCATCTCAAACCTTATATGTTTAGCTTTATACACTGAACACTATAATAGTTGATTGATTGATTTTAATGCCATGTCAACCCACCAAGGGTTATTTCATGCCTAGTGGTTAGTGAATTGCATACATTGTACATTTATATTTTTGTGGTTTTTTTTTGTTTTGTTTTTTTGCACATGGTTATATATCAAGTTTTTGGTTTGATTTGTTTTACGGCATATCAACCTCAGTGGGTCATTTAATGCCGATAAAGTTTTGAAATAAATCAATTCTTAATGGACTCTTTAATCTTGGTATGGCCACCAATCTAGGAGAAAGAAAACTGTGAATTCAAACCTGTTAAACTCTGCTTAAAATTTGACCTTGTGTCACATCCTGGGGTTGGGTAAATACATAATACAAATAATTTGTAAACAGATCTATTTGACCCACAGATGGGACTCTAACAGGTACAACCACTCTGAGTTAGAGTGGATGTGTGAGTAATGGCAATGAAGGGGTACTCTACACTCTTTAGAGCTTCAGAACAGGAGCCTCACCACCAGATGCAGTTTAGGGTTGGTGTGCTTCAACTCAGGCTTGTAGTGGCAAACTCACATTTAGCCTATTTGTAAACATTTTGACTAAAAGCTGCTTCTCCATAGATATCACACACCCTTCTGTAAATTTCACATGGTTTGCACTTTTTAGCCACCAGAAATTTGATGACAGACCTCTGTTCAAGCCTTGGAGAAATGTTTGATTTGTTGCCATTTTTAATAGCCTCAAAACAAATATTTTTGCAAGATTGAAATAATTTTTGCTATGAACCAATTCAAAACAATGCAGAGTTTACATATATAGGAATTTTCTTTTTTTTTAAAGTTCCTCATATTTATCAAATGACCTGCCATGATTATTTCAGTCACATTAACTCTTTCAGAGCCGGTTTAGCTCAGTCGGTAGAGAGTTTGCCTAGGAACCACAAGGTTCCTGGTTCAATACTAGCCCTCACCAACTCAGTGTATGAGTAGCACAGGGATCTGTGCAGTAAAGTAAGGAGCTGATGGGAGGTGTGGCGCTCCACCTCAGATGCAAAAACAATCTCTTTGGTCTTGCACAAGTGAAAAAGGATTAGCTCAGTCGGTAGAGAGTCTGCCTAGGTTCCTGGTTCAATACAGGCCCTCACCAACTCAGCGTATGAGTAGCACAGGGATCTGTGCGGTAAAGTAAGGAGCTGATGCTAAAACAATCTCCTTGGTCTAGCACTAGTGAAAAGGGGATAGACTCCCTCACTAACTGGCTGATACCAACTTTAGGCCACCTTTTACTTCTGTGACCCAATTTTAGCGTATTCTTCATTGCTATCCACCCCCCTTGTGTTTATTTCTTAGTTCTGTTAATTTCATATGGACTGATCCATTATGAATTTTAGGATAGGACAGGAGTCTAACCAGACAGGCAACATAGAAACATACATGGAAATTATATATCATATACTGTAAATACAATCACCTAAAAATATCATATCATTATAACGGAGACTAATTATAATGTTAAATTCTATAAACAGGATGTGACTCAACATTGTGGTTAATGTAAACGGAAGAGTCCTAAGAAGGTTAGTGATAATTAACATTTCTAAATAATTATAATTATTAAGGTAGCATTTAATTAAGTTAATACAACAAAGATAAATATAGCATTTCATGTCAAAACATTAAAAAATGAAATAATATATATATATTATAGGCTAACATTTCGAATATAATAAGGATCCCGACACTACGAATTTGTCAACATTACAGATTCCTGAAACTTTCCATCTTCATCAATTGTACTGTTGGACTTATTATATTTTTAAAACTTTCTTTCGTAGCTGGAACATATTCTTGAACATTTTGATATTTGTATACACTTTTTACTTCAAACTCTTTCGAGCTTTTTTAATGATAAAAATGCTTCTAATTTTTAAAAATAAAATTTATTTTATTTTTAACATAGAATACGCATTTTTAAAAAATTTTGAAAATTTCGGACCTGATCGAGAGCGTTTTGTGCCTCGTGATTAACAATCTATTTATTCCGTCTTTCCTATTATACATGGTTGCTTTGATAAAGACCACTTTATATTGTCAAGACAGATTCTGTCAGCAAAACTATTAACATCTTGTTTTTTCTACAAACTTTCTACACATACTGTCGGATTCATATCCATTTTACTTTTCATATATATATATATATATATATATAATATATATATATATATATATCCAATAGACCAGATGAGCTAAGAAATGTTTCTCTTTGAACCTTCTTTATCCTCCATATATCTACAATGCATACCCTTACTTATACATAAATATAAATATATAAACACACTTTATATATATATGGTGTCCCAAAATAATGTATACACTCTTTGAAGCGTTATAACTTATTTAATTTATGTATTTTGACTTGTAATAAAAATTGATAACAAGAGAAGAAAGAAATACACATTAAAGAATTCGAGAGTAAAATATACAAAAAAGTCAATGAAATAGAAAAAATGAATTATTAACTATTAATATTTAAAGAGTGTATACATTATTTTGGGACATCCTGTATATATAAAAAAACACACACACAGATGTACACCTATGAAGATATAATATGAAGATTCTTTCAAGTCCTCATGAGAGTTCAATGTATGACAATTATAACATTTTCATACACAGTAAATATTTTCACTTCCATAAATGTGAAAAACTTAACGAGTCATTTTGCTATTATAAATTAATTTATTTCACTGGTCAGTATCTTCAGATAGCCATGCATATAATGGAGAAAAATAAACCTTATTTTGCTGTGAACTCTTTCTCATTTAAAAACACAAAAAAAATAAACCAAACAAAAATAAATAAATCAAATAAATTAAAAAGTTTGTATGTGTGTGTGTGTGTGTGTATATATATATATATGTTAATGTAGACATGGAGTCTCGCCTATGCGATCTTCAGACCAAGTCAAAAGATTGCATAGGCGAGAAACTGTCAGTAACCAAGCACCATTGACTCCATGTCCATATTACCTTAACTTAGATATAAATGCTCTATCCATGATATTCAGCAATGTTTACTTATAAATAAAGCACCTATATATATATATATATTATATATATATATATATATATTAAACAAAATATGGCTATTTCAGCCGACAATATTTGGGAGGATATGTGCTTAAATTGAAGTCAAACCTAATTTTTTTTGAAAGTTAATTCATTAATAATTAATTAGGCGGGATTAACTACTTAAATGAAGGCTAAACAAATCGAGAAAAATCATCATTGATTTTTCTCGATTTGTTTAGGCCTTACATTTAAGTAGTTAAATCCCGCCTAATTAATTATTAAATGAATTAACTTTCAAAAAATTAAGGTTTGACTTCAATTAAGCACATTATTCTCCCATATAATATATTATATATATATATATATATATATTATATATATATATATTAATATTATATTATATTATATTAATATACACACATACACATAAAATAAATCAATGATATCAGGTAAGACCATGAAATTAATATTCTTACTTTAATTTCGATATTAATTGTTGATTGACATCGAGTCGATAGAAGGGGTTGAGGAACCGAGAGGCAGTCGGGCTTGAATACATAGCAAAAATCTGGCAATACGAGTGCTGATCGGGCTGCAAAATCATATTCTTGCCTTTACGATGTGCTGCAAAAAGAAAGTAAAACACATAACACTTGGCTCTGAGGGTGAATATATTTCAATATTACTTATGCACCCTCCTAGTTTTAAATTAATAAAATATATTAAATTAGAAAGGCTGATGAAACTGAATAAGAATGCAGATAAAAAGATTTTTAACAGAGGGGTATGATTGAAAATAGAACAACTTTGAAACTAACTCTTCCATCATTTTACATTACTCCCGTCTGTCTTTGTTAAATTTTCCTAATTCAACTATTTAGTTAAGATAGAAAGTAAAGAATAATATTACAGTTATTTCTTCTTGTTAATGGATTTCTTTTAAGATTTATTCCTGGGATCTTTTGCTCATATCAATAAGATAAAACCAAACAATTAGAAATCAATAATACTAAGCATATATTTATTAAAATCAAATTTTAATATCCAAATGCAAATTAGCCTTACCATTCACACTGTAAACCGCTATTTTGTTGTATATATAAATACAATTGCATGTTATTTGTATGTAGATATGGTCAACAGTCTTAATGATGTAAAATAATTTTATTAATAAATTGGGTTTTAAATAAAAAATAAAATCATAGGAGAATGTGATGTAAATAACAAAGGGAATTTGTGATTTGTATAGTAATATTAGTTCGGTTACAGACAGAAAAACTCACAATCTCCATTATAATAAGATGACATTCATTTATAAATCTGTTCATTTGAAGGCCAAAATAGAAAGAAATACAAAAGGTCTGTGAAGAAAGAGTCCAATCATTTGTGAATATATACAGCAAACCGGTTATTCCAACCGGTGCAGTGGGGGAACCTTATAGGAGGATGTTTGAACCAGAACACTCTCCTGTGTGGGTTACTCAGTCGGCAGCAAGATGTCATTGAGCAGTTTGTGTACTGTAGTGACTGTTGCATTTATAAGGATGCCCGATACAAACATCACACCACCCAGGTTTTTTTTTCAAACCTCACTCCACCCCAACCAGCAACTTCATAAGAATCTTTTAGTAATTCAGTTGAAATCTATTTGATCTCTCCTGGACTTCTGGCGGGAAAATCCTACAAATTGTTGTATCACGCTAGATTCACTGAAAAAAATCACCTATAAGAGCGTTCGCAGATGTTAACTCTTAAAAAAAGTTCTTATGAAGTATTTAGGTTTACTTAAGGATAAGTACCAGTGCAGAATACTTCAGTTAGGAAAACAACAAACGCGTTAGTTACATTTTAAGTAAGTAAGTTAAGTAGATCTTCGAGTGGGCCTATGTTGCAGATTGACTGTTTGTTTTACGCGGGAAGTCGAAAAACAAAGGAAAATTGAACTGAGAAGACAATGTCTAAAGGTAGACAGAGGGGTCTGGTGTGAAACAAAGGACTCATCTGGACAAACCGCGAATTTGAACAAAGAGAAAGGCTTCCGGTCAAGGAACAAAGAATGTGTGGGCCGTCCGTCAGTTATTTAAGCAGGTCATCAGGTAGCCCAAGGCCACCCCAGAGAGACGGCAAAGAGCAGTCCCAAGTGAGAGAACAGGACGAGAACCGTGCATGACCGGCGTGGTCACGCACCATCGCAGCCAGCGTCAGTGAGGTTCAGCCACCCCTCTTTGCGCCTCAGAGTCCTAATAGTAACAGCAAGTAGTAGTTTCCATGGTCCAGCTCGTCCACCCACACGCACCACCACGAGGGAAAAAAATAGAAACGTTAAATCTTACTACTACATATGTCTACGTGTGAATCTTTATTACTCCATTACTAACACATAAACCAGCAACAGTATATGAATGTACGATTTTGTGCCTGAGTAGAGCACTATGCAAGCACCTAAAGTCGGTATAGCCATCAGTGAGGGAGTCTATCACTAGCGCTAAGAACGCAGGAAGATTGTTTTTGGCGTCGGAGGTGGAAGCGCCACAAAAACTACCACCAGCTTCCTTACTTTACACCGCACAGATCCCTTGTGCTACTCAATCTACGCTGAGTTGGCGAGGGCCGGTATCGGAACTAGGAACCATATGGTTTCTAGCGCGAACGCTCTAATCGACTAAAGCCTTAACCTGGCCTATATATAGTTACATTTAATATAACTTTTATTATAACATATATTAGGGGAACAAAGTTCCCCAGACTAATGGAAATGTCCACAAGTGTCCAAACATAACATAGTAGTGTTCAAATAACAAAATCGGTGGAAACACTTACTGTAAGTAGAGTCCCTGTACTGTCTGCCATGAACCATGTGTGTGCTGGAGAGAGGTGACAAGCACACCGCGCAACTTGTCCAAGTAGGCTTTGGCCCAAAGAGGGTTTCTTCTTGGGTTCCTGCGTCACGTGACCAAAATGGGTCTCCTAGACTGCAAGGAAATTACGCATCCTCAGAACAAGGGAGACTGCTGTGTACCCACCAACCATGTATTTTTTTGTTTTTGTAAAAAATTGCTTCTATCATAATTCTTCGAAAATTATTGTTTGCTTGATTGTTGATTAGTGGTAAATTCCTGTTTTTCTTTGTTAAATATAGGAAATTTAAATTTTTAAGCAAATTTGTACTGTCAATTTAAGTGATTCAGGAACGTTATTAAAATTGCTTTTGGGGATACGATGGTAAAAACAAATTCTTCGGCCCAGCAGTTTAACCCAACAATATATGTAAGGAACTTTTAGTTTGGGACACTATATTTCCCAGGGACTCATTCAAACACAACTCTGTGGGTCCCCGGGACTCGCTAAATTAAAAAGCTATCAGCATCACTGAAATTACAATCAATTTCAACCAAATGCAAAAAATTGCTGAAAACTAAATATATATAATTACTCAGTCTGGGCCTTCTTTTACAGCTTCAATTAAAGAAGTCTCAGCAAATCCACAAGGAATTTCTTCAGCAACTATAAAAATAAAAAATAAAAACATAAATATCACAAATTTAGAATTGTGCTACTAAATAAAAATTTACTAAAAATTAGAAAAAAAAAAAAAAAAGAAGAAAATATGAAAGTTTTTTAAAAATCACATGATAATCATGCTAGAAACGGCATAGGATCGAAGCTCCGACGATTTAAGCTCCAGTTTAAGCCTGAGATATTTATGAATCGCTATCCAATCGGTAAACCGAAGATAGGGAAGTTGTAATAAATATTCAACCATATTATCAATGATATGGAGTGGTCCGCAAATTGTAGGATACCCGAGGTTTGTAGATTAGTCAAATTTGGCGGAGAGATATTGTTGATTTGTTTGAATGAGTCGATACGAGGAGTGTAAGTTTAAACTCTACTGAAACTACATAAATGAAGTCATTTGTAACATTTCTGAGGAAGATGCTACGAGATTTACTTTTTGTTGCGAGATTTATTAATGGTGCTCATGAGGAGTTAGGGTTTTATGTATTGTCATTGAGTGTTAAGCAGTTGATTAATGGACGTGTTATCGGGTGAGGGAGACGATCGTATTAGGTAGCTGGCTAGACCCTTGCAATAATATTAGTCAAGTGATAGAGTTATATTGGTTTTGAAAAATGGTCTTTATGATAGCTTACGTTGAGTAATTTACGCAGTAGTTGCTTGTGCGAGGACTTGGAGCAGTTTAAAAGTGTCCTTGATGATGAATTTTTGCTGAGGTGCTAACTACTTTGATGGTACCAACGCTGTAAGAGTACTCATCAGATACCGTTGGATAATGACTTTTTGTGAAAGTGATGAGTAATTATCCGTGGATGATTTGAAGTGTTGAGGCATGGCACGAATTTT
>CM042163.1:12143503-12155142 GCA_023376005.1 Doryteuthis pealeii
TCGCACCATCGAGGTCAGGTGCCTCACAACATAGAATGAATCACCAGAAGCCGATTTTTTTAATATTTATATGACTGCTAATAATAAGCAAGTCACACGGTAACTAAATCAATTAAAGAACCAATCACAATCCACGAGTGTCTTTCTTTGTTTTAGAGCAGTTTTAAGCTGACTGCTGGACATAAGGTTACAAGGAAACTAAGTCAAAAGTAGATTGGTCACACAGTGAGATCAAGAGAGACAGGGCGGTGCCGAGCTCCAAGGTCAATATCTCCCCCCCCCCCCTCTTCTATCACTCTACCTTTTCTCTGATACACACTCAACAGTCATAGCCAAAACAACATGCAAAAAATTTCAAAGGCTTGCATAAAATGACAATTACTACTACTAGGAAATATATGCACCCTCCGGGTGCAAGTATTTAAGTTTTAATGTAATAAATAATTATGTTAAATTAGTTAGGCTAATGAAACTAAATAAGAATACAGATAAAAAGATTTGAAACAGAGGGGGGTATAATCGAAAAATAGAACAACTGAAACTTTCTCTTCAATCACTCCCGTCTTTCATTGTTAAATTTTCCTAATTTAACCATTTAGTTAAAATAGGAAGTAAAGAATAACATTACAGTTATTTCTTCTTCTTAAAAGATTTATCCCCAAGAATTTTGCTCATATTCATTAAGATAAAACCAAACAATTAGAAATCAATAATACTAAGCATATATTTATTAAAATCAAATTTTTAACATCAATATGCAAATTAGCCTTTCCAATCACACTGTAAACCGCTATTTTGTTGTATATATAAATTCAGTTGCATGTTATTAGTATGTAGATATGGTCAACTGTATTAATAATGTAAAACAATTTTATTAATAATTGAGGTTTAAATAAAAAATAAAATCATAAAATATGTGGCATAAATAATTAAGGAAATTATGACTTGAGTAGTGATATGGTTTCGGTTACAGACAGACAAATACACAATCTCCATTATAATAAGATGTTCATCTTACACATATACAAACACACATTTTTTCATTTAAAAAAACAAAAAAAAACAAATAAAAAAAAAAAAAAATGTGTGTGTATGTATATATATATATATATATATAGCTCTGCTGATGAGGCCTAATAGGCCGAAATGTACATACAGAGATTGATTTTTCTCGATTTGTTTAGCTTTACATTTGAATAGGTATGCCCGCCTAATTCATTAATTATTAATTAATTAATTTTCAAAATTAGGTACGACTTCAATTAAGCACATATTCTCCCAAAAATTGTCAGCTAAAAAAGCCATATCAAAACACATTGTTTGTTTGTTTACTTCTCATATATATATATATATATATATATATATATATATATATATATATGGTTTATAATTTTTATAAAATATTCCGACTGCAGTTTCTTGCCGTAGCAATTCTTCAGGGAATTATTGCTTATCTACTTTTATTTGTATCCAGGTTGTACCCATTCTTAAGTAGGGCGGTGTGCCTCCCACCCTACGTAATGCCTGAACCTACCAGGCACAGTTTATGTTTGTTCAAATGCCTACACTTGTTTATCAACTACATTATATATACTAGCAAATATATGCACCCTTCGGGTGCAAGTATTTAAGTTTAAATGTAATAAAATATTAGATTAAATCAGAAAGGCTAGTGAAACTAATTAAGAATTCAAATAAAAAGATTTGAAACGGAGGGGGCATAATCGGAAAATAGAACAACTGAAACTTACTCTTTCATCACTTCCGTTTTTCAATGCTAAATTTTCCTAATTTAACTATTTAGTTAAAATAGGAAGTAAAGAATAAAATTACAGTTATTTCTTCTTGTTAATGAATTTCTTTTAGGATTTATTGAAGAGATTTTTAGTCATATTCATTAAGATAAAACCAAACAATTAGAAATCAATAATACCAAGCACATTTTTATTAAAATCAGTTTTTTTTTAATATCAATATGCAAATTAGCTTTACGTTTACACTGAAAACTGGTATTTTGTTGTATATATAAATACAATTGCATGTTATTAGTATTTAGGTAAGGCCAACAGTATTAATAATGTCAAACAGTTTTATTATTAATTGCGGTTTAAATAGAAATAGAATCATGGAGAATGTGACGTAAATAACTAAGGGAATTGTGACTTGAGTAGTAATATAGTTTCGGTTACAGACAGAAAAACACACAATCTCCATTATAATAAGATATATATATATATATATATATATATATATATATACACACACACACACACACACACACAGGGTGTCTATAAAGTCCAGCAGCAGATTTAAAATGTACCAACAAAGATGTCAGTCTTGTTGAAATACAATAATCAAAACATACATAAAAATAAAACTACAAGAGTTTTCATATGGTTTTTACTAAATGATTCTATTGTAAAGATGGTTTGAAGTTCTACATACTTTGGATACAAATAACTCCGACAAAGGTTAATAGACAAACATTTAATAACACAGCACATGGATAACAGTAGAATACAACGTTCATAATAAAGAGTACATACAAAAAGAGGTACACAAATAAAGATAAGACACATTCATGAATGATACAGATATAACATAAAAGAGTACAGACATGAGACTAGCGATAGTCCATGCTGTAAAGAACTTACAGTAATGTAAGGGGGGCGGAGCCCCACGAGAGTGTTTAGATAGAATCTACCCCATGTGGCTCGTAGTTGCTGAAACTATAAAGAGCGCGAACGTGTTTGAAACCGGCGCTTAAATACTGGTGCCCTAGCGGGCATCCTCGAACTAAAAGGGGCAGACAACTCCACCAGGCGAATACAAACTAACGCTACACTATCATTTACACTACATTAATTACTATTTCTAAAACTGGTACAAGAATTTGTGAACACCTTTATATATATATATATATATATATATATTATAAAATGGGTACAAGAGAACCTACTCGAGTTTCCCCATAAGGATCTTCAGGGTTAAATCCACTGAATTAATCGAGACACCAATTAATAGCAGTCGATTTCACTTGTGTGTTCATTGCATTAAAATTTTAATGCAATGAACACACACGTGAAATCGACTGCTATTAATTGGTGTCACCTTTTTCCTTTATAAATATATATATATATATATATATATATATATAAATTGGACTACTGATTTTCTTCCTACTTAAGCACACTGGTTTAGAACATTCAATGTTTTCACATAATTTGTTTGTTTTTTGGTTAAGCTCAGTCTCAAGAGCATCAGGTCTGGAGCCACAAAGTTCTGGGTTCGATACCAACCCCTGTCAACTCAGTGTACGTGAAGCACAGCTTCATGTGAAGCAGAGAGCTGATGGCAAGATTCGGGCTTCACCCCAGACACAAAAACAATCTGTCTGGTCTCGTGCTAGTGAAAAGGGGATAGACTCCCTCGCGGTCCAGCTGACTCTTATAATAGGCCACTCTACTGACTTTACTTTTTACTTACTTATATTTTCTTTGCTCATATTCATTACATGTTATATAAATATGTATAGTTATTTACTAAACTTTGCTTAAGTTGTGGCACAAGGCCTCATGCATGGAGCATCTACCGACTGAGCTAAACAGGTCCCTTGAATTATTTTTACCAATTCGTTAATACACGTAAAATTACTGAAAATTATTTCTACCAATTTATTAATACACTGGAACAAATCATATATAAAAAAAAAAAAAAAAAAAGATTTGGCTTTAGATAATCCGCAAGGGATTAAACTGAACCAACCTATCAACCAACATCAAAAAGGTAATTGAGTCCAAACTCTGAATGTCCTGCCTTCATGAGTCATATTCATAAAAAATAAATTCTAAAGTCAGACTAATCTAAATCTCATGTTAATAAGAACATAGAATTCATGGGTGGGGGCACGTATGTCGCCCTGTCAGTTGGGGCTTAGAATATATCAGCTCTATCCTCTACAGAACAGCAAGACACTCCCCACAAAAAATAAGTGTTCTGGGTACAACATTGAGCTCCAGTGTTGGAATATTTTGATTATATATATATATATTTACCAACTCCTCCACACAAGCAGGATACGACACAAGGTCAATTTCTTAAGCGGAGTTCAACAGGTTTGAATTCAGAGGCGTTTTCCTTCTCCTAGACTGGTTACCTAGCCATGGTTAAAGAACCCAGTCTGCCCTGCTATTTACCCATACTTGGAGGGAGAGTAGGATTCATACTTTTCCCAAGGGTATTAGCGCTAAGTGAAATGTAATTACCACGTCCAAGATTTGAACTCGGGGCGACGAGTCCATTTCCCATGACTTTAACCATTACACCATGCGCTTCCTACATTTATATTTTGATTATATAAGGTGTAACATCCAGTTCTGGAGATTCCTGGAGTGTGGAGTACTCCTTCATTTCCTTTACTCCCAGCTCTACTCTGACCTGGAGTGGTATTATCTGTTAGAGTATCATCTATAGGTCAAATAGATCTGTTTGAAAATTATTTGTATCAGACAGGAAAACTTGATGCCATGTAACTGTAAATTATTTGAAGCTATAGTTTCCGAAGGATTATTATTAGTTACTAGCAACAGAAAACACCCTCCGGGCGTCGTAAAAATTAATTTTTGAAAGACATTGCCTGAGAGTTAAAAATTCAATGTCAGAGGGTTTGTATCATAAGTAAGCAAAATCCTCATATTTATTAAAGGAGTAAAAAAAACCAAAAAAACAATTTGAAGTGAAAACTGAGCCCCATCCCTCTCAAATAAAATGTTGCATGTAATAATCAAACAATTATTTTGAATATTTTCCACATCAATTTTCCACAAAATCGTAGGTATTTATTTATTTGTAAACTTTTTAGTTAACTTCTTGTTACTGTAAAAAAAAAAAGGGGGACGAGAGTAAAAAAACAATTTTAAAAATTGCTTACTCAAATTTTGGGTGTATATAGCATAAGAATATTGTGACGTAGAGCTATGACGTAGTTTTTGTTACAGACAGAAATACAGACAATCTCCATTATTAATAGATTTGAAACCATATAACTATGCAAGCAAGTGACTATCATTAAATAGAGCTCAATCGGTAGAGCGTCTGGCTAGGAACCACAAGGTTCTGGCTTCAATACTGGCCCTCGCCAACTCAGCGTATGAGTAGCACAGGGATCTGTGTGGTAAAGTGAGGAGCTGATGGTAGGTGTGGTGCTCCATCTCAGACGCAAAAACAATCTCCTTGGTATAGTGCTAGTGAAAAGGGGATAGATTCCCTCGCTGTCTGGCTGATACTGACTTTAGGCCACCCCGATGACTACTACGACTATTAGATAGGAATACTTCAAACCATACGAATGTGTGAAAATTATTTGTATTAGAAAGGAGTGTTTGATATTGTATAACTGTGTGAAAAAGAATTATTAAGAAGGAACTACACAATTGAACAAGATTCCCAAACTTCTAGGCATAAAATAACCTGAGACAGGTTGACATGCCATTAAAATCAATCAATTAATCACATATCATGTAAACATTTGAATATTGTAATTAAACTATTAAATACTATTCTTTATTCTATTCCAAGCCAAGTCTGTTAACGGACCAGCTCACTAAATGGCAGGTTGCTAAATTTGCCATTTTTGAGCTGGGTTTTTTTTTTTCTTTTAATTTAGTTGATGAAAGTCTAGAGTATTTATTTGTCTCATACCCCACCTGTATGGACTGGGCACAAGGCTCCGTTTTAACGTGGGCCCACCCACAAGCCGAAGCTAATGGGTGGGAGAGAACAAAAATTGCGTCGATCCCATCGGCATTCCCCCTCAAGGGGGTGCCTCAGGCGCTGGGCAATAAACCCAGCCCTCTGGGATCGACGCTATTATTATAACCTAACCGGTCCAGCGGCCGAAGCTCACCGGACCCCCAGTCGAAACCGGGTGATGAAAGTCTAGAGTAGTGAATAGCTGAAAATTTGAACTTTTTTTTAAAAAAAATTTTAAGCTAGTTTTATTTTTTTTTAATTCCTTTTTTTTTAAAACTTGATAATACAGTTTTAAAATTTTTATTTTATTTTTGATTTTAGAAATTTTTTATTTTGAACCAAAAAATGACCTCTGTCCCTCTAGATCAGTGGTTCTCAACCTTTTTTATGGACCCCTTTGATTTCTATTTTACTCTGGTTGACCCCCATAGCCATTCTATGTTTGAAAATTCTATTGTATTTTTATAATTAAATATGTTTTGCTTTCCTTGCACCCCTACCCCCACAAAAAAAATGTTATAAGGTCCCTGGGTCTCCATATGGACCCCAGTTGAGAACCCTTCCCCTAGATGAACATTTAAACATCCAATCTTCAAATAATGAAATCTGGCAATCCAGGTTCAAATCATGCTTAGGGTAACCCAAAGTCAAACCTTTTTTAGATTTCATTTTTCCTATAACAATATCATTGAAGAACCAGAAAAGTTTGTCAAACTTTACCAAAACTCATAATCCAAAAATCCTTGAATTAGACTATGTTGTATGTTCATCTATGCAACTTACAAATCACACAATGAAATAATACATAACATGTCAGTGCACTGACTACTAGCATTCCCAGTTGTTGTTTTTTATTTGAGGTTATTTTATTTAATCAAATTAGTTATAAAGAGCTCTGTTGTAAATGGAGTTCAAAACTGTTTGAATTATATAAATATCTCCAGTGGTTCAAAAGTTATGAGAATTTAAAAAGTGGACATGATTTTGTTAAAAAAATATGTCAAATCACAGACCCATTCAAAACAAAAGATTCAGTAATTTCTTCACCATTTCTTTATTTTTGGAGCAATTTTTATAAAACTTGACATTCTTATGTAAAATTGTATGTTCTTTCTGATTCTGCTCTCAGATTATATCTATCTCTATCCTGTAACCCATTAGAGAATAAGCGGTATGGGTATCTGTGTTTGTTTGTTTTTTTTTCTTTTTTCTTTTTTCTTTTTAAAGTTTACCACAAGATTATTCAACATTTTCCTTTTAATATTGCATGTATACACATATATAGTATTAATTTAAATAACATCACTTTGAATTTAAAAATACCTTTTTTAAATACCTGCTATGTTGTATTACATACAAGAAATAGAATAACTCTTTATAGAATTTTTAATAGTTAATAGCTGTCCATGATGATATTGATGCTTCTATTTAAGAAGGAATGAAGGATTCTAATTAGCATTTCATAATTAACAGCTGTCCATGATGATTTGGTGCTTCTATTTAGGAAGGAGTAAAGAATTCTAATTAGCATTTCATAGTTAATATCTGTCCATGATGATACTGATGTTTCTATTTAAGAAGGAATGAAGGATTCTAATTAGCATTTCATAATTAACAGCTGTCCATGATGATTTGGTGCTTTTATTTAGGAAGGAGGGGAAAATTCTAGAATTTCCTAGTTAATAGTGGTCCATTTATGATATTCTCATTTAAAAGGAGTCAAGAATTATAATTTGTATTTCCCAGCATTCCCAGTTGTTTTTTTCATTTTGAGGTTATTATTATTCAATCATATTAGTTGTAAAGAGTTCTGTAAATGGAGTTTAAAACTGTTTGAGTTATGTAAATATCCCCAGTGGTTCAAAAGTTATGAGAATTTAAAGCCCCAAACATGGACATGATTTTGTTAAAAAGAAAAAAAGATGTCAAATCACGGACCAATTAAAAACAAGAAATTCAGTCATTTCTTCACCATTTCTTTATTTTTGGAGCAATTTTGATAAAACTTGGAATTCTTATATAAAATTGCATGTTCTTTTTGATAATGCACTCAAATTGTATGTATCTCTATGCTGTAACCCATTATGTAGAGAATAAGAGGTACAGATAAATGTTGTTTTTTTTTTTTAATTTAAAATTTTTTTTTTTTTAAAAGTTTATCATAAGATTATTCAACGTTTTCTTTTTAATAGTGCATCTATACACATATATAAGGGTAAGATAATATGAAAACCACACAGATGTTGTCCAAATAAAGTTTTGTGTGTTTTTTATATTATCTTACCCTTATATATACCATCGGATTCATTTCCTTACTTTTAATACATATACAGTATTAATTTAAATAAATATCACTTTGAACTTAAAAAGACCTTTTTAAATTCCTGCTGTTGTAGACAGAATACCTCTTTGTTTACATAAAATTTTTTTCAACAATGGTCTTTATTTTTCTTTTTTGTGGTAACAGCAAAAGAAAGAAGAAAAAAAGAAAGAAAAGGTATATAAGCTAGCACGTAGATAAAACTTGCTTTATTTTACTTTATTTAGTTTTCATTGTTTTGATTTATGAAATTTCGAAGCTGGTTCTCAAAAAAATCATTTCTGATGGATTAAACACGTGTTTTAACTGATTGCACTAAAAAAAAAAAAATTTTTTTAAATGATTCACTTTTTAAAAATCTTATTTTTCTATAAAGTTATAAGTTGCCGTTGGGGTAGCCTAAAGTCTGTATCAACCTGACCGCAAGGGAGTCTCTCCCCTTTTCACTAGCGCTAGACCAAGAAGTTGTTTGGGTATCTGAGATGGAGTGCCACACCTACCATCAGTTCGTCACTTTACCACACAGGTCCCTGTGCTACTTGTATGCTGAGTTGGCGAGTGACGGTATCGAACACAGAACCTTGAGGTTCCTAGTCGAACGCTCTACTGACTGAGCTAAACTGGCCCTATAAAGTTATAGCTCTATAAAATGTTTGTTGTTTATATGTATTTTTTTTTCTTTCTGTAAAGCAATGTTTTCTTTATCTTTTCAGGAAAAGAATGTATATCGTTTTGTAAAAACGAAAATCAAACCAGATAAACATCTTGAAGATAATGATGTGAGTTATTAAAATTTACTATTCCTGTTTACCCCTGTCCCATAATAATTGTTATCTTTATATATAAGTTCCATACATTAAATGTATCAAATATTATGGGACAGAGGAAATAGTTCATTGAAACCTGTCCCATAATAGTCGTTACATTTGAAAATATATTTCATACATTAAATGTAACAAATATTATGGGACAGGAAGTAGTTCATTGAAACCTGTCCCATAATAATTGTTACATTTGAAAATATATTTTGTATATTAAATGTAACAAATATTATGGGACAGGAAGTAGTTCATTGAAACCTGTCCCATAATAGTTATTACATTTGAAAATATATTTCATACATTAAATGTATCAAATATTATGGGACAGAGGAAATAGTTCATTGAAACCTGTCCCATAATAGTTATTACATTTGAAAATATATTTCATACATTAAATGTATCAAATATTATGGGACAGAGGAAATAGTTCATTGAAACCTGTCCCATAATAGTTATTACATTTGAAAATATATTTCATACATTAAATGTATCAAATATTATGGGACAGAGGAAATAGTTCATTGAAACCTGTCCCATAATAGTTATTACATTTGAAAATATATTTCATACATTAAATGTAACAAATATTATGGGACAGGAAGTAGTTCATTGAAACCTGTCCCATAATAGTTGTTACATTTGAAAATATATTTCATACATTAAATGTATCAAATATTATGGGACAGAGGAAATAGTTCATTGAAACCTGTCCCATAATAGTTATTACATTTGAAAATATATTTCATACATTAAATGTATCAAATATTATGGGACAGAGGAAATAGTTCATTGAAACCTGTCCCATAATAATTGTTACATTTGAAAATATATTTCATACATTGAATGTAACAAATATTATGGGACAGGAAGTAGTTCATTGAAACCTGTCCCATAATAGTTGTTACATTTGAAATATATTTCATACATTAAATGTAACAAATATTATGGGACAGAAGTAGTTCATTGAAACCTGTCCCATAATAGTTATTACATTTGAAAATATATTTCATACATTAAATGTAACAAATATTATGGGACAGGAAGTAGTTCATTGAAACCTGTCCCATAATAGTTGTTACATTTGAAAATATATTTCATACATTAAATGTAACAAATATTATGGGACAGGAAGTAGTTCATTGAAACCTGTCCCATAATAGTTGTTACATTTGAAATATATTTCATACATTAAATGTAACAAATATTATGGGACAGGAAGTAGTTCATTGAAACCTGTCCCATAATAGTTATTACATTTGAAAATATATTTCATACATTAAATGTAACAAATATTATGGGACAGGAAGTAGTTCATTGAAACCTGTCCCATAATAGTTGTTACATTTGAAAATATATTTCATACATTAAATGTATCAAATATTATGGGACAGAGGAAATAGTTCATTGAAACCTGTCCCATAATAGTTATTACATTTGAAAATATATTTCATACATTAAATGTATCAAATATTATGGGACAGAGGAAATAGTTCATTGAAACCTGTCCCATAATAATTGTTACATTTGAAAATATATTTCATACATTGAATGTAACAAATATTATGGGACAGGAAGTAGTTCATTGAAACCTGCCCATAATAGTTATTACATTTGAAAATATATTTTGTATATTAAATGTAACAAATATTATGGGACAGGAAGTAGTTCATTGAAACCTGTCCCATAATAGTTGTTACATTTGAAAATATATTTTGTATATTAAATGTAACAAATATTATGGGACAGAGTTAGTATTTTACTATAATTCACCTAATGTCTTATTTATTTGTCTGTGTGGTATTGCATAATTTAGGAAGAGGCTACCTTGCCGGTCCTGGTCAAATAGGTAAACCTGCTTTTAGGCCTATTATGCCGGTCCTTGTAAATTTCAATGCTAGCAACTGGGCTTTCATGTTTGTCTTTAAGTTTAAAAGGTAATATAAATAAATTTTTATTTTATATTTATATTTTGTGAAGGATAAAGATACAAAAAATTCTTCTAAATGAAAAATATAGATACTGTTAACTGAAGAATAATTAAAGTTCCAATTACTGTCGAACTGGGAAGACAAGGCCACAAATAGTTGTAACTTAAATACAAACCCGAATGTCACAAAGTCTACTGCAGAATGACAGGATATATATAAGACTCCCCAATGTCATTCAAATCAAGCAGTCAATCAGAACTCAAGGAATGGAATGACCCAAATCACCCAAATTCATGAATGGGTCATTCTTGATTTCTATATATACCAACTGTCTTGGACACTGCTTAAGTGGTACTTAGCTGCTGTTATCCAAACCAACAGTAGACTTACTGACTTCAATATTAATGAGTTTGATAAGACGTGAATAAATTGATGATGAGGGTAAATTTGAATCATGAATTTTTTCCAAAGTGGAAAAATGGCATTTTCCACTATCAATTGTTAAAACGTAAAATTATAACCCCAAACTCAACCCCAACATTAGCTTTTATAAGGAAAGATGTTAAATGTGAAATTCCTGGATACTAGCTTTTATTTTTCATTTAGAAGAATTTTTATTTTCATTTAGAAGAATTTTATTTTTATTTAGAGAATTTTTATTTTTCATTTAGAAGAATTTTTATTTCATTTAGAAGAATTTTTATTTTTCATTTTAGAAGAATTTTTATTTTTTATTTAGAAGAATTTTTATTTTTCATTAGAAGAATTTTGTATCTTTATCCATCACAAATATTTTGGGTAATTTATGAGAAGACCTCC
>CM042163.1:12155242-12264782 GCA_023376005.1 Doryteuthis pealeii
TGGATACCTCTTATTCATCTTGTTAATACTTATCGAAGTATCCACAACAGTAGACATTGTATTGTTTTATTTATATTTTGAGTTGTCTTAGTCTCTTGTGTTTGTTTTGTGTGTGTCTTGAATTTTGATCTTTAGCTGTAGATTCTAATTGTATGTGATAGGTGTCGGAATTTAGGTATAATATGTTATGTCTTATAGTTAGACGTATGTTTTTGAGTGAATTGATGGGTTGATAGCATAGTGTTTTCAATCGTTGTGTTTTTGCTTTGTTCTATTTCTCACTTGTCATCATGTGAGGTCTGGGCAATTTTATTGATGGACGGCACACCATCAGTATAGTAAACATACCTAATTATTTGTTAATTCATTTAATTTATAAAGAAAGGATAATGAAAATGTGCTTTGAGTGTCAGAATAATTAAAGCAAAAAATATTTAATTTAAAAAAAAAAATTAATTACAACAAAAAATATAAAAGTAATAGAATAAAAATATAAGAGGATGATTCAAACCGATCCTCAACACTTGGGACGGCACAGGGCCATGGAAGCGCCAGCAGCACACCGGTGTGAAAAACTCTGGCCTATGATAGCAAACAATGTGCACGAATTCATATCTCTCGGTGCAAAGTTGTTGAGTTCTAAGTATTGTGAAAATAGTTATTCACTTTTTCAATATTTTTAACTTTACCGCATAGCTGAGGGAGAATAGTTGGATCATACCGTTTTCGACATAGCGCTGAATACACACTTGTGGGAATAGGTATGTAAACCAACTATTCGTCCTCAGCTATGGGTAAATTAGGTTTTACGACTGGGGAACTTTAATCCTTGGGTTATGGCTAATACCAGTCTATGTAGGAAGTGTAAACTGAATATTCAATACCTTCTTAATCTTCTACTCGTTGGGGTGGTCACTTACTTTAGTAATATCTCAGTCTAATTAGGTGGCTCTTTTAACTCTCCTGGTAGCCCCTAGCTTAGGTGATGTGAAAATCTTCTCTTGATCAATATTACTCCTCTTATAATTCTGCTATCTTGGGGATATAAGAGTAGGCTCGAAGTTCCTACTTAGTGATGCTATTTCATTTTTTTATTAATTTATATAGGCTCTTCTATATTTTCTGTACTTTATGGATGTCTAGGTGGTGCGTTGATTATTGTAACCAATGTAATAGTTAAATGTTTGTTATAAAAAAAAATTATAAAATATATAAATGTATTGTAAGCAGTAAAAATCCTCTTGGCAAAAAGTAAAAATAGCAGTGTTTTTTTAGATGAAAATGTCATTTTGATAGTTTGCAGTGTTAACAATTAATGTCTATGTTTTGTTCTCTGTTTGTCGAAATATGAAAGAATTCTTGTGATAGATAAATTATGTTGTGTAATCACAACCTGGCTAATTTTTTCTTGACAGCTTTTCTTTTGTTGTTGGATTTTTTTTTTTGGTATTATTTTTTTCTATTTAGTAAATTAAAATCTCTTGCTGTGATATTTATCTGACTATGAAAACAAAAAGTCTTATGATTCTCGTGGGCAAACAAAGATTTTGTTACTGGGTAAAAAGAAAGGTTTGAATCTACTTGGAATCGATCTGAATCTGTGGTAGAATTGTTTGAATAAATATCAGCTCTAAGTATAGTGTATGACCATAATAATCATTTGTAACGGCTAATGCCATTATTAGACAATGTATGGATATGACTTATAGTAAAAACAATGTAATCAATAATTCGGAAATCATATCCCAGTAGGACAAGTCGGGGGTTAGGGGGTTATATAATTAACATAGCATGTCGTATTTATATTATGCTCATATGTAGACAATGTTGTCTCGCGTTGTCTCTCATTATTATGTACTAGGTATGGCTTATGTCCTAGGTAACTAATGTATAATTATGTATGTTCATATCCTCAAAGTTAGTGACATTTGTCAATAATATGACATTAATGTTCATAGTGACAATGTACATAATGTATTGGCATATGGTTCATGCGTAGACCGATGTACAATAATGTTATGTCATATGTTCATCATAGACAGATGTACAAGTAATGTATGTCAATGATGTTCATATATGACAATGTACACATATATGCATGTCATGATTGTTCATGTTCATAGGAACAATGTACAATAGATATGTATGTTCACTTATGTTCTGCATAGACAATGTCAGCAATAATGTATGTCATGATGCGTTCATACAGTAGAACAATGTAACAGATAATGTTTATGTCATGAGTGTTATAGTAGAACAATGTTACAATATATTGTATGTCATTATGTTCTATTAGAATATGTAATAATATTACTGTCATATTGCGCATCAGTAGAGAGAGCAACTGTACAATCGATATGTTAACAAAATATTATGTAACAACAATCGTAAGAATATATGACATTAGGCCCATGGTTAGAGCATGTACAATAATGTTGTCTATAGTGGCATGTCAAGGTAGACAATGCTATAATAATGTATGTCAGTTAGTTGGCCAGAAGTAGACCAATGTACAATAATATAATGACATAAGCACTAGTAGAGCACTTGCGCATCCAGTCTTCTCCGTCGCTTCCTTTCACATCAAACTTGGCCCATTGAAGAATTATGCATATATAATATTGTGTGTGTGTGTGTGTGTGTGTGTGTAGGTGTGTGTGTGTGTGTGGTTGACACTATCACACTTGAAGAGGCAGTGAGTAAGCCAACGAGAACAGTATTATTAGTAGAGCTGCTCAATATCTGTAATAGAGTATTAATAAATAAATAACTAATATATATCTTTAGTATATATATTTTATTTGTATTGAAAACAAGTTTGGATTTAGCATGAAACCATATGGTAGTCAGACCTTGTTTCCATACACAAATATATATATTATATAGTATATATATAGTATTAGTGTATATATATAATATTAATATATGAGAAGTAACAGTGTGTTTTGATATGGCTTTATTAGCACCGACAATTTTTTGTGAGAATATGTGCTTATTGAAGTCGTAAACTAAATTTTTGAAAATTATTAATTAATAACTATCGAATTAGGCGGGCATACCTATTCAATTAATGTAAAGGCTAGATACAGGGACTTTGCTTTGGCAGTTTGTATCTCTATATCTGTTACCTTTTTATGCTCGATACATCCAAAGGTTATGATTGATGATTTAACGGCAATATTTTATATATTAATATCCCCCCCGCCTCAAAAAAAGCCAACGAGGTCAAGACAATAGTGAAAGCACAGATTTAGATAGGCAGATTTCATTTAGCCATCATTTGTGCTGTATGTTTGCAGTATTAAAAAAAAAAAAATTTTTTTTTTTTTGTTGCCCAGTGTTAATATAATTTTAACAAATTCATTAAAATTGTTTATGAAAGGTTTTTGTGAGTAAGCTTTGCATCACAAAAATTAATCTTTAATAATTCTGATTATTCGATGGTTTTTGGCTTTGGAAAAGAGAATAACGCTAGATTTTAATTGATCTATAATATCCAAATGTGCTAGTAAAGAGGAAACAATTACACTAAGTAACAAGTTTTTTTTTCCTGTGTTTTTTTTTGTTTTTTGTCCTGGGGTGGAAAGTATTATTTCCCAATTACTTTACACCTATAGTAAATGAGAATAGCCTGCGATTTTTCTCTCAAACACTGTTCTATTGTGGTAGAAACTGGTAATTGAAATTTGGGAAAACATTTATCTTCTCATTTATCTCAGACACTCTTTTGTAGTATTGTATGGATATATTATTTTATATGTTTTTGTGTTTGTGGATTTTATCTGTTTGTCTATGTCATAACTGTCTCTTGTTTGGTTTTATTTTCTATATTTGCGTGATGTATTTGTTTTTATTTTCTTATTGATTTTGCTTTGTATTTATTATATATTTTTTATACTCTTTATAATTTTTTAAACTCATTTTTCTTATTTAACCCATTTATATAGATGGGTATGTAGATACTTACAAAATATCTTTTTTGGAATAACTTTTCATATAAATACAATATAAGAAAGTTTAGTTGAATAAGTGTGTTGGAATTTGATTGATCTTAATGGCACGTCAACCCACCAGGGTTATTTTTATGCCAAGCAAGTATGTAATGGTCTTAATTATTTTAGTGTGTTGTTTTTTTTTTTTTCGAAGGATTCTTATCTTAAATTTTGACAGGTAGGTGTTTTGTTGCTAAGTGGATTGGAAATCACCTTTAAGGACACTGAAGTTTAATCGGTGTTATTCTAGCCCCAACCGAAGGTGGCGTGATAAGAAGTTAATTTTGTTTGTTTTATCAAAGCAAATTAAAATATAAATGATAGAGTAAAGAGACCACTCTTTTTCCATGGATAAGCCGTAGTCCTTCCCACTCTAAAAATGGGAGGATGAACCAAAACTATTCCACTTTACTTTTCCGAGCCTGAGATACACCATGAAATTTGTATACTCTGACGTTTTGTACAATGTGTCACTACCATTATGCACTCTGATATATTTGCATATCTCTTTTTTGCATTTTTGCTCATGTTTTATCTCTTGTCTCGTTGTGTCATGTTTGTGCTAATTCTTTTATTCTCCTTTTTATTTATATTTAATATTTGTCTCACTTATCCCCCATTTCTCATATATAGTATATCTTCTTGAGGTGTGTTTAGAATTTATTATATTATAATACCTACTATTTATTTGTTCTTCTTTATTATATACAGTCATATATTTGAATATATTCTTCTTATTCCGATAATTATATAATCATAATATTATTTTTGTTGTATATTTGTATTATATTGTAATGATAGTTGCTTGGTATATAATATATATTATTTTATTGTGTTATTATTTATATATATATCTACTTGTTTTGTCTCTCTCATTTCTTTATTGTGGTATTTAATTTATATATTTTTATTTTCTCTTTATTTATTTAGGCCACTGTTATATCTCTGAAGCTCTCTGTTAGGTTTTTGTATTATCTTATGATATTATAAGGTGGTTTTTATATATATTTTAATTTTCTTCGAAGATACATACCTTTACTAATTATATTGTATTTATTGTATATTATCAGTTTCTCTCCTTAATTTATATCAAATTATTATTTCTCATCTTTTTCGTTCTTATACTCTTCTCTCTCTTTTCACCAGATATTTATGATGTGTGTCTCTCTCTCTCTCTCATGTGTTCTTTGGGTTTTGTCATTTTTAGATTTTTCTTCTTCTGCATTACCTTTCACGCTTTTGTAGGGACTCACTGCACGGTAATTAAGTACAGAAATCTAAATTAATTTTTTTCTAATATAATTTTGATTATTTCGGCTGTTGTCCTCATCTTTATTGTGGTATGTATATAATACAAAATATTTAGGGCCACTGTAACCTCGTTTTTAATACATTTTTTGAAATTTCTTACTTTAGAATATATACATATTTAAAGTTATTGAAATAATATTTTATTCAATTATCAAAGTTATTCAAAATTCAATTTATTTGTAAAGTTATTTGAAAATAATAATTTTTTATTCAATTTATTTTCTAAAGTTATTCAAATTCATATTATTTTGTAAGAGTATTGAATATATAATTTATTCAATTATCAAAGTTATTCAAAATTCAATTATTTTGTTAAAAGTTATTGAATAATAATTTATTCCAATTATTGGATCAAAAGTTATTCAACATTCCAATATTGTCGTAGTTATGAAGAATTTTCTTAATATCAGAAATTTTGTAAAAAGTTACGCATCTTCGTTTTTTTAAATGACATTTTTGAAATTACTACTTAAGAATATATAATTTTCTCTCATATTAATCACATTTCTTATTGAGAATGTGGAAAATGTTTCTATCATAGATGAAATAGGCTAATTTCTAAACCTTCATTATCCAAGGCACGAAAAAGAAAGTTTGAAGGGAATAATGGCCATGCTATTCATACATTTAATGACATAAGTAATTAAGAGACAACTTTCTATCCAGAAAAAATCAATGTTACGTAGCGTTATTCTAGAGAGAAAACTTTGAAGAAGAAATATAAACTTAAATATTTATGTGGCTTGTACACAAAGAAAAATAATTTATAGAAGCAGGCACTTAAATTATAGGACTTTTAATAAATGTCGTAGATTAAAAGGATCTTTCAAGACGCCTCCTGCATCCCGACAGCGTCCTCACTTGAGCAATTGATGAACACCAGTTCCCGTGTTTCTGATAAGGTGGGGAGGGCGTGGCTAGCAAGAAGGAATGCACCTAATTAATATAGACCCCATCAAAACCTCTTTCGATAACGATACTACGCAGTATCATTATTTTGTTCATCTTGGAAAAAAAAAAAAAAAATAAAAAAAAAAAAATCCAAGAGTTATCTATTTCTCTGAATTTTTGAGATGAGGCTTGAATAACTTGGATTACTTCGGACTATTTGTCCTCAGTCTTTACTTTATGATAGCAAAATTTCGGGCTGTGTACCCCTCCCCGGTTTGTGTCTTCAGCTAATTTTTCTTGAAGAAAGGTTCCAAGGTCGACGGAGAGCTTCCACAAGTCGACAGAAATACTGAGAGAACGGCTAGAGGGCACATGCAAGCCGCAAGCGTTGTGTAGTGTGAACAATAAGATGAGGGTAAATAATCTGAATAATCCAAAATAATTAATTCCAGAGTTGACGTTATCTATGTTGTGTTTATCGTTTTTATACCAAGCCCGCGGATCCGGGACGATGAGGAAGGTTAGGCATGGGCGCGGGGGGTGGGGTTACGTGGTTTGATAGGGAGACCTTACCGCCCCTGGTGCTAAGCGCCATGGAAATAAGAAGTAAGGTATCTTCCAATTGGACACATGCTGCGGAAGTAACGACAGAGCATGCCCGATTCCAGGTGCTGCCTGGACGGAAGATATTGCAGGATGCATCCGTTGTGTGCGCCAATGCCACTTCGGTATTCGATAACCGCCAGCACAGCTTTTGTGCTGGAGACGTCCCCCCCCCGTCCCGGGCCAAGAGAAAGCACAAGGGAACAACCAAAACAGATCAATGGCGTAGAATAAATAGACCATTAAAGAGGCTGAAGATGTAAAGGAATGACCCCCCACCAAACGGCCCGCAGAGCACAGAGTCAGAGTCGGATGGAGAATCTCTGGCCATATCGTCTCAAGCGCCAGTTAGCATAGAGAGGGAATATAATAATACAAATATAAGTATTATATGATAAGTATATGATTAATAAATAATAATAATAATTAGATAATAAAGTCTGTAACCAAAGTAAGGAGCAGGCTATTTGAACAGTTTGCAATTTTATAATTACTTATTCAAACAAGCTAATTTAAACTGTATACTTGCATCAAGAGAAATTGGATTTTCATCAGATGAAGAAGATAGCACAACAGCAGCCCAATAAAGATCGGCGGGCTCGGTATTAGGGGGGGAGGAAAATGGGGATCCAAAATTTTTGTTATCGGCTTGCATGAATAGAATCGTGGTTTGACTAGTTTATTCGTCTTGTTTTTTGGCGAGAGAAAAATATTTTGGATTTTCATTCAGCTGATTTGTTTTAAGAAACTGAAATTGGTAAAGCTTTTTGACATGTACTGATCATAGCAGCATCGTGTTTGAGATAAATGTGGAATTTTGCTCGAGAAAGGTTTGGGGTCCAGATCAATAATGCCGAAGGAGTGCTTGTAATAAATGGCAAAGCTATCAATTCGAAATAAGGGCCTCAGACGATTTCTCAAGGCCTGGCGGAAAAAGAAAAATAGAAAGAAAGAAAATACGATGATTAAACATTATCCATTATTATTTCAATGAAAATATGGGTAATTTATGAGGAAGTGCGTTCCGGTCGCCGTCTGCCTCTTGAAATTGCTGCCCGGCAGTGAATTTTAAAATAAGACCCCAAGATCTTCGGCGGCACATTGGTTGTTTGACTTGAAAGAAACAAAAATGCACTACAGTGACAGATAGAACAAATGGAGAATGATAGATAGATAGATTAGATAGATGTAGATAAAGAAACAAAAAGATATAGATAGATTGAACAAATGGAAGATAGATAGATAGATAGCATAGATATGAACAAAAATGAATAATAGATAGATTGAACAAATGGAGGATAAGTAGATAGGATAAGATAGCATAAACAAAATGATATAGATAGATATGAAAACAAATTGAGATAGAATAGATAAACAAAAAAATGATATAGAGTAAGATAACGTGAAAAATGGAAATAATAGACTGAATATTAGTATAAAGTCAAAGATGATTAATCTAATATAACAAGGAAAAAGTAAGAGGTTACTTGAAAGAAAACAACCAACTTAAGGGCGTTATGTATGTTAGTGGGGTCTCTTTTTTAGCCATAATTCGTGTTTTTATTTATGCGTGATTTCGTGTTTTATTTATTCAGTAATAAAGAAAAATCTCTTAGTATGGCTACATAGAGTGATAGGATAGATATTGAAGAAGATAAAGTTTTGAATAGAGCTGAAGATAGATTTAACAATAGGTAACACGTATTTTACCCTGTGAAATATACCGTCCCCCTAATAATTTAACAACAATGAAACTTGTAGAATGCTGGGTCATTATTTTAAATTCACCGGCAGCGAATTTCGGAGGCAGGGGACCGGACACAGTTCCTCAATAAATTCCCAAAAATAAAAGGTTTGTGCTGAAAAGTGAATGCCGTCATTGTCACAGGCAGGTATTTGAATGTCTCATGAAAAATTATATATATATATCTTATTATAATAGGAGATTTGTGAGCTTATTTCTGTGGTCTGTAAACCAAAACTATATACATATTTCAAGTCACAATCTCTTTGTTATATTTACATCTACATTCTCCGATGACTTTTAATTTTTATTTCAACTCAATTATTATAAAAGTTGTTTACCATTATTAAACTGTTGACCAATCTACATACTAATTAACAATGGCCAATTGTATTTATAATATAAACAATAATAGCGGTTTAGCAGAAGAAGTGGGCAAGGCTAATTTGGCATATTGATCTTTAAAATTGATTTTAAATAGAGATATGATTAGATAATCATTGATTTTAATGTGGGTTTGGTTTTTCTTATTTGCAATAGTGAGCAATACGATCTCGGGTGTATGATCTTGAAAAAGAATCATTAACAAGAAGGAAATACTAAATCGTTATTCCTTACTTCCTATTTTATCTAAATTAGTTGTAAATTAGGAAATTTACCAATGAAAGACAGTAAGTGGATGGAAAATGATGGAAGAAGTTAGTTTCCAAAGTTGTGTGTCGCTATTTTTCAATCATGACCCCTCTGTTCCAAATCTCTTTTTATTATGCATTCTTATTCAGTTTTCATCTAGCCTTTCTAATTTAAAACATGATCATTTTATTAGATTAAAACTTTAATACTTGCAACCGGAGGTGCATATATTTGCTAGTATATATAATTTTCATGAGGACATTCAATTATATAAAGGGTAAAAGTATCCAATTGACTGGTATGTTGGGGATAATTCTATTGGGATATCAATATCTTCTGTACAATCCGCACAATGCATACTCATGTTGATGCACACTTATAGATTTAACAAGGATTTTTTCAAATGGAAACCAGACTGGTCCCATAAGAATAAATAAATGTCGTAGATTAAAGATCATATTATTAAATATTATCATTAATTTTCAAAATATGCACATAAATAAATATCGTAGATTAAAGATTAATAGACATTAAACATTATCATTAATTTTCAATGAAAAATAAGGTAATTTATAAGGAAGTGCGTCCCGGTCCCCTGCTCCAAAATTGCTTGCCCGGTGAATTTTTAAAATAAAACGACCCCAAGCTTCGGCACCATTCCTGTGTTACTTGAAAGAAAAACAACCAACTTAGGGTGTTAAATGTATTTTAGGGGGGGGGGGAGGTCTCTTTTTGGTTTAATTCTTGTTTATTTATGAAATTTGTCGTAATTCGTGTTTATTTATCGTAATTGTCGTAATTCTGGTTTATTTATTCGTAATTTGTCGTAATTCTTGTTTATTTACCGTAATTTGTTCATAATTACTTGTTTATTTATGCGTAATTTGTGTTTATTTATCGTAATAAAGAAATCTTAGTATTTAATAGATAGATAGATATGAAGATGGATAGTTTCGAATAGACTGAGATAAATAGATAGATAAACATAGGTAACACCTATTTTACCCCATGAAAATTACCCCCCCCCCCATATTTAATACAATGAACTTGGGGTCGTTATTTTAAAATTCACCGGGCAGGCAATTTCGGAGGCAGGGGACCGAGACGCACTTCTCATAATTACCAAAAATAAAAAGGTTTGTGCTGAAGTGATGCCCATTGTCACGAGGCAGTATTTGAATGTCCTCATGAACTTATATATAATATTATATATATATATACTATATATATATAATATATATAATAATTTTCACGAGGACATTCAGATTATATAAAGGGTAAAATATCCAATTGACTGATATGTTGGGGATAATTCAATTGGGTCATCAATATCTTCTGTACATCCACAATGCATACTCATGTTTGACACTTATAGATTTATACAAGGATTTTTTTCAAATGGAAAACCAGACTGGTCCCATAAGAAAATAAATAAAGTATGTGCATATAATTGAATATTATCAATTAATTTTCAAAATATGCACATCTGAAATAGACTGTGCCCCCCCCCCAGTAAACATAAATAAGACATTATCCATTAATGTTTTCTTTTAAAAAGTAGCAATGTCATACATCTAAGTAACAGAGCTGTAGAAGCAATTAAAAGATTACTGGAGCTGGAGTTGGTAAAACAAACCGACTGACTCTAGTTGAATTTACACTTTATATCGGCCCTAGTTTAGTCCCTGTAAAGTGTATAATTGCAGTGCACACTTCTTATAAATAGATTATGAAAAAAAAAAAAAAATCAAAATTAAAGCCTGTTAATTCAAATTAAGAAACAGTCTTGTGACACATCCTACTCATACAGAGAGGTTGATAGCCTTGTAATTGGATGGCTTTTTGAGATGGAGAGTAAGTGGCCGTAGAATAATAGACAATATTGTTTATTGGCTAAAAGACGTTTCATACTAATTTAAATTATAATCATAATTAGATCTTCTTATGTTGATGTGAATTTGAGTGCTTCATTTTTTTACAATAGTGAGGAAGTATTTTTAAGGGGAGATAAAACTCGCAATGGGAGGTAACAATATGAAAAAGTTTTTTAAATATATTTCTAGTTCTTTGAAATGTTGAGATTTTATAAAATTTTCAATAAATGGCCAAACTGTATTATTTGGATTATTCAGACTAATTTGTCCTCATCTTTATTGTTATCTATACATTTTGACCGATGTGCCCTCTAGTAATAGGGCTTGACATGACAGCACAATTGATTGGAGGGGGGCCTCTCTGACCACACCAGAGGTAGTCCAGTTAAGTATAGGAGGATGCTTGCACCAAGAAAAAAAGAAAAAAAGAAAGAAAAAAAAACTATCAGTACCTGATTTACCTGTTATCTTGCCTCTGCATAGCCAGAATTATCGAGCAATCTTTTACCTGTCTGTGCACAACAAGAATTGTTTGACCTGGAAAAATTTTTAAATTATTCATAAAAGGTATCACATAATAATAATACATAATGATAATAATATAAACATGTAATAACATGTGAAAAGGGTTTAATTCAAGTTAACTCACAAATGATTTGTATCAAGTCTAAGTCAATAAAGATTACAACAGTCCAGTTTCAGCATTAAATCATGAAGTGAGGCAAGAGTTCAAATAGCGCAAAGTTCCAAAATGGTCAAAGAAAGTTCTTTCTTGCCAGAAATGGTACATTTTTTAAACATTTTTAAAGAAATGGTAAACTTTTAACATCCTGTTTGAAAATTTTCCAACTGCAAAGCCCCGTTCATATAAGGATTTATATTAAAAAAACATTGGCTAAAAATGGACTTTTGCATTTGAAAGTTCCTTGAAAATCAAAGGACTGTTCAAATATGTTTAAATATTTAATTTAAAAAGGCTAATCATTTGGTGCAGATCGAAAGGTGATGTTCTGGCTGGGTGGAATGAGGTGGTATAGGGACGTTAGAGTTAATGCCTTAAATTAGTTAGGTTAGGGATCAATCTCTCATAACAATCACCAGAGAAGTGGGTAAGTGCTGTGGAGATGGACACCCTTTTACAAGTGAGGGAAACAGATCTTATCTAAAAACTAGTATGAGCAAAATCTCCAAGTATAGTTTAGAACCTCTCAGACACAACCGTGATAATTCCTAAAAGTTTGGGAGAAACTTAAAAATCCGCAGATCCTTAGTATGAATGGATGGGCACTTTGAGGATAAGATATCTATAATTAAAAACTAAAGCTGAATAAATCAATGTTGTTTTTTTAAAAGACTTTTTCCTATTTAGTTAATGACACAAAAATACATGCCAAATATTCCTTAGTTCTGGAATTGAGCTATGTTTGAAAAAAAAAAAATTCTATTCTAATTGGTTCTAATTAGCTGTAATTTGGCAATTAAGTCAAAAACTCATCCGTTCTTACCTCACATTTTGCTGTCACTTCTCCCTCTCTATATAAACTTAAAAATCGTATAACATATATAAGGAGTATTACATTAATAATGCGTTGGGCTAACATGTTAAATCTTTTATCTATTCTAATAAAAACAAAAGAAAGCAAAATAAACAATTCAATATACCTTGAAATCATAGCATAAAGTATATCATCTTTATCAGCAGATTCGATATTATTGTTGTTGGATACAACACACCAAGCATCTCCCTTGTAAGTGACCATCATGCAAAATTTCCGCCTGAAACAATAACAAAAAAATAAATAAAAAAATAAAAATATAATCATTCCATTTATCTTCAAACAAAAGCATCCCTGTCCCCCAAAAGTAGTTAGCAAGCTAGTCTCGCAGATCTATTACTACCAAAAAGCAAAATTTTGATCTCGCTAGATGCCCATAAAACACAAATCCCCACGTTAAAAAGACCATGTGGTAATTTGCCTGGTGGGAAGTCTGGAAAATTATTTTTTTTACCCCACCCTCTGGCCACTGGTAAGATTTGACACAAGGGTCAATTTTTTTAAGCGGAGTAAAGCTGGTTTTTGAATTCAAAGTTTTTATTCTTCTAGAGTGGTTGACTAACCACAGCTAAAGAATCAAGTCTGCCCTACTATTTACACATAACCGAGAGAGGGAGAACAGATGGATTTATGCATTTTCCAAAGTTATTAACACAAAGTGAAACACAAACAGCCTTGTCCAGGATTTGAACTTGGATCGCTGATTTCCTACTATATTGAATAGTTAGACTTAGAGCAACTCTGCTCTTATCAAATTTTAACATTTAAAAATAAAAATTATACAAAACAGTATTCTAACAAAATGAAATGCTTTTATATTGATAAAAAAATGGGTCTGATACATTTTGGCGCTAATTAGTTGAAACTATCATTTTGACATGGAACTGTTTTAACACCCAACTGTTTTGTCTTCCTAATCAAACCCAACTGTTTTTGTCTTCCTAATCAAACTGACTTTGGGAGGCTGCAGGACCAACTTTAAGGAAGTCTCAGAAAGGAACAAGTCATTATGTCCCGATTATGCATTGGTCATACAAAACTAACACACTCTTATATACTCAAACAAGAACCAACCACAATGTGAAACATGTCAAACAACCCTGACAGTTAAACACTTATTGATGGAATGCAGATTTTTTGCTCCATCAGAAACCATTATTTTAAAGCAAACAATATGAAGGATCTATTTGAAAATGTTAACATTGGGGATATTTTCTCCTTTTTAAGGGAAATAAAATTATACCATAGAATATAGACATGAAACAAATCAATGCCATACAATATAATTCCCAATAATGCTAACACATTGTTAAAACCAATTACTAAAAGTATATATATTGAATACACAATATGTAAACACCCCAACCGCTAGGGCATGATATAACCTGGACGGGTTTGATATGCCGTTAAAATCAATAAACCAATCAACTGTTTTGGTGCCTTTAGCATATGTAATGATATATTGTCATTAGCATTTGAGTTGAGTGACCTTTGCTAACAGCAGGTCAAATGGAACCTATACTCATCAAAGATATAACTCCCAATCACATTAAAACTTTGTATCTCCAGTTTTTGTTTTTTTTTCTTTTTACTTTTTTTAAATAGAATATTCTTAATAGCAGAAAAACAACACATTTTCAATAAATAAAATTTTAAATTAAAAGCAATCTTATTATAATGGAGATTGTGTGTTTTTCTGTCTGTAACCGAAACTATATTACTATACAAATCACAATTCCTTTTGTTATTTACATCACATTCTCCACGATTTTATTTTTATTTAAACCTCGATTATTAATAAAATTGTTTTACATCATTAAGACTGTTAACCATATCTACATACTAATAACATGCAATTGTATTTATATATATACAACAAAAGAGCGGTTTACAGTATGAATGGGAAGGCTAATTTGCATATTTATTTTAAAAATTTGATTTTAATAAATATATGCTTAGTATTATTGATTTCAAATTGTTTGGGTTTTTTTTCTTATTGAATATAAGCAACAATCTCGGAGATAAATCTTGAAGAAATTCATTAACAAGAAGAAATAACTGTAATTTTATTCTTTACTTCCTATTTTAACTAAATAGTTAAATTAGGAAAATTTACCAATGAAAGAGGGGAGTAATGGAAAATGATGGAAGATTTAGTTTCAAATTTTTCGATAATACCTCCTCTGTTCCAAATCTTTTTATCTGCATTCTTATTCATTTTCATTAGCTTTTCTAATTTAATATGATATTTGATTATATTAAAACTGAAATACTTGCACCCGGAGGGTGCATATATTTGCTAGTAAAAATAAAATCCAAGAATTATATAATTTCATGGCTTTCCACATCAGATTCTGAAAATCTTGATAAATTTCCATCATTATTTTCCAAGTTGACATTAACTGGACATCAATTTGACAATAATGAGGCCAGCAACTTTGCTGAGATAAACTCTTCTAATAAAATGAACAGGCTGTTTTATCACAACTAGCAAATATATGCACCCTTCGGGTGCAAGTATTTAGGTTTTGATGTAATAAATTCTGTATCAAATTAGAAACTATTTAGAAAATGATAAACTGAGGGGGGTATAATCTAAAAAAAATAGAACAGCTTTAAATCTAACTCTTCCATCATTTTGCATCACTCCCGTCTTTCATTTTTCCTAATTATCTATTTAGTTAGATTATGAAGTATTTAATAACATTACAGTTCTTTCGTCTTGTTTATGGATTTCTTTTAAGATTTATCCCGAGATTTTTCTCCGATTCGTTAAGAGAAAACCAAACAATTAGAAATCAATAATACTAAGCATATATTTATTAACATCAAATTCTTAATATCAATATGCAAATTAGCCTTCTCGTTCACACTGTAAACCGCTATTTTGTTGAATATATAAATATACTTGCATGTTATTAGTATGTAGATCCAACAGTATTAATAAGGTATAACAATTTTATCAATAATTGAGGTTTAAATAAAATAAAAATTCATGGTGAATGTGATGTCAATAACTAAGGGAATTGTGACTTGAGTAGTGATTTAGTTTTGGTTACAGACAGACAAACTCACAATCTCTATTATAATAAGATATGGAAACCTAATGCCAATAAATCATTTCAATTTTGATACATTATTATTTTTCACACCAGTTTTAACTGGTAGTCTTTCACTGGAGTTTGAGAGACAGCAAGACTGGTCTCTATTGATTGTAAATAAAAACAAAAAATAGTAAATTTACTTACCTATCTTCTGGACATTTCAGGAAATGATTTTGTAATTGTTCATAAAGTGGGTAAATTCCTTCTATGTCCAAATCGTCTAAATATTGGACAGAGAGAATTTTTTCAAGGATACAGCCCGAAGGAAAATTAAATTTCTCTGAAAATAAATCAATAATATTTCCATATAATCAAAATTTATTTGAAATAACGGACAACAAATTCACCAAAAACTGATAATTTTTATTCACTCATTATTAACATTTTGAACCCACAGGCCCAATATTTCAGGCTGAGCATTATGTTATTAAACATCATGGTTTCCATTTCTTTGTTTAATATACATATGTTTAATATACATATATTTCTTTGTTTAATATACATATGTTTAATATACATATATTTCTTTGTTTAATATACATATGTTTAATATACATATATTTCTATGTTTAATATACATATGTTTAATATACATATATTTCTATGTTTAATATACATATGTTTAATTACATATATTTTCTATGTTTAATATACATATGTTTAATATACATATTTTCTATGTTTAATATACATATGTTTAATATACATATATTTCTTTGTTTAATATACATATGTTTAATATAATATGTTTAATATACATATATTTCTATGTTTAATATACATATGTTTAATATACATTATTTCTTTGTTTAATATACATATGTTTAATATACATATGTTTAATATACATATATTTCTATGTTTAATATACATATGTTTAATATACATATATTTTCTTTGTTTAATATCATATGTTTAATATACATATATTTCTTTATTTAATATACATATGTTTAATATACATATGTTTAATATACATATATTTCTTTGTTTAATATACATATGTTTAATATACATATATTTCTTTGTTTAATATACATATATAAAGGGTAGTTTTGAACTCATATGACTTTTGTCTCCGTTCTTAAACAACACGAAGTATAAACAAGCTCTGATGCCGATTTCATAAAATCGAAATATTGTTCAATATCAGCAAAGTTACAAAATGTTTTCACTTTAACAGCATTTTGTGTGTTTTCACATCTTTTTATATATACTCAAAGGGTAGTTGGTATGTATGTATGTATGTATGTATGTCTGGATGAAACTATAAAAATAAAATTAATTAATGACAAAGTAAATATATATACACAATGAATATCACCGGTTCTTGCTTTTTGTGCAAAAATTATGAAGATTTGATTTATATTCAAAGATATTTAAAAATTAAAATATACATAGAAATAGCATTGAAATTCTATTTAAAAATGTCCATCAAGTGAATGAATAATTATCTATGATCAAGGATAATATTACAAATCCATGCATAGGTATCTTGCTGTGGGGTAAAATTCAGAGAAATACCAAATAGAATCATCCCTTACTTACCAATCATTTGGATTATTCAAACACACACACACACACACACATACATACATCTATTATTATACTAAAGCTGAGATTATCAACTTTCATTTCCTAAAGGATTTTTTCTATTATTCTTATGGACACAATATTTATACTTAGATATTCCTTGGTTTTAGGACTACTCATTGTTTTAAAAAAAATTCAGTTTAATTGGTTTTAATTAGTCGTAATTAGCAATTAAGTCAACAACAGACCAATCCCTGTCTAATATTATACATATTGCTCTTCTTCCCCTCTATATAGAGTAAATGGGAGAGTTAACGGGAGTGGGAGAGCTCACAGTATAGTTTTATTACTAAAAATCCAGCAGTCAGACACCCCCTCCTTATACCCTGTAACTCTTTGTAGATTCGCCCCTTCCCTTTCTCCAGACCACAGAGAATAAATTTTGTTTTGTTTTTATACTCAACTAAAATTGAAATCATACTTTAAAATAGATTTTTTAAATTACTTTAATTATTAATTCATAGAGTCAAATTCAGAATACATGTCTGATTTAACATGATCATTAAACTTACTTTAAAAAGTATGCTCATTATGTTACTACTTTTTGACTTAGACAAAAATTTAACCTTAAATAATCGGTTTAATAAATTTTAGTTCGTTTTTAAAATGAAAAGCAGATGATATTTTGGCAGATCCTACTCTTTTCCCTAATCATCTAGTGAGAGCTTAATGGGTGACCCAACAGGTCAGTTTTTCTCTAGTATATATATATATATATATATATATGTCTGTGGTAATTAATTGACCAAATTTTAAAATCAAATCAACAATTTATTCAGGAAGCTTATTATAAATCTGAGCAACTATTAATGCATGTATTCCTAGGAATTTCTTTGTATGTGTGTGTATGTATTTACCCAACCCTTCCGCCATAAGCAGGATGACACACATGGCCAATTTTTAAGAATGTTGAGTTGTTTTTAAACATGCTGTTAAAATTTGAAATTATTTGAATGAGAATTTATCAAGTTATGAGATTGCATAATGATAACAAATTTGTTTAAACAGCCTGTACCTCCAAATTATATAACATTTTTCAAACACCTGTATATATTAAATGGAAAAGAAAAAACCGGCTGTTTGTTTTACTATCATAACTTTAAATTTGTTGTTTGATTTTATAAGTGGTATTTCTAAGTCGTCTCCCATCTAAATACTGACCAGGTTTAATTTTGCTTAACTTCGGTGATTTAGCAAGAAGAGATGCTTCAAGTGTGTAAGTGTAACTTTAGTGTAAGTAAGTAAAAAAATCAATAAATAAAAATCATTGAAAAAAATTTTTTTTTTAAATATATATATATATATATATATATATATATATACATAACCCAGCTATGGGTTAAATAGTAGGGCAGACTGGCTCTTCAGCTTGGGTAGGTAACCAGTCTAGGAGAGGGATAACTGAATTCAATTCCTGAGGTTGGTCCGTTGATTGGGCTTGTGGCAACCCTTGATGCACCAATTCTTTCCTATCGACTGTGCAAAAAGTGTGGATGGTCCAACACAAGCCTTCACCACTATAAACACATCACTGTGTGGATGTTCATTGTGTGTGTGAACCCTCATGCGTCGAAAATTGACGAGAGTCCATAATATTTTTTTTAATGATTTTTATTTATTTATTTTTTTACTTACTTACACTAAAGTTACAACCACCTGTGATAATCATCCTAAGATCAATGAAACATATGTGGGAATGACACAAGGCAATTTTAAAACAGAGATACTATTCTCATGCAGAATCTTTCAGGAAGAAGGAAAAGAAAGAAGCGACATCTTTAGCAAGTAAAATATGGAAATTAAAGAAAAAATATACCATCTAAGATAAAGTGTGGAATATTAGACCATCCCAAATGCTACATAATGGTTAAAAAAAATCTAATCTATGTGTGACGGAAAAATTCAGGATACTGAAATCCTTAATATGTAATGAAAAAAGTCTAAATAAAAAATCTGAAATATTTAAGGCATGCCCACACAAGAAAAAATACTTTCTAAACGCATGGATAAGTGAAACTCACCATCCACCCTAAAATATAAGATTACAAAATATTTACAGGACTTTACCATCAGGAAATTTGAATGTGCATAAGTTTCTTCGCATATGACTTTTTGATTATATAATTCTGTAAAAGAATGAATTTTGGTAACAGTTAAAGGGAGATAACTTTGTGAGCATTTAAAAATGTTTGAACTTATTTGTATAATTTATTTATATAATTTTCGAATTTTATCAGCATCCAAAAAAATCAACCAAAATAATTGCAGTCCTCAACAAAAACATAACAGCAAAAAATGTTTTTGCAGAAAGACCAGAGGAATTAAAGGTATCCTGACGAAAGCAAAAAGCTCGAAACCTTGGGTAGATGCCTGCAAAAAACAGTTATATTAAATAAATAAATAAAGCTCCTACAACTTGTAGTTGAGCACTGTGATTTCCTTGTTTCATCCGGAAAAAAATTTACCTATATATCTATATATACGAGGAAGAATGAATAAAGAAAAGAAAGTAGAGAATGGATAATAAAAGATGAATTTAATCAATACCACTTACACATGTGTTTCTGTCAGTTTATCTATGTGTACACGACTCAAACTATTATTATTATTAAATAAACAAATGAAATGAAATAATAATAATAATAGAAAAATGTAAAAATATTCCGTACACAGAGAAAATTCGACCTTCAGCAGAGTGAAATTTTATTTTGAAAAATAAAAAAAAATAAAAAAATAAAAATAATAAAATAAAAATTTCACTCTGATGAATGTCGAATTTTCTCTGTGTACGGAATATTTTTACATTTTTCTATTATTATTATTTCATTTGTTTATTTAATAATAATAATAGTTTGAATTGTGTACACAAAGATAAACTGACCGAAACACATGTGTAAGTGATATTGATTAAATTCATCTTTTATTATCCATTCTGTACTTTCATTTCTTTATTCATTCTTCCTCATATCGTCGGATTCAATTCCAATTCCATTTTTACATATATATCTATATATATATATACTTACCATTATCTGAAGTTTCAATATAACTACTATTTAAACAATGTTGATTCTGATCCCGACCTTTGTTGGGCCCATTTTGTACAGGTGACCAGGAGTTCATTGGACAGTGCAAAGCATCCACCACAAGATCAATAAATACATCTACACTGCTGAAATGGAAAAAATATATATATATATATTTATTTGATGAAAAATGAATAAGAGTGAAAAATAAGAAAATTATGATTTATAGATATTTGGTAAAATGTTCCGACACTGAGTGTTTAGATTAATAGATTTAGGATTAAAACTTATAAAAAATGAATATGTATTTAGTCTGTGTCTCTAATCTTCTTCAGGGTAATAAATATCATGTTTTGGTTTCTGTACAAACAAGAGGAAATATACATCAGTGTTTTTGTTTTAAAAGAACTAGCAAATATATGCACCCTCTGGGTGCACGTATTTAAGTTTTAATGTAATAAAATATTATATTAAATTAGAAAGACTAATGAATACAGATAAAAAGATTTGAAACAGAGGGAGTATAATAAAAAATAGAACAACTGAAACTTACTCTTCAATCACTCTCGTCTTTCATTGTTATTTTTTCTAATTTAAGTATTTAGTTAAAAGAGGAAGTAAATAATAAAATGACAGTTATTTTTTCTTGTTAATTTAAGAATCATTGAAGAGATTTTTGCTTATATTCATTAAAATAAAACCAAACAGTTAGAAATCAATAATACTAAGCACATATTTATCAAAATCACATTTTTAATATCAATATGCAAATTAGACTTCCCGTTCACACTGTAAACCGCTATTTTGTTTTATATATAATATAATTGCATGTTGTCAGTATGTAGACATGGTTAACAATATTAATAATGTAAAACAATTTTATTAATAATTGAGGTTTAAATAAAAATACAATCATTGAGAATGTGATGTCAATAACTAAGGGAATTGTGACATGAGTAGTAATATAGTTTCGGTTACAGACAGAAAAACACACAATCTTTATTATAATAAGAGATGTGAATAGAAATTTGAAAATTTTTATGTTCTGATTTGCAAATTTTTTTAAAAAAGAGTGTACAAGTTGCCAATGAAATATTTATTTAAATTACAAAAGGTGAGTGTAATTGAATTATTTGAATGAAATTAAATGTGTGTAATAAATTTCAACATTTAATGTCTATAATAGATTTATACAATTAAATGAATTGTATATTAATAAACATTAATTGTAAATTAAGAAATTAAGAAATACATTAAATTAAGAAATACATTAAATTAAGAAATACATTAAATTATATAGAAAAAAAGAAATACATTAAATTAAGAAATACATTAAATTATAAATAATTTGACGGTATTATTTAAGAAATACATTAAATTAAGAAATTAAGAAATACATTAAATTGTATATTAATAAACATTAAAATTACAAGAGGTGAGTTTAATTGAATTATTTTAGTGAAATTAAATGTGTGTAATAAATTTCAATATTTAATGTCTATAATAGATTTAGACAATTAAATTTAGATAATTTAGTTTTTTTTAAATTAATTGTGTGTAATAGTTTAGTGTAATTTTATTTGTGTGTGGGGTAATTTCATGTCAAATCATCCAGGCCATGTCCCCCAACCCCTTCAGATCTTTCTGAAATTTTGTCCAGGTGTGGACTATGTTAAAGTTCGACAGTCCCCAAAATTTGAGCTTCCAATTTTAAAAATTGGCGGAGTTAGGCCAATTTTTATCTCTCCAAATTTGAGGAGGTCACGAAAAATGGTGACATTTTGTAATCTTTTCTTTTTCTGTAAAATAAGTTCTAGAGCTTCCCTACTCCTAAAAATTGGTTTATAAAAGCATTTTTGCCTAGAGCATCCAAAAATGCTGTCAAAAGGTCTTAAAGACAACCAATTTTAAGTTATTGATGATTTCTCCCAGTGTAGCCCTGCATCTATGACAATTTTTTTTTCTATTATTATTTCACATATATTGAAAATTATTTGTACCAGAAAGTTTGGTTTTTGCTCAGAACCAAAGCTACATTTTGCAAAAATTTTGCAAATCAGAAATCATTAATAACTTAAAATTGGTTAACTTTAAACTTTTTTGATAGCATTTTCGGATTCCTTGGATAAAAATGCTTTTATAAACCTATTTTTAGAAGTAAGGAAGCTCTAGAACTCATTTTACAGACAAAAATAAATTTTAAAGTCGCCATTTTTCGTGACTCTCCAACCAAATTTGAAAAGCTAACAATCGACATAACTCCATTAATTTTTGGAATTGGAAGCTCAAATTTTGGGGATTATACCTTTCTCAAATTTTGGGGATTATACCTTTCTCAACAATATTAATTCAAAAGTGAACATAATAACATGATTGGAGTTCGAATTCACTCACTCACTACGATGTCACAGTTCAACATGTTAGTTACAATACCAGGGGGATTTACCCCTCAATCACTGGAATATTATCTTAAAAATTGGAACAAATCCTCATTTAAGAATTTAAAATTTAAAGGTTCAGGTTGGTTGGTTGGATTTTAGGGCATGTCAACCGTTGTTGGGTTATTTTATACTAAAGACATTTTGTTATATTCATTCTTATTGGGTATTCATATTTTTTTTTCCACACTCATTTTTTTATCTATTTAACCCATAGATGGGACCCTAACAATTACTATCACTCTGGGTGTACCTGGGAGTAATGGCAATGAAGGTGTACTCCGCACTCTCCAGAATTGGAACCTCACCACTAAACCCAAGTTCAAGGTACTTACTTTTTCTTATTTGCATTTTCATCTGTGTGTCCTTGTTTTCCCAAAAAGTTTTCCAATACTTTCATCAGATCTTCTTTTATATATTCACTATAAACTTCTTCTCCATCCTGAAAAAGAAGATAAATTTTTGGTAATCTGAACATTAACTACATAAATTTGAGTAACCTCCCCTTGTTTGTTTCACTTTGAGAAAGCCGTATGTTTTGGTTGGCTATTTTCATTTGACCTTAAATCTACACTGAAAATATGAATTTGTTCAAATCAATACAACTGCATGTTGAACAAATTCGTATTTTCAGTGTAGATTTACGGTGAAATGAAAATGGCCGACCAAAACATACAGTTTCCTAAAAGTGAAACAAACAAGGGGAGGTTACTCTCATTTATGTAACTAATGTTCAGATTACCAAATTTTCTTCAAACAGCAATTAGGTTTAAAATGAAAATAATAACGCCAAAATTTGGGGAATTGTGTTATTTTACTATTGTCATAATTAAATTACTGTTGGCTGACTAATTGTTGTAAATGATCTGGGAAATAAATATACACCAATACAAACTTTTTGGGCAGCCCTACCTAATAAATTTGTCTGGTAAAGTGTCATACAGTACCTAAAAGAGGACAATGAAATCATCCATTTTCTGTAAATATGATTTATATTCCAGGATATTTAAAAATTGAAATATACATAGAAATAGCATTGAAATTCTGCTTAAAAATGTCCAACATTTGTAAATCTTAAAAGTAAACAAATCAATACACCAAGATGGTTTGCCCCCGCCCCTCTACCCAGGTGATGCTGGGTAGCTGTTTCTAGCATTTTAATATTTCTAAATTGTATAATCATTAATTATATTTTTGTTTATAAATCAAGTCTTTTTGATTTCTGATTCAATTTAAGTAAAGCTACCTGTACAGTAGGGTAGGTTGATTTTGGAACTGTAACGTCTCCTAAAAGGTAAAAGTTGCAAACTAACATTAAGAAGTACCACACAAAATATTTTTCTTTAAAATTTATCAGAGGTGTCGGTGGTGCTGGGGGGGGGGTCTAGTTATAATATTTTATTCATTTCATTTAAAATGACAACCTTTTCTGTTTTGAATATTGAAATAGTTAAATTTTCTAACCAATTTCTAGGCTAAATGTGGCAAATTAAGGATTTTTTTGTGCACTTTAGTAGTCGATCTTTGATGCTATTTCCTCAAACAATGGTGCAAGTAAGAGATCTAGACTTTGGTATCAGTATTCATTATAACAACACACAATTTCTGATGTTTGAGAGAATTTGATATGAAAAAAAATCAACCTACCCTATGGAACAATCATCTCAATTTTATTGCAACTTTTATCATACTTGGAAAATAATGAAGGACAAAAAAAGAAAAAAAAAAAAAGAAAAGAGAAAAGAAGAAAAAAGAAAAGAAAAGAGAAAAGAAGAAAAAGAAAGAAAAGAAGAAAAGAAGAAAAAAGAAAGAAAAGAGAAAAAAAAAAAAGAAGAAAGAGAAAGAAAGAAAAAAAAAGAAAAGAAAAAGAAAAAAGAAAAAGAAAAGAAGAAAAAGAAAGAGAAAGAAAGAAAAGAGAAAAAAAAAAAGAAAGAAAAGAAAAGAAAAGAGGAAAGAAAAAAAGAAGAAAAAGAGGAAAGAGAAAAGAAAAAAGAGAAAAGAAAAAAAAGAGAAAAGAAAAAAAGAAAAGAAAAAAAGAGAAAAAAAGAGAAAAGAGAAAAAAGAAAAAGAAAAAGAAAGAAAAAAGAAAGAAGAAAAAGAAAGAAAAAAAGAAAAAAGAAAGAAAAAGAAAGAAAAAGAAAAAAAAAGAAAAGAAAAGAAAGAAGAAAGAAAAAAAGGAAGAAAAAAGGAAAAAAGAAGAAAAGAAGGAAAAAAGAAAGAAAAAAAAAAAAAAAAAAAGGAAAAAGGAAAAAGAAAAAAGAAAAAAGGAAGATGATTAAAAGAAACATCCCAAATGACAGACTTTGTTTACAGATAAAATACTGATTGTCCAGTTCCTGTTAATCTGACCAATCAAAATAAACCTTGTAGTGATCAATTACATATTCATGTAAAGACAAGATTACTTGGAGAGATTGAATAATAATCATCTTATTAAAATACTAGCAGGGATTTTTTAGGAGTGGGGGTAGTGCCAAACGTGCTGGGCTGCAACATTGTAATAACTGAATTCAAACACCAGTTGCATTATTACATTCACTTTCAGACAGATACCCTTGGGAAAGGTATGAATTCCCTCATACCCCCAGCTATAGTCTAAATAGTACCACTATTGTTTTTTTACAAGAATGGCTTTAGCATTAAATAACCCACAAGGGTTGATATGCCATCAGAGATGGTGATAGGTACGCATCCTGCATCCCTGACACATAAAAATCTAAAAGGACACAGTAAAATCATATCCATGCATCCTAGTGTTTTTCTTTTTTCTTCCCTCACCATTTCAAGCTAACTTTATATACATTTCAATAGCTTCTTAGAAACAAATTACACAGGATATGTTACAAGGTAGGAGTTAAACAGCTTTAGTTGGGACCCATAAATTTTCCCAGTTACTCATTCAAAAGCAAATATGTGTGTCCCAGGACACTCTAAATCAAAAAGCTATCAGCATCATTGTGCCATTAAATAAAGAAACCAAATGAGTTTTTGTCATAACTGACAGGATTATTTATGTAAATGATCAGAGTGTAGTATCTGTACATTCTACTAGTAGTCCAGCATGTTAGTCATTATGACAAAGGGACTCCCAATTAAGTGGTAGGTGAAAAATAAAAGAGTGAGTGAGAGAGGAGGAGAGAAGAGAGAGATTTGTCCAGATTGTTATAACTAAATAATAATGCAATTTAATTATTTCACAGATTGTTAGCCCTAACTTTGTTTAGCCCCCTAACTAAGCAATAATGCAATGCAATTTCACATTGGACACAAATAATGGAAACCTGTCTGTGTGTACAGAATTGTCTGGTGAGTCAGTGATGGTTGATAAAGAATTGGAGGGAGGTGGAGTAATAAGTGATAGAATTGGGATAGTCTTATACAGCAATGAAAATAATGGGATTTGCCTTAGATGTAGATGTACCGGAAAAAATAAAATTTTTAATGTTAAAAATTTTTTAAGTTAAAAAAAAAAAAAAAAAAAAAAAAAACCAAACAAACAAAAGAAAACTTAAAAATCAATAAAAAATCTTTTAAAACTCCAAAATTGAAAAAAACAAAAGACAAATTAAAATTGAAAAAAAAAAACAATTAAAAATTGAAAAAAAAAAAAAAAATTAAAAAAAAAAAACAATTAAAAAAAAACAAACCAAAACAATTAAAATTTTTAAAAAAAACCCAAAACAATTAAAAATTGAAAAAAAAGAAGAAAAAAACAATTAAAAAAATTGAAAATTAAAAAGAAAAAAAAAAGGATTTTTAATTTATAAATAAAAAAAATTTTAAATTTAAAAAAAAAAAAAGTTTAAAAACTTTAAAAAAATAATTTTATCAATTTTTTTATTGATAAAATTATTTTAAAAGTTTTTAAACTAAAAAAAAAAATAAAAACTCACACTAAATTAAAAATTAAAAAAAAAAAATCAAAAAATCTAAGATATGAAATGGATGTAAAATATCCATTAAAAAAATTAGCCTCATTCTCACCTTACATATCTTTAAATTATTCTGTGGGGTTGCAAGCAATGCATGGATTGCATGACGTACTCGGGAACGTTTGCTGTAATTAAACAAAAAAAAAAAGCCTCAAATGAAACAGTATTATTAAACATACAAGTAAAACCCAATCAAAAGAAACTGCTAAAGTGCAAACAAATTTGAGACAACTACCTACTCTCATGTTAACCCTGTGTTAGTCCCCTGGGGGTGTTTTAACACCCCACATATTTTTAAATGCTTTTAATTCCTAAATGGTAACTGGATTATTTCTCTTTTCCAGAAATCAAGTGAGAGCATCAAGCACATAATCAGGTTACATTGACAGCACAGGTTTCCATGACTCCCTCTCGCCACCCACCCCATCAGGTCTTCTGCACAGCATCCAGAATCCAGACAAAGCTGATTGATGTAGGTTCTAGCTGGTCAGCCCACACTGGTGTATCCATGTGTAGGTGTCCACAGAACATCACTTATGAGTTCATCCTTGCTTCTCCACCCACCCCATCAGGTCTTCTGCACAGCATCCAGAATCCAGACAAAGCTGATTGATGTAGGTTCTAGCTGTTACGTTGTAATATTAAAACGATACATGTACCGTAGTACTAAAACCCAAAAGTCACCGTGCTGAAATGGTGCCGATAAGAAAATCATAACACGAGAAACATGTCGTCACAACTGCCAGCCTTTATTCTCATGCTCCTTCTACAGAGGGAGGAAAGGCCACTACTAGATTACTGGGCTCTCGGTCCGTGCTCTACTTTCCCCCCACGTCACCATCTTCCGGTCAACAACTTCCGCTTGCGGTCAATTCTCCGTTCGCGCTACGGTCAAACATCGCATCACTAGCTTGGCAGTGCTCACAAAAGTCAGGAATATACCATCCTGTAACACTAGCTGGTCAGCCCGTACTGGTGTATTCATGTGTAGGTGTCCACAGGAGAATGTCACTTATGAGTTCATCCTTGCTTCTCCAAACAGTGTCCAGCATGTCTTGTTCATCTTACTTGGATGGTTTAATAGGAGGTAAGTGGTCATACAGCTGGGGGTTTTTTTGTGGGGTGCTGCTTCCAAGATTTGATTTAAGACAGCATGCAACATCCTTTTTGTAGTTCCCATCTAGATTTTTCTCCAAGCGTTTCATTAGAGTCCAATTGGTGCAACCATACAGTAGCACTGACTCGGCTACAGCTTGGAAAAATTCTCGTTTTACCTTACCAAAGAGATCAGATTTCCATATGATTGATAACACTGACCTGCGAGGTTTTCAAGGTCGAATATATAATAGTTGTTATTTATTAATGATAGGAAAGCAATTACAATGCATATAAAATAAAAATAAAAAGATGTTTAGTCTTATCGATTTCAAAGTTACTTTATCACCAGAGACGTTTTTCAGAAATGGACGCGTTTTTGTGTCATTATTTATTTATTTTGTACGCTATAAACATACGTCTTGTGGTTTTTTTTTTTAATAACGCCACGCGGAAGGGTCGTGACAGCCGTTGTTCAATCAATTGATTATGCATTGTAATTACTTTCCTATCATTAATAAATAATAACATACTTAACAATGCTTCAAGCAAATTACCAAATACTATTACATAATAGTTGATTTTAAGGCAGTTTTTTTTAAATGCTAAATCAAAAATCATACTCATTTTTCCTAATCAGATAAAATTTTTAAGATACAAGCTCTTACTTTAAATGTAGAGAACAGTGTGGAAGCCATCACATGGGCATGCAAGAGTAGGCCTCCAGCAAAGACGTACATAGACCAACTCTGCACGGATATGGAATGCTGCGCAGAGGACCTCCAGGAGCAATGAATGATAGGGACAGTTGGCGAGAGATTGTCATGGATATCTGTGCTGCTAGCACGACATGATAACGAAACAATTAATTTGTGACAAGTAGCATCCACAGGCTTTTGAATAAAACAATATTAAAAATCATTGACACCAAGTAATTATTTATCAAACATGGCTTTGTTAAACCAGTATGCAAATTATCCACACCATACACTATGTAAACATTTATTTCTTAGTGATATATAATACACATTGCAGAATTTTAAATGCATTAATAACATGAACTGTTTTGAGGCAAATCTAACTCAGCTAGACTTTAATATAGACATCATTAATTAATAAATAAAATGCTAATTAAGGTAAGGGCCGGTTTAGCTCAGTCGGTAGAGCGTTCGGCTAGGAATCACAAGGTTCCTGGTTCGATACCGGCCCTCGCCAACTCAGTGTATGAGTAGCACAGGGATCTGTGCGACAAAGGAGCTGGTGGTAGGTGTGGCGCTCCACCTCAGACACAAAAACAATCTCCTAGTGAAAAGGGGATAGACTCCCTCGCTGTCTGTCTGATGCCGACATCAGTCCGACGAATGACTATTTAATAACCATGAGAATATAACGTAAATAACTAAGGGAATTGTGACAGTGGTTGTGACATAGTTTCAGTTACAGATAGACAGACACATCATCTACATTATTATTATAAGATAACAACCAGGTACAAGGCAATCAATCTGTTCATCAGTGACTGCAACGATATACTGAATCAATAGTATGAGTATATTTTACATAACAGTAACACTATATGCCTTTTTGCATTGGATGTGTAGATACTCTATCAGACCATCATGTTTTAAATGACACAGCAGACTAACGTAGGGTTAAAAGAAATATGTGCCAAGATCACCTGATTAGCAGCTGACACTGTAAACAAAGATGTTTATATTTAAAAGGAATTTGAAACTCAAAATTGGAATTTTAAATATAAATATATCCTCAGGACATGTTGATCAACCTGTCAACTTAAAAAAGCCGGCTGCGCTGGATTTGTGTGTATGGGTAGGCAGATTTAGTCCAGGGGAGCAGTCAACTGAGAAAGTTACAGACCGCAAGGACTGACAGGCAGTCGGAGCTCTTTAAGGAGGAGTAGGGGGTCACGTATCAGACTATATCTTAGAATAATACCAAACAATTAAAAAGAGACCAAAAAGATGACAAAGTCTAAAATGAAAAAAAATAAATAAATAAATAAAAATACATTAATTACAAATGACTCTCAATTTTCCAACATTTCTAAGAAACTCTAAGAAATAAACAACAAGGGTCCTGTGTTTAAGAAGGTTGTTGGTGTTGCTGATCTGATCCTCATCTTCAAGACTATCATTCCAATGTTTGCTTTTTATAATGACCAGGAAACTATCTCGCCATAAGTGGCATTTGTAGCTCCTCCCTTTGCATGAATAATGGCAGTTATACATCATGGAGTCTACAAAGTGCTGGAATAATTGTGTCTATACATACACACACACGCACGCACACAGAGTATTGAAAAAAAAAAAAAAAAAAAAAAAAATTAAAAAACTGAACCATTCTTTTTTTTTTTTTTTTAATTTTATTATCGGCACCCAAATTTTAATTAAACTTTAATGGCTTAGACATACATAGGAAGTGATTATTATTCTCAATTTAGAAACCACAAGGTTCATAGTTTGATACTGGCCCTCGCCAACTCAGCGTATGAGTAGTAGCACAGGAATAAGTAAGTAAAGTCATGGTGGCGGCCTAAAGTCGGTATCAGCCAGTTAGCAAGGAAGTCTATCCCCTTTTCACTAGTGCTAAACCAAGGAGATTGTTTTTGCATCTGAGGTGGAGCGCCACACCTATCTTCAGCTCCTTACTTTACTGCACAGATCCCTGTGCTACTACTCATACGCTGAGTTGGCGAGGGCCAGTATCAAACTATGAACCTTGTGGTTTCTAAATTGAGAATAATAATCACTTCCTATGTATGTCTAAGCCATTAAAGTTTAATTAAAATTTGGGTGCCGATAATAAAATTAAAAAATTAAAAAAAAAAAAGAATGGTTCAGTTTTTTAATTTTTTTTTTTTTTTTTTCAATACTCTGTGTGCGTGCGTGTGTGTGTATGTATAGACACAATTATTCCAGCACTTTGTAGACTCCATGATGTATAACTGCCATTATTCATGCAAAGGGAGGAGCTACAGATGCCACTTATGGCGAGATAGTTTCCTGGTCATTATAAAAAGCAAACATTGGAATGATAGTCTTGAAGATGAGGAGCAAATCAGCAACACCAACAACCTTCTTAAACACAGGACCCTTGTTGTTTATTTCTTAGAGTTTCTTAGAAATGTTGGAAAATTGAGTCATTTGTAATTAATGTATTTTTATTTTTATTTATTTATTTTTTTTTCATTTTAGACTTTGTCATCTTTTTGGTCTCTTTTTAATTGTTTGGTATTATTCTAAGATATAGTCTGACACATGACCTCCTACTCCTTCTTAAAGAGCTCCGACTGCCTGTCAGTCCTTGCGGTCTGTAACTTTCTCAGTTGACTGTTCCCCTGGACTAAAATCTGCCTACCCATACACACAAATCCAGCGCAGCCGGCTTTTTTAAGTTGACAGGTTGATCAACATGTCCTGAGGATATATTTATATTTAAAATTCCAATTTTGAGTTTCAAAATTCCTTTTAAATATAAACATCTTTGTTTACAGTGTCAGCTGCTAATCAGGTGATCTTGGCACATATTTCTTTTAACCCTACGTTAGTCTGCTGTGTCATTTAAAACATGATGGTCTGATAGAGTATCTACACATCCCAATGCAAAAAGGCATATAGTGTTACTGTTATGTAAAATATACTCATACTATTGATTCAGTATATCGTTGCAGTCACTGATGAACAGATTGATTGCCTTGTACCTGGTTGTTATCTTATAATAATAATGTAGATGATGTGTCTGTCTATCTGTAACTGAAACTATGTCACAACCACTGTCACAATTCCCTTAGTTATTTACGTTATATTCTCAATGGTTATTAAATAGTCATTCGTCGGACTGATGTCGGCATCAGACAGACAGCGAGGGAGTCTATCCCCTTTTCACTAGGAGATTGTTTTTGTGTCTGAGGTGGAGCGCCACACCTACCACCAGCTCCTTTGTCGCACAGATCCCTGTGCTACTCATACACTGAGTTGGCGAGGGCCGGTATCGAACCAGGAACCTTGTGATTCCTAGCCGAACGCTCTACCGACTGAGCTAAACCGGCCCTTACCTTAATTAGCATTTTATTTATTAATTAATGATGTCTATATTAAAGTCTAGCTGAGTTAGATTTGCCTCAAAACAGTTCATGTTATTAATGCATTTAAAATTCTGCAATGTGTATTATATATCACTAAGAAATAAATGTTTACATAGTGTATGGTGTGGATAATTTGCATACTGGTTTTAACAAAGCCATGTTTGATAAATAATTACTTGGTGTCAATGATTTTTAATATTGTTTTATTCAAAAGCCTGTGGATGCTACTTGTCACAAATTAATTGTTTTCGTTATCATGTCGTGCTAGCAGCACAGATATCCATGACAATCTCTCGCCAACTGTCCCTATCATTCATTGCTCCTGGGAGGTCCTCTGCGCAGCATTCCATATCCGTGCAGAGTTGGTCTATGTACGTCTTTGCTGGACGGCCTACTCTTGCATGCCCATGTGATGGCTTCCACACTGTTCTCTACATTTAAAGTAAGAGCTTGTATCTTAAAAATTTTATCTGATTAGGAAAAATGAGTATGATTTTTGGATTTAGCATTAAAAAAAAAACTGCCTTAAAATCAACTATTATGTAATAGTATTTGGTAATTTGCTTGAAGCATTGTTAAGTATGTTATTATTTATTAATGATAGGAAAGTAATTACAATGCATAATCAATTGATTGAACAACGGCTGTCACGACCCTTCCGCGTGGCATTATTAAAAAAAAAACCACAAGACGTATGTTTATAGCGTACAAAATAAATAAATAATGACACAAAAACGCGTCCATTTCTGAAAAACGTCTCTGGTGATAAAGTAACTTTGAAATCGATAAGACTAAACATCTTTTTATTTTTATTTTATATGCATTGTAATTGCTTTCCTATCATTAATAAATAACAACTATTATATATTCGACCTTGAAAACCTCGCAGGTTAGTGTTATCAATCATATGGAAATCTGATCTCTTTGGTAAGGTAAAACGAGAATTCTTCCAAGCTGTAGCCGAGTCAGTGCTACTGTATGGTTGCACCAATTGGACTCTAATGAAACGCTTGGAGAAAAATCTAGATGGGAACTACCAAAAAGGATGTTGCATGCTGTCTTAAATCAAATCTTGGAAGCAGCACCCCACAAAAAAACCCCCAGCTGTATGACCACTTACCTCCTATTACACAAACCATCCAAGTAAGATGAACAAGACATGCTGGACACTGTTGGAGAAGCAAGGATGAACTCATAAGTGACATTCTCCTGTGGACACCTACACATGAATACACCAGTACGGGCTGACCAGCTAGTGTTACAGGATGGGTATATTCCTGACTTTTGTGAGCTAGAACTGCTAATGGATGGAGGAGGAAGAAGTAACAAAGGCTTAAAAAAATAGTGATGACCCAAAAGAGGAGAGCGATGGTTTGACCGTAGCGTAACCCCGAACGGAGAATTGACCGCAAGCGGAAGTCGGGTGTTGACCGGAAGTCACATGGTGACGTGGGGGAAAAAAGAAAGGGTTCGTCCTCTTTTTGCCTGGGGTGGTCGTAGAGCACGGACCGAGAGCCCAGTAATCTAGTAGTGTTCTCTCTCTCTCTTTCTCTCTGCCTTTCCTCCCCTCTGGTAGAAGCCCACTATACGAGCATGAGAATAAAGGCTGGCAGTTGTGACGACATGTTTCTCGTGTTATGATTTTCTTATCGGCACCATTTCAGCACGGTGACTTTTGGGGTTTTAGTACCAAGAAAGAAAAAAAGGACTACGGTACATGTATCGTTTTAATATTACAACGTAACAGCTAGAACCTACATCAATCAGCTTTGTCTGGATTCTGGATGCTGTGCAGAAGACCTGATGGGGTGGGTGGAGAAGCAAGGATGAACTCATAAGTGATGTTCTGTGGACACCTACACATGGATACACCAGTGTGGGCTGACCAGCTAGAACCTACATCAATCAGCTTTGTCTGGATTCTGGATGCTGTGCAGAAGACCTGATGGGGTGGGTGGCGAGAGGGAGTCATGGAAACCTGTGCTGTCAATGTAACCTGATTATGTGCTTGATGCTCTCACTTGATTTCTGGAAAAGAGAAATAATCCAGTTACCATTTAGGAATTAAAAGCATTTAAAAATATGTGGGGTGTTAAAACACCCCCAGGGGACTAACACAGGGTTAACATGAGAGTAGGTAGTTGTCTCAAATTTGTTTGCACTTTAGCAGTTTCTTTTGATTGGGTTTTACTTGTATGTTTAATAATACTGTTTCATTTGAGGCTTTTTTTTTTTTTGTTTAATTACAGCAAACGTTCCCGAGTACGTCATGCAATCCATGCATTGCTTGCAACCCCACAGAATAATTTAAAGATATGTAAGGTGAGAATGAGGCTAATTTTTTTAATGGATATTTTACATCCATTTCATATCTTAGATTTTTTTGATTTTTTTTTTTTTAATTTTTAATTTAGTGTGAGTTTTATTTTTTTTTTTAGTTTAAAAACTTTTAAAAATAATTTTATCAATAAAAAAATTGATAAAATTATTTTTTTAAAGTTTTTAAACTTTTTTTTTTTTAGATTTAAAATTTTTTTTATTTATAAATTAAAAATCCTTTTTTTTTCTTTTTAATTTTCAATTTTTTAATTGTTTTTCTTCTTTTTTTTCAATTTTTAATTGTTTTGGTTTTTTTAAAAAATTTTAATTGTTTTGGTTTGTTTTTTTTAATTGTTTTTTTTTTTAATTTTTTTTTTTTTTTCAATTTTTAATTGTTTTTTTTTTTCAATTTTAATTTGTCTTTTGTTTTTTTCAATTTTGGAGTTTTAAAAGATTTTTTATTGATTTTTAAGTTTTCTTTTGTTTGTTTGGTTTTTTTTTGGTTTTTTTTTGTTTTTTTTTAACTTAAAAAATTTTTAACATTAAAAATTTTATTTTTTCCGGTACATCTACATCTAAGGCAAATCCCATTATTTTCATTGCTGTATAAGACTATCCCAATTCTATCACTTATTACTCCACCTCCCTCCAATTCTTTATCAACCATCCCACTGACAGTGTTAGACAAACACAGTCCCAATTATTTGAAAGTCAGTCAATTCATTTCAAAATGTGTCCAACTGACTCTGAATTAAATTGCATTATTGCTTATTGCTTAGTTAGGGCTAACAATCTGGGAATGTGAAATAATTAAATTGCATTATTGCTTAGTTAGGGCTAACAATCTGAATGTGAAATAATTAAATTGCATTATTGCTTAGTTAGGGCTAACAATCTGGGAATGTGAAATAATTAAATTGCATTATTGCTTAGTTAGGGCTAACAATCTGGGAATGTGAAATAATTAAATTGCATTATTGCTTAGTTAGGGCTAACAATCTGGGAATGTGAAATAATTAAATTGCATTATTGCTTAGTTAGGGCTAACAATCTGGGAATGTGAAATAATTAAATTGCATTATTGCTTAGTTAGGCTAACAATCTGGGAATGTGAAATAATTAAATTGCATTATTGCTTAGTTAGGGCTAACAATCTGGGAATGTGAAATAATTAAATTGCATTATTGCTTAGTTAGGGCTAACAATCTGGGAATGTGAAATAATTAAATTGCATTATTGCTTAGTTAGGGCTAACAATCTGGGAATGTGAAATAATTAAATTGCATTATTGCTTAGTTAGGGCTAACAATCTGGGAATGTGAAATAATTAAATTGCATTATTACTTAGTTATAACAATCTGGACAAATCTCTCTCTTCTCTCCTCCTCTCTCACTCACTCTTTTATTTTTCACCTCTCACTCAATTGGGAGTCCCTTTGTCATAATGACTAACATGCTGGACTACTAGTAGAATGTACAGATACTACACTCTGATCATTTACATAAATAATCCTGTCAGTTATGACAAAAACTCATTTGGTTTCTTTATTTAATGGCACAATGATGCTGATAGCTTTTTGATTTAGAGTGTCCTGGGACACACATATTTGCTTTTGAATGAGTAACTGGGAAAATTTATGGGTCCCAACTAAAGCTGTTTAACTCCTACCTTGTAACCTATCCTGTGTAATTTGTTTCTAAGAAACTATTGAAATGTATATAAAGTTAGCTTGAAATGGTGAGGGAAGAAAATAGAAAAACACTAGGATGCATGGATATGATTTTACTGTGTCCTTTTAGATTTTTATGTGTCAGGGATGCAGGATGCGTACCTATCACCATCTCTGATGGCATATCAACCCTTGTGGGTTATTTAATGCTAAAGCCATTCTTGTAAAAAAAAACAATAGTGGTACTATTTAGACTATAGCTGGGGGGGGTGAGGGAATTCATACCTTTCCCAAGGGTATCTGTCTGAAAGTGAATGTAATAATGCAACTGGTGTTTGAATTCAGTTATTACAATGTTGCAGCCCAGCACGTTTGGCACTACCCCCACTCCTAAAAAATCCCTGCTAGTATTTTAATAAGATGATTATTATTCAATCTCTCCAAGTAATCTTGTCTTTACATGAATATGTAACTGATCACTACAAGGTTTATTTTGATTGGTCAGATTAACAGGAACTGGACAATCAGTATTTTATCTGTAAACAAAATCTGTCATTTGGGATGTTTCTTTTAATCATCTTCCTTTTTTTTCTTTTCCTTTTTCCTTTTTTTTTTCCTTCTTTTTTCCTTTTTCCTTCTTTTTCCTTTTTTCTTTCTTTTTTTTCTTCTTTTTTTTTTTTCTTTTTCTTCTTTTTTCTTTTTTTTTCTTTTTCTTTTTTTTTTTTTTTCTTTTTCTTTTTCTTTTTCTTTTTTCTTTTTTCTTTTTCTTTTTTCTTTTTTTCTTTTTTCTTTCTTTTTTCTTTCTTTTTTTCTTTCTTTTTTCTTTCTTTTTCTTTTTTTCTCTTTTCTCTTTTTCTCTTCTATTTTTTTTTTCTTTTCTCTTTTTTTTCTTTTCTCTTTTCTTTTTTTTCTTTTCTCTTTTTTTTCTTCTCTCTTTCCTCTTTTCTTTCTTTTTTCTTTCCTCTTTTCTTTCTCTTTTCTCTTTTCTTTCCTCTTTTCTTTCTTTTTTTTCTTTCTCTTCTTCTTTTTTTTCTTTTTTTTTTTTTTCTTTTCTCTTCTTTTTTTCTTTTCTCTTCTTTCTTTTTTTCTTCTTTCCTCTTTTCTTTCTTTTTTCTTCTTTCCTCTTTTCTTTCTTTTTTCTTCTTTTCTCTTTTCTTTCTTTTTCTTTTTTTTTTTCTTTTTTTTTCTTTTTTTTTTTCTTTTTGTCCTTCATTATTTTCCAAGTATGATAAAAGTTGCAATAAAATTGAGATGATTGTTCCATAGGGTAGGTTGATTTTTTTTCATATCAAATTCTCTCAAACATCAGAAATTGTGTGTTGTTATAATGAATACTGATACCAAAGTCTAGATCTCTTACTTGCACCATTGTTTGAGGAAATAGCATCAAAGATCGACTACTAAAGTGCACAAAAAAATCCTTAATTTGCCACATTTAGCCTAGAAATTGGTTAGAAAATTTAACTATTTCAATATTCAAAACAGAAAAGGTTGTCATTTTAAATGAAATGAATAAAAATATTATAACTAGACCCCCCCCCCAGCACCACCGACACCTCTGATAAATTTTAAAGAAAATATTTTTGTGTGGTACTTCTTAATGTTAGTTTTGCAACTTTTACCACATAGGAGACGTTACAGTTCCAAAATCAACCTACCCTACTGTACAGGTAGCTTTACTTAAATTGAATCAGAAATCAAAAAGACTTGATTTATAAACAAAAATATAATTAATGATTATACAATTTAGAAATATTAAAATGCTAGAAACAGCTACCCAGCATCACCTGGGTAGAGGGCGGGGGCAAACCATCTTGGTCTATTGATTTGTTTACTTTTAGGATTTACAAATGTTGGACATTTTTAAGCAGAATTTCAATGCTATTTCTATGTATATTTCAATTTTTAAATATCCTGGAATATAATCATATTTACAGAAAATGGATGATTTCATTGTCCTCTTTTAGGTACTGTATGACACTTTACCAGACAAATTTATTAGGTAGGGCTGCCCAAAAAGTTTGTATTGGTGTATATTTATTTCCCAGATCATTTACAACAATTAGTCAGCCAACAGTAATTTAATTATGACAATAGTAAAATAAACAATTCCCCAAATTTTGGCGTTATTATTTTCATTTTAAACCTAATTGCTGTTTGAAGAAAATTTGGTAATCTGAACATTAGTTACATAAATGAGAGTAACCTCCCCTTGTTTGTTTTCACTTTTAGGAAGCTGTATGTTTTGGTCGGCTATTTTCATTTCACCGTAAATCTACACTGAAAATACGAATTTGTTCAACATGCAGTTGTATTGATTTGAACAAATTCATATTTTCAGTGTAGATTTAAGGTCAAATGAAAATAGCCAACCAAAACATACGGCTTTCTCAAAGTGAAACAAACAAGGGGAGGTTACTCAAATTTATGTAGTTAATGTTCAGATTACCGAAAATTTATCTTCTTTTTCAGGATGGAGAAGAAGTTTATAGTGAATATATAAAAGAAGATCTGATGAAAGTATTGGAAAACTTTTTGGGAAAACAAGGACACACAGATGAAAATGCAAATAAGAAAAAGTAAGTACCTTGAACTTGGGTTTAGTGGTGAGGTTCCAATTCTGCGGAGTACACCTTCATTGCCATTACTCCCAGGTCCACCCAGAGTGATAGTAATTGTTAGGATCCCATCTATGGGTTAAATAGATAAAAAAAATGAGTGTGAAAAAAAAAAATGAATACCCAATAAGAATGAATAAAACAAAATGTCTTTGGCATAAAATAACCCAACAACAGTTGACATGCTGTAAAATCCAACCAACAAACCAAGAATGAATAAAACAAATTTTTTTCTGCATAAAATAACCCAACAAGGGTTGACATGCCATAAAATCCAACCAACAAACCAATCAACCTGAGCTTGTAAATTTTAAATTCTTGAATAAGGATGACATTTCAAAACCGAGCACTTCAATCGGCCATTATTTTTGTAACAACCTAATAACATGTTGAACTAGTGAGTGAGTTTGAACCCCAATCATGTTATTATGTTCACTTTTGAATTAATATTGTTGAGAAAGGTATAATCCCCAAAATTTGAGAAAGGTATAATCCCCAAAATTTGAGCTTCCAATTCCAAAAATTAATGGAGTTATGTCGATTGTTAGCTTTTCAAATTTGGTTGGAGAGTCACGAAAAATGGCGACTTTAAAATTTATTTTTGTCTGTAAAATGAGTTCTAGAGCTTCCTTACTTCTAAGAATAGGTTTATAAAAGCATTTTTATCCAAGGAATCCGAAAATGCTATCAAAAAAGTTTAAAGTTAACCAATTTTAAGTTATTAATGATTTCTGATTTGCAAAATTTTTGCAAAATGTAGCTTTGGTTCTGAGCTAAAACCAAACTGTCTTTCTGGTACAAATAATTTTCAATATATGTGAAATAATAATAGAAAAAAAAATTGTCATAGATGCAGGGCCACACTGGGAGAAATCATCAATAACTTAAAATTGGTTGTCTTTAAGACCTTTTGACAGCATTTTTGGATGCTCTAGGCAAAAATGCTTTTATAAACCAATTTTTAGGAGTAGGGAAGCTCTAGAACTTATTTTACAGAAAAAGAAAAGATTACAAAATGTCACCATTTTTCGTGACCTCCTCAAATTTGGAGAGATAAAAATCGGCCTAACTCCGCCAATTTTTAAAATTGGAAGCTCAAATTTTGGGGACTGTCGAACTTTAACATAGTCCACACCTGGACAAAATTTCAGAAAGATCTGAAGGGGTTGGGGACATGGCCTGGATGATTTGACATGAAATCACCCCACACACAAATAAAATTACACTAAACTATTACACACAATTAATTAAAAAAAAAACTAAATTACCTAAATTTAATTGTATAAATCTATTATAGACATTAAATGTTCAAATTTATTACACACATTTAATTTCACTAAAATAATTCAATTGCACTCACCTCTTGGAATTTTAATGTTTATTAATATACAATTTAATGTATTTCTTAATTTCTTAATTTAATGTATTTCTTAATTTATAATTTAATGTATTTCTTAAATAATACCGTCAAATTATTTATAATTTAATGTATTTCTTAATTTAATGTATTTCTTAATTTAATGTATTTCTTAATTTCTTAATTTACAATTAATGTTTATTAATATACAATTCATTTAATTGTATAAATCTATTATAGACATTAAATGTTGAAATTTATTACACACATTTAATTTCATTAAAATAATTCAATTACACTCACCTTTTGTAATTTAAATAAATATTTCATTGGCAACTTGTACACTCTTTTTTAAAAAAATTTGCAAATCAGAACATAAAAATTTTCAAATTTCTATTCACATCTCTTATTATAATAAAGATTGTGTGTTTTTTCTGTCTGTAACCGAAACTATATTACTACTCATGTCACAATTCCCTTAGTTATTGACATCACATTCTCAATGATTGTATTTTTTTATTTAAACCTCAATTATTAATAAAATTGTTTTACATTATTAATATTGTTAACCATGTCTACATACTGACAACATGCAATTATATTTATATATAAACAAAATAGCGGTTTACAGTGTGAACGGGAAGTCTAATTTGCATATTGATATTAAAAATGTGATTTTGATAAATATGTGCTTAGTATTATTGATTTCTAACTGTTTGGTTTTATTTTAATGAATATAAGCAAAAATCTCTTCAATGAATCTTAAATTAACAAGAAAAAATAACTGTCATTTTATTATTTACTTCCTCTTTTAACTAAATACTTAAATTAGAAAAAAATAACAATAAAAGACGAGAGTGATTGAAGAGTAAGTTTCAGTTGTTCTATTTTTTATTATACTCCCTCTGTTTCAAATCTTTTTATCTGTATTCTTATTTAGTTTCATTAGTCTTTCTAATTTAATATAATATTTTATTACATTAAAACTTAAATACGTGCACCCAGAGGGTGCATATATTTGCTAGTTCTTTTAAAACAAAAACACTGATGTATATTTCCTCTTGTTTGTACAGAAACCAAAACATGATATTTATTACCCTGAAGAAGATTAGAGACACAGACTAAATACATATTCATTTTTTATAAGTTTTAATCCTAAATCTATTAATCTAAACACTCAGTGTCGGAACATTTTACCAAATATCTATAAATCATAATTTTCTTATTTTTCACTCTTATTCATTTTTCATCAAATAAATATATATATATATATATATATATTTCCATTTCAGCAGTGTAGATGTATTTATTGATCTTGTGGTGGATGCTTTGCACTGTCCAATGAACTCCTGGTCACCTGTACAAAATGGGCCCAACAAAGGTCGAGATCAGAATCAACATTGTTTAAATAGTAGTTATATTGAAACTTCAGATAATGGTAAGTATATATATATATATATAGATATATATGTAAAAATGGAATTGGAATTGAATCCGATGATATGAGGAAGAATGAATAAAGAAAAGAAAGTACAGAATGGATAATAAAAGATGAATTTAATCAATATCACTTACACATGTGTTTCGGTCAGTTTATCTATGTGTACACGATTCAAACTATGTTTATTATTAAATAAACAAATGAAATAATAATAATAGAAAAATGTAAAAATATTCCGTACACAGAGAAAATTCGACCTTCATCAGAGTGAAATTTTATTTTATTATTTTTTATTTTTATTTTGTTTTATTTTTCAAAATAAAATTTCACTCTGATGAAGGTCAAATTTTCTCTGTGTACGGAATATTTTTACATTTTTCTATTATTATTATTATTTCATTTCATTTGTTTATTTAATAATAATAATAGTTTGAATCGTGTACACATAGATAAACTGACCAAAACACATGTGTAAGTGATATTGATTAAATTCATCTTTTATTATCCATTCTCTACTTTCTTTTCTTTATTCATTCTTCCTCATATATATAGATATATAGGTAAAAAAATTTTCCGGATGAAACAAGGAAATCACAGTGCTCAACTACAAATTGTAGGAGCTTTATTTATTTATTTAATATAACTGTTTTTTGCAGGCATCTACCCAAGGTTTCGAGCTTTTTGCTCTCGTCAGGATACCTTTAATTCCTCTGGTGTTTCTGCAAAAACATTTTTTGCTGTTATGTTTTTGTTGAGGACTGCAATTATTTCAGTTGATTTTTTTGGGACGCTGTTAAAATTCGAAAATTATATAAATAAATTATATAAATAAGTTCAAACATTTTTAAATGCTCACAAAGTTATCTCCCTTTAACTGTTACCAAAATTCATTCTTTTACAGAATTATATAATCAAAAAGTCATATGCGAAGAAACTTATGCACATTCAAATTTCCTGATGGTAAAGTCCTGTAAATATTTTGTAATCTTATATTTTAGGGTGGATGGTGAGTTTCACTTATCCATGCGTTTAGAAAGTATTTTTTCTTGTGTGGGCATGCCTTAAATATTTCAGATTTTTTATTTAGACTTTTTTCATTACATATTAAGGATTTCAGTATCCTGAATTTTTCCGTCACACATAGATTAGATTTTTTTAAACCATTTATGTAGCGTTTGGGATGGTCTAATATTCCACACTTTATCTTAGATGGTATATTTTTTTCTTTTAATTTCCATATTTTACTTGCTAAAGATGTCGCTTCTTTCTTTTCCTTCTTCCTGAAAGATTCTGCATGAGAATAGTATCTCTGTTTAAAATTGCCTTGTGTCATTCCCACATATGTTTCATTGATCTTAGGATGATTATCACAGGTGGTTGTAACTTTAGTGTAAGTAAGTAAAAAAATAAATAAATAAAAATCATTTAAAAAAATATTATGGACTCTCTTCAATTTTCGACGCATGAGGGTTCACACACACAATGAACACCCACACAGTGATTTGTTTATAGTGGTGAAGGCTTGTGTTGGACCATCCACACTTTTTGGCACAGTCGATAGGAAAGAATTGGTGCATTAAGGGTTGCCACAAACCCAATCAACGACCAACCTCAGGAATTTTGAATTCAGTTATCCCTCTCCTAGACTGGTTACCTACCCAAGGCTGAAGAGCCCAGTCTGCCCTACTATTTAACCCATAGCTGGGTTATATATATATATAATATATATATATATATATATATATATATTTAAAAAAAAATTTTTTTTCAATGATTTTTATTTATTGATTTTTTACTTACTTACACTAAAGTTACACTTACACACTTCAAGCATCTCTTCTTGCTAAATCACCGAAGTTAAGCAAAATTAAACCTGGTCAGTATTTAGATGGGAGACGACTTAGAAATACCACTTATAAAATCAAACAACAAATTTAAAGTTATGATAGTAAAACAAACAGCCGGTTTTTCTTTTCCATTTAATATATACAGGGTGTTTTGAAAAATGTTATATAATTTGTGAGGTACAGGCTGTTTAAACAAATTTGTTATCATTATGCAATCTCATAACTTGATAAATTCTCATTCAAATAATTTCAAATTTTAACAGCATGTTTAAAAACAACTCAAAATTCTTAAAAATTGGCCATGTGTGTCATCCTGCTTATGGCGGAAGGGTTGGGTAAATACATACACACACACACACACACACACACACACACACACATACAAAGAAATTCCTAGGAATACATGCATTAATAGTTGCTCAGATTTATAATAAGCTTCCTGAATAAATTGTTGATTTGATTTTAAAATTTGGTCAATTAATTACCACAGACATATATATATATATATATATATATATATATATATATATATATATATATATATACTAGAGAAAAAGTGACCTGTTGGGTCACCCATTAAGCTCTCGCTAGATGATTAGGGAAAAGAGTAGGATCTGCCAAAATATCATCTGCTTTTCATTTTAAAAACGAACTAAAATTTATTAAATTGATTATTTAAGGTCAAATTTTTGTCTAAGTCAAAAAGTAGTAACATAATGAGCATACTTTTTAAAGTAAGTTTAATGATCATGTTAAATCAGACATGTATTCTGAATTTGACTCTATGAATTAATAATTAAAGTAATTTAAACAATCTATTTTAAAGCATGATTTCAATTTTAGTTGAGCATAAAAACAAAACAAAATTTATTTTCTGTGGTCTGGAGAAAGGGAAGGGGCGAATCTATGGAGAGTTACGGGTTATGAGGAAGGGGTGTCTGACTGCTGGATTTTTAGTAATAAAACTATACTGTGAGCTCTCCCACTCCCGTTAACTCTCCCATTTACTCTATATAGAGGGGAAGAAGAGCAATATGTATAATATTAGACAGGGATTGGTCTGTTGTTGACTTAATTGCTAATTACGACTAATTAAAACCAATTAAACTGAATTTTTTTTAAAACAATGAGTAGTCCTAAAACCAAGGAATATCTAAGTATAAATATTGTGTCCATAAGATAAATAGAAAAAATCCTTTAGGAAATGAAAGTTGATAATCTCAGCTTTAGTATAATAATAGATGTATGTGTGTGTGTGTGTGTGTGTTTGAATAATCCAAATGATTGGTAAGTAAGGGATGATTCTATTTGGTATTTCTCTGAATTTTACCCCACAGCAAGATACCTATGCATGGATTTGTAATATTATCCTTGATCATAGATAATTATTCATTCACTTGATGGACATTTTTAAATAGAATTTCAATGCTATTTCTATGTATATTTTAATTTTTAAATATCTTTGAATATAAATCAAATCTTCATAATTTTTGCACAAAAAGCAAGAACCGGTGATATTCATTGTGTATATATATTTACTTTGTCATTAATTAATTTTATTTTTATAGTTTCATCCAGACATACATACATACATACCAACTACCCTTTGAGTATATATAAAAAGATGTGAAAACACACAAAATGCTGTTAAAGTGAAAACATTTTATAACTTTGCTGATATTGAACAATATTTCGATTTTATGAAATCGGCATCAGAGCTTGTTTATACTTCGTGTTGTTAAGAACGGAGACAAAAGTCATATGAGTTCAAAACTACCCTTTATATATGTATATTAAACAAAGAAATATATGCTTAATTGGAGTCGTACCTAATTTTGAAAATTAATTAATTAATAATGAATTAGGCGGGAATACCTATTTAAATGTATGGCTAAATGTATCGTAAAATCTAAGAAGTCCGTTTAGTGTAGGGGTTATGGGATCGGCCTGTCAGCTTGGCAGTCCGGTTTCAAATCACGCACAGGGCGGTCTTCCGATCTATAGCTCTGCTGATGAGGCCTAATAGGCCGAAATGTACATACAGAGATTGATTTTTCTCGATTTGTTTAGCCATACATTTAAATAGGTATTCCCGCCTAATTCATTATTAATTAATTAATTTTCAAAATTAGGTACGACTCCAATTAAGCACTTGTTCTCCCAAAAATTGTCGGCAAAAAGCCATTCCAAACAAACCATGTTTACAAAGAAATATATGTATATTAAACATATGTATATTAAACAAAGAAATATATGTATATACAAAGAAATATATGTATATTAAATATAGAAATATATGTATATTAAACATATGTATATTAAACATAGAAAATATGTATATTAAACATATGTATATTAAACAAAAAATATATGTATATTAAACAAAGAAATATATGTATATATAAATAGAAATATATGTATATTAAACATAGAAATATATGTATATATGTATATTAATGTATATTAAACAAAGAAATATATGTATATTAAACATAGTATATTACATATGTATATTAAACAAAGAAATATATGTATATTAAACATATGTATATTAAACAAAGAATATATGTATATTAAACATATGTATATTAAACAAAGAAATGGAAACCATGATGTTTAATAATATAATGCTCAGCCTGAAATATTGGGCCTGTGGGTTCAAAATGTTAATAATGAGTGAATAAAAATTGTAAGTTTTTGGTGAATTTGTTGTCCGTTATTTCAAATAAATTTTGATTATATGGAAATATTATTGATTTATTTTCAGAGAAATTTAATTTTCCTTCGGGCTGTATCCTTGAAAAAATTCTCTCTGTCCAATATTTAGACGATTTGGACATAGAAGGAATTTACCCACTTTATGAACAATTACAAAATCATTTCCTGAAATGTCCAGAAGATAGGTAAGTAAATTTTACTATTTTTTTGTTTTTTATTTACAATCAATAGAGACCAGTCTTGCTGTCTCTCAAACTCCAGTGAAAGACTACCAGTTAAAACTGGTGTGAAAAATAATAATGTATCAAAATTTAAATGATTTATTGGCATTAGGTTTCCATATCTTATTATAATAGAGATTGTGAGTTTGTCTGTCTGTAACCGAAACTAAATCACTACTCAAGTCACAATTCCCTTAGTTATTGACATCACATTCACCATGAATTTTTATTTTATTTAAACCTCAATTATTGATAAAATTGTTATACCTTATTAATACTGTTGGATCTACATACTAATAACATGCAAGTATATTTATATATTCAACAAAATAGCGGTTTACAGTGTGAACGAGAAGGCTAATTTGCATATTGATATTAAGAATTTGATTTTAATAAATATATGCTTAGTATTATTGATTTCTAATTGTTTGGTTTTCTCTTAACGAATCGGAGAAAAAATCTCGGGGATAAATCTTAGAAGAAATCCATAAACAAGACGAAAGAACTGTAATGTTATTAAATACTTCATAATCTAACTAAATAGATAAATTAGGAAAAATGAAAGACGGGAGTGATGCAAAATGATGGAAGAGTTAGATTTAAAGCTGTTCTATTTTTCGATTATACCCCCTCAGTTTATCATTTTCTAAATAGTTTCTAATTTGATACAGAATTTTATTACATCAAAACCTAAATACTTGCACCTGAAGGGTGCATATATTTGCTAGTTGTGATAAAACAGCCTGTTCATTTTTATTAGAAGAGTTTATCTCAGCAAAGTTGCTGGCCTCATTATTGTCAAATTGATGTCCAGTTAATGTCAACTTGGAAAATAATGATGGAAATTTATCAAGATTTTCAGAATCTGATGTGGAAAGCCATGAAATTGTATAATTCTTGGATTTTATTTTTACTAGCAAATATATGCACCCTCCGGGTGCAAGTATTTTAGTTTTAATATAATCAAATATCATATTAAATTAGAAAGGCTAATGAAAATGAATAAGAATGCAGATAAAAAAGATTTGTAACAAAGGGGGTATAATAAAAAAATAGAACAACTTTGAAACTAACTCTTCCATCATTTTCCATTACTCCCCTCTTTCATTGGTAAATTTTCCTAATTTAACTATTTAGTTAAAATAGGAAGTAAAGGATAATGTTACAGTTATTTCTTCTTGTAAATAAATTTCTTTCAAGATTTATCCCCAAGATTGTTGCTCATATTCAATAAGAAAAAAAAACAAAACAATTTGAAATCAGTAATACTAAGCATATATTTATTAAAATCAATATGCAAATTAGCCTTCCCATTCATACTGTAAACCGCTATTTTGTTGTATATATAAATACAATTGCATGTTATTAGTATGTATATATGGTTAACAGTCTTAATGATGTAAAACAATTTTATTAATAATCGAGGTTTAAATAAAAATAAAATCGTGGAGAATGTGATGTAAATAACAAAAGGAATTGTGATTTGTATAGTAATATAGTTTCGGTTACAGACAGAAAAACACACAATCTCCATTGTAATAAGATTGCTTTTAATTTAAAATTTTATTTATTGAAAATGTGTTGTTATTCTGCTATTAAGAATATTCTATTTAAAAAAGTAAAAAGTAAAAAAAACAAAAACTGGGGATACAAAGTTTTAATGTGATTGGGAGTTATATCTTTGATGAGTATAGGTTCCATTTGACCTGCTGTTAGCAAAGGTCACTTGACTCAAATGCTAATGACAATATATCATTACATATGCTAAAGGCACCAAAACAGTTGATTGGTTGGTTGGTTTATTGATTTTAACGGCATATCAACCCGTCCAGGGTTATATCATGCCTAGCGGTTGGGGTGTTTACATATTGTGTATTCATATATATACTTTTAGTAATTGGTTTTAACAATGTGTTAGCATTATTGGGAATTATACTGTATGGCATTGATTTGTTTCATGTCTATATTCTATGGTATAATTTTATTTCCCTTAAAAAGGAGAAAATATCCCCAATGTTAACATTTTCAAATAGATCCTTCATATTGTTTGCTTTAAAATAATGGTTTCTGATGGGAGCAAAAAATCTGCATTCCATCAATAAGTGTTTAAACTGTCAGGGGTGTTTGACATGTTTCACATTGTGGTTGTTGTTCTTGTTTGAGTATATAAGAGAGTGTGTTAGTTTTGTATGACCAATGCATAATCGGGACATAATGACTTGTTCCTTTTCTAGACTTTCTTAAAGTTGGTCTGCAGCCTCCCAAAGTCGGTTTGATTAGGAAGAACAAAACAGTTGGGTGTTAAAACAGTTCCATGTCAAAATGACAGTTTCAACTAATTAGCGCCAAAATGTATCAGACCCATTTTTTTATCAATATAAAAGCATTTCATTTTGTTAGAATACTGTTTTGTATTAATTTTTTATTTTTAAATGTTAAAATTTAATAAGCGGAGTTGCTCTTAGTCTAACTATTATCATAGTAGGAAATCAGCGATCCAAGTTCAAATCCTGGACAAGGCTGTTGTGTTTTTCACTTTGTGTTAATAACCTTTGGAAAATGCATAAATCCATCTGTTCTCCCTCTCTCGGTTATGTGTAAATAGTAGGGCAGACTTGATTCTTTAGCTGTGGTTAGTCAACCACTCTAGAAGAATAAAAACTTTGAATTCAAAACCAGCTTTACTCCGCTTAAAAAAATTGACCTTGTGTCAAATCTTACCAGTGGCAGAGGGGTGGGGTAAAAAAAATAATTTTCCAGACTTTCCACCAGGTCAAATTACCACATGGTCTTTTTAACATTGGGATTTGTTGTTTTATGGGGCATCTAGCAAGGATCAAATTTGCTTTTTGGTAGTAATAGATCTGCGAGACTAGCTTGCTAACTACTTTTTGGGGGACAGGGATGCTTTTGTTTGAAGATAAATTTTGAATGATTATTTTTTATTTTTTTATTTATTTTTTTTTGTTATTGTTTCAGGCGGAAATTTTGCATGGATGGTCCTTACAAGGGAGATGCTTGGTGTGTTGTATCCAACAACAATAATATCGAATCTGCTGATAAAGATGATATACTTTTATGCTATGATCAAGGTATATTGAATTGTTTATTTTGCTTTCTTTTGTTTTTATTAGAATAAATAAAAGATTTAACATGTTAGCCACGATTGTTAATGTAATACTCCTTATATATGTTATACGATTTTTAAGTTTATATAGAGAGGGAGAAAGTGACAGGCAAAATGTGAGGTAAGAGACTGGTGAGTTTTTGACTTAATTGCAAATTACAGCTAATTAGAACCAATTAGAATAGAATTTTTTTTTTTTTTTTTCAAACATAGCTCAAATTCCAGAACTAAGGAATATTTTGGCATGTATTTTGTGTCATTAAACTAAATAGCAAAAGTCTTTAGGAAACAATCATTGATTTATTCAGCTTTAGTTTTAATTATAGATATCTTATCCTCAAGTGCCCATCCATTCATAATAAGGATCTGCTGCGATTTTTAAGTTTCTCCCAAACTTTTAGGAATTGTTAGGGTTGTGTCTGAAGAGGTTCTAAACTATACTTGGAGATTTTGCTCATACTAGTTTTTAGATGAGATCTGTTTTCCCTCACTGTAAAAGGGTATCCATCTTACAGCACTTACCCACTCTCTTGGTGATCGTTATGAGAGACTGATCACCTAACCTAACTAATTTAAGGCATTTAATGTACTGTTTCTGGCAAGGAAAGAACTTCTTGACAATTTTGGATTTGCCTATTTGGAACTTTGCCCTCATTGGATTTAATGCTGAAGTGGGTCTGTGTAATCTTTATTGACTTGAGACTTGATACAAATCATTTGTGAGTTAACTGGAATTAAACCCTTTTCACATGTTTATTACCATGTATTATTATTATCATTATTATTATTATGTGATACCTTTTATGAATTAATTAAAAATTTTTCAGGTCAAACAATTTCTTGTTGCACAGACAGTAAAAGATTGCTCGATAATTCTGGCTATGCAGAGGCAAGATAACAGGTAAGTACTGATAGTTTTTTTGTTTTAATTTGTGCAAGCCTCTCCTATACTTAACTCTGGGTGGTCAGAGAGGTCCCCTCCAATCAATTGGCTGGTCATGTCAAGCCCTATGTGGAGGGCACATCGGTCAAAATGTATAGATAACAATAAAGATGAGGACAATAGTCTGAATAATCCAAATAATACAGTTTAATTGGCCATTTATTGAAAATCTTTAAAAAATCTCAACATTTCAAAGAACTAGAAATATATATTTAAACTTTTCAATATTGTTACCTCCCATTGCGAGTTATCTCCCCTTAAAAATACTTCCTCACTATTGTAAAAAAATAGCACTCAACTAACATCAACATAAGAAGATCTAATTATAATTTAAATTAGTATGAAACGTCTTTAGATTAACAATATTGTCTATTATTCTACGGCCACTTACCTCCCATCTCAAAAGCCATCCAAATACATATCTATCAACCTCTCTGTATGAGTAGGATGTGTCACAAGATCCGTTTCTTAAGTTGAATTTAACAGGCTTTAATTTTGATTTTTTTTTTTTCATAATCTATTTATAAGAAGTGTGCACTGTATAACTTTACAGACTAAACTAGGGCCACATGAAGTGTAAATTCAACTGGAGTCAGTCGGTATTGTTTTATCAACTCCGGCTCCAGTAATCTTTTAATTGCTTCTGACTCTACAGCTCTGTTTTATGTATGAAATTGCTACTTTTAAAAGAAAAAATTAATGATAATGTCTTATCTATATTTATTGGAGGTGAGTGTGTGGGACCAGTCTATTTCAGATGTGCATATTTGAAAATTAATGATAATATTTAATATATGCAATTATTTTATTTATTCTTATGGGACCAGTCTGGTTTTTCCATTTGAAAAAATCCTTGTATAAATCTATAAGTGTACATTAACATGAGCATGCATTGTGGATGTACAGAAGATATTGATGATCCCAAATAGAATTATCCCCAACATACCAGTCAATTGGATACTTTTACCTTTATATAAATTGAATGTCCTCATGAAAATTATATATACTAGCAAATATATGCACCCTCCGGTTGCAAGTATTAAAGTTTTTAATCTAATAAAATATCATGTTAAATTAGAAAGGCTAATGAAACTGAATAAGAATGCAAATAAAAAGATTTGGAACAGACGGGGGTATGATTGAAAAATAGAACAACTTTGAAACTAACTCTTCCATCATTTTCCATCACTCCCCGTCTTTCATTGGGTAAATTTTTCCTAATTTAAACTATTTAGTTAAATATAGGAAGTAAAGAATAAGATTAGTTATTTCTTCTTGTTAATGGATTTCTTTTAAGATTTATCCCCGAGATGTTTGCTCATATTCAATAAGATAAAACCAAACGATTAGAAATCAATGATACTAAGCATATATTTATTAAAATCAAATTTTAAAGATCAATATGCAAATTAGCCTTCCCATTTACTCTGTAAACCGCTATTTTTGTTGTATATATAAATACAATTGCATGTTATTAGTATGTAGATGTGGTCAACAGTATTAATAATATGTAAAACAATTTTATTAATAATTGAGGTTTAAATAAAAATAAAATCATGGAGAATGTGATGTAAATAACAAAGGGAATTGTGACTTGAGTAGTAATATAGTTTCGGTTACAGACAGAAAAACTCACAATCTCCATTATAATAAGATATATAATTTTCATGAGGACGTTCAAATACTGCCTGGTGACATGGGCATCATTTCAGCACAAACCTTTTTTATTTTTTGGTAATTTATGAGGAAGTGTGTCCCAGTCCCCTGCCTCCAAAAATTGCTGCCCGGTGAATTTTAAAATAACGACCCCAAGCTTCTGCAAGTTTCATTGTGGTTAAATATAGGNGCGGGGAGGTAAATTCACGGGGTAAAATAGGTGTTACCTGTTGTTTATCTATCTATCTATCTATCTATCTCAGTCTATTCGAAACTATCCATCTTCATATCTATCTATCTATCTATTAAATACTAAGATTTTCTTTTATTACGATAAATAAACACGAATTACGATAAATAAACACGAATTATGGCTAAAAGAGACCCCCACTAACATACATTTAACGCCCTAAGTTGGTTGTTTTCTTTCAAGTAACCTCTTATTTTTCTTGTTTATTTATATCATTTTGTTTATCTATTCTATTTATCTCCATTTGTTTCATATCTATCTATATCATTTTGTTTGTTATCTATCTATCTATCTATCTATCTATCTCCATTTGTTCATATCTATCTATATCATTTTGTTTGTTCATATCTATCTATATCATTTTGTTTGTTTATCTATCTATCTATCTCCATTTGTTCATATCTGTCTGTATCATTTTTGTTTCTTTCAAGTAACACCAATGTGGTGCCGAAGCTTGGGGTTGTTATTTTAAAATTCACTGGGCAGCAATTTCAGAGGCAGGCGACCGAACGCACTTCCTCATAAATTAGCCATATTTTTCATTTGAAAATTAATGATAATGTTTAATATCTATTTTTCTTTTTCTTTCTTTTTTCTTTTTCCGCAGGCCTGAGAAATCGTCTGAGCCTTATTTGATTGATAGCTTTGGCCATTATTACAAGCACTCCTTGGCGATTATTGATCTGGACCCAAAACCTTTCGACAAAATTCCACTTTATCTCAAACACGATGCTGCTATGATCAGTACATGTCAAAAGTTACAATTTCCAGTTTCTTAAAACAAATCAGCTGATGGAAAATCCAAATATTTTTCTCTCGCCAAAACAAGACGAATAAACTGTAAACACGATTCTATGCATCAAGCCGATAACACAAAATTTTGATCCCCATTTCCTCCCCCCCTAATACCGAGCCGCGATCTTTATGGGCTGCTGTTTTGTGCTATCTTCTTCATCTGATGAAAATCCAATTTCTCTGATGCAAGTATATCAGTTTAAATTAGCTGTTGAATAATAAATAAAATTGCAAACTGTTCATAATAGCCTGCTCTTACTTTGGACAGTTTATTATTATTATTATATATTATTATTATAATTATATTATTATTATTATTCCTCTTCTATTGCTAACTGGCGCTTGAGACGATGGCCAGAGATCTCCATCCGACTCTGCTGCTGCTGCTCTGGGGCCGTTTTGGTGGTGCGGGTCATTCCTTTACACTTCAGCTTTAATGTCTATTATTCTACGCCATGTTCTGTTTTGGTTGTCCCTGCTTTCTCTTGGGCGGGGACGGGGGGGGGTCTCCAGCACAAAGCTGTGCTGGGTTAACGAATACGAGTGGCATGCGACGGATGCATTCCCGAATATCTCCCGTCGCGGCAGCACCTGGAATCGGGCACTGCTCTTGTCGTTCTTCGGAGAATTGTCATTGGAGATACCTTACTCTTATTTCCATGGCGTAGACCAGGGGGTAAGGTCTCTATCAAACCAGTGAATACCCCACCCCCCGCCCCATGCCTAACCTTCCTCATCTCCGATCCGGCTTGGATAAACGATAAACACAAATAGAATAACGTCAACTCTGGATGTATTATTTGGATTATTCAGATTATGCCTCATCTTTATTATAAACTACACAACGTTTCGGCCGATGTGCCTCCAGTCTTCTTCAGGTATTTCTTGTCGAACTTGGGAAAGCTCTCATCGACCTTGGAACCTGTCTTCAAGAAATAAGCTGAAGACAACGGAGGGTACATCAGCCGAAATGTTGTGTAGATAACAATAAAGATGAGGACATAGTCCGAATAATCCAAGTTATCAAGCCTCATCTCAAAAATTCAGAGAAATAGTTAACTCTGGATTTTTTTTTTTTTTTTTTTTTTTCCAAATGACAAAAATAATGATACTGTTTATGTATCTCGAAAGAGTTTTGATGGGTCTATATTAAAGAGGTGCATTCCTTTTGCTAGCCACGCCCCCCCCCCCTTATCAAAACACGGAACTGGTTTATCATTGCTTCTTATGAACGCTGTCGGGATGCAGGAGGGTCTTGAAAGATCTTTAATCTACGACATTTATAAAAGTCTTAATTTAAGTGCCTGCTTCTATAAATTATTTTCTTTGTGTACAAGCCACATAAATATTTAGTTTAATATTTTCTCTCAAAGTTTTCTCACTAGAATAAACGCTATGTAACATGATTTTGTTCCTGGATAGTAAAGTGTTTGTCTCTTAATTACTTATGTCATAATGTATAGAATAATGGCCATTATTCCCTTCAAACTTTCTTTTTGGTGCCTTGGATAATGAAGTTTAGAAATTAGCCTATTTTCTATGTAGAACATTTTTCACATTCTCAATAGAAATGTGATTAGATATGGAGAAAATTATATATTCTAAAGTAGTAATTCAAATGTCATTAAAAAACAGAGGTAATTTTTACAAATTTCTTTACAAAATTTGATTAATAAAAATTTCAATAACTTTGAATAATTGAATTGAATAACTTTGAATAATTGAATAAAATTATTATTCAATAACTTTACAAAATAATTGATTTCAATAACTTTTGAATAACTTTGAAATAATTGAATAAAATTATTATTCAATAACTTTACAAAATTATATATTCTAAAGTAGAAATTTCAAAAATGTTATTAAAAAACGAGGTTACAGTGGCCTAAATATTTTGTTTATACATACCACAACAAAGATGAGGACAACAGTCCGAAATATCAAAATTATTTAGAAGATAAATAATTTAGATTTCTGTCTTAATTTCTGTGCAGGTGAGTCCCCACAAAAGTGAAAGGTATGCGAGAAATCTAAAAATGAACAAAACCCAAGACCTGAGCAATCATTGAATATCTTGGTGAGGGGTGATGTGAATAATTTTGATATTTCAGACTGTTGTCCTCATCTTTATTATTGGTATCTATCTTCATCCGATGATAACTTTATTCTAAGGTAAATAAAAACACCTAAACAAGGCTTCAGGTTACAGTGGCCTAAATATTTGTTTATACATACCACAATAATGATGAGGACAAACAGTCTGAAATATCAAATTATTTATATCAAGCCTCATCTCATAATACAAAATACAGCAAATTTTTGTTTATATATCTGAGATTAGAGATTCAAATTTGCTTATATATTGAGACTAATGTGGGTTTTTTCTACCACCACGGCACGTTGGATGGGGATGTGTCAACAATTTATTTAAAGGTAACAGATTAGAGATCACAACTGCCAAAGCAAAGTTACGAAACGCGTGAGCATTCGTGCATTGGCTAGGGGCACTCGATGCCAAACGTCTAGAGCATACAAATCTGGCTATCCCAGGCTCGAAGAGTAATGTGAATAGTTTTGGGTTCATCTCCCATTTTGAGTGGGAAGGACTATAGCTTATCATGGAAAAAGTGTCTCTTTTCTATCATAATATTTTTGATTGCTTTGATAAACAACAAATTAAAGTCTTATCCGCCCTGTCGGTGGGGCGTTAGAATAACACGATTAAACTTATCCTTAAAGTGATTTCCAATCCACTTAGCAACAAACAACCTACTGTCAAAATTAATAAGAATCCTTGAAAAAAAAAAAAAACAACAATAAAATTTGACCATCCTACTGCTTGGCATAAAATAACCCTGGATGGGTTGACGTGCCATTAAGATCAATCAATCCAACCTTATTCAATAAACTTCTATGTATTTATATTGAAATTATTCAAAAAGATATTTTTGTAAGTTCTACATACCATCTATGGGTTAAATAGAAAAAATGAGTTTAAAAAATTTGAGTTTAAAAAAAAAAAATTGAATCAAGAATGAATAAAACATCTTCAGCATGAAATAACCGCAACAAGGGTTGACATGCCTGTAAAATCCAACCAAACAAAAAAGTTCTAAATAATTTTCCATCAGATTACTCAAATGTTCTGTAAAATGAGTAAATTTTCAAAATTTCATTACCAGGTTACCAAAAAAAGTTTGTGAGAGAAAAAATCGGTATTCCTATTTACTATAGGTGTAAGTAATTGGGAAATAATACTTTCCACCCAGGAACAAAAACAAAAAAAAAGGTAAACAAAAATTGTTACTTAGTGCTTAATTGTTTCTCTTTACTAGACATTGGATTTAGTAACATTAAAATTAGGTTCTCTTTTCAAAAGCAAAAACCATCGAATAATCAGAATTTTTAAAGATAATTTTGTGATCAAGATTTACTCACAAACCTTTCAAAAAATTTTTAATTGAATTTGTTAAAATTTATAAACACTGGGCAACAAAAAAAAAAATTTTTTTTAAAAAACTCTGAACGACAAATGATGCTAAATGAAATCTGCCTATTCTAAATCTGTGTTCACTATTTGTCTTGGACTCGTTGGCTTTTTTTTTTTTTTGGGGGGGGGGGGTATAGATATATAAAATATGCGTTTTTTAAAATTCAAATTCCCCTCCTTTCTAATTTGTAATATTATCCTTGATCTAGATATTATTCTTCACTTTGATGGGACATTTTTAAATAGAATTTCAATGCTATTTCTATGTATATTTTTACATTTTTAAATATCTTTGAATATAAATCAAAATCTCATAATTTTTGCACAAAAAAGCAAGAAACGGTGATATTCATTGTGTTATATATTACTTTGTCATTCAATTAATTTTATTTTTATTAGTTTCATCCAGACTATACATACATACATACTACATACAACTACCCTTTGATATATATTAAAAGATGTGAAAACACACAAAAATGCTGTATAAAGGAAAAACATTTTGTAACTTTGCTGATATTGAACAATATTCGATTTTATGAAATCGGCATCAGAGCTGTTTAAACTTCGTGTTGTTAAGAAACGGAGACAAAAAGTCATATTTGAGTTCAAAACTACCCTTTATATATGTATATTAAACAAAGAAATATATGTATATTTAAACATATTGTATATTAACAAAGAAATATATGTATATTAAAAACATATGTATATTATAAACATATGTATATTAAATAAAGAATATATGTATATTAAACATATGTATATTAAACAAAGAATATATTGTATTTAAACATATTATATCTAAAATAGAAATATATTATATTAAACATAGTATATTAAACATATGTAATTAAACAAAGAAATAATATGGTATATTAAACATATGTATATTAACATAGAAATATATGTATATTAAACATATGTATATTAAAACATATGTATATTAAACAAAGAAATATATGTATATTAAACATAGTATATTAACATAGAAATATATTGTATATTAAACATATGTATATTAAACATAGAAATATATGTTATTAAAACATATGTATATTAAACAATATGTATATTAAACAAGTATATGTATATTAAAACATATGTATATTAAACTAGAAATATATGTATATTAACATATGTATATTAAACAAAGAATATATGAATATATGTATATTAAACATATGTATATTAAAACAACAAAGAAATGGAAAACCATGATGTTTAATAACATAATGCTCAGCCTGAAATATTGGGCCTGTGGGTTCAAAATGTTAATAATGAGTGAATAAAAATTATCAGTTTTTGGTGAATTTGTTGTCCGTTATTTCAAATAAATTTTGATTATATGGAAATATTATTGATTTATTTTCAGAGAAATTTAATTTCCTTCGGGCTGTATCCTTGAAAAAATTCTCTCTGTCCAATATTTAGACGATTTGACATAGAAGGAATTTACCCACTTTTATGAACAATTACAAAATCATTTCCTGAAATGTCCAGAAGATAGGTAAGTAAATTTACTATTTTTGTTTTTATTTACAATCAATAGAGACCAGTCTTGCTGTCTCTCAAACTCCAGTGAAAGACTACCAGTTAAAACTGGTGTGAAAAATAATAATGTATCAAAATTGAAATGATTTTATTGGCATTAGGTTTCCATATCTTATTATAATAGAGATTGTGGAGTTTGTCTGTCTGTAACCAAAACTAAATCACTACTCAAGTCACAAATTTCCCTTAGTTATTGACATCACATTCACATGAATTTTTATTTTATTAAACCTCAATTATTGATAAAATTTGTATACCTTATTAATACTGTTGGATCTACATACTAATAACATGCAAGTATATTTTATATTATCAACAAAATAGCGGTTTACAGTGTGAACGAGAAGGCTAATTTGCATATTGATATTAAGAATTTGATGTTAATAAAAATATATGCTTAGTATTATTGATTTCTAATTGTTTGGTTTTCTCTTAACGAATCGGAGAAAAAATCTCGGGGATAAATCTTAAAAGAAATCCATAAACAAGACGAAAAGAACTGTAATGTTATTAAATACTTCATAATCTAACTAAATAGATAAATTAGGAAAAATGAAAGACGGGAAGTGATGCAAAATGATGGAAGAGTTAGATTTAAAGCTGTCTATTTTTAGATTATACCCCTCAGTTTATCATTTTCTAAATAGTTTCTAAATTTGATACAGAATTTTATTACATCAAAACCTAAATACTTGCACCCGAAGGGTGCATATATTTGCTAGTTGTGATAAAACAGCCTGTTCATTTTTATTAGAAGAGTTTATCTCAGCAAAGTTGCTGGCCTCATTATTGTCAAATTGATGTCCAGTTAATGTCAACTTGGAAAATAATGATGGAAAATTTATCAAGATTTTCAGAATCTGATGTGGAAAGCCATGAAATTATATAATTCTTGGATTTTATTTTTACTAGCAAATATATGCACCCTCCGGGTGCAGTATTTCAGTTTTAAATATAATCAAATATCATATTAAATTAGAAAAGCTAATGAAAATGAATAAGAATGCAGATAAAAAGATTTGGAACAGAGAGGTATTATCGAAAAATTTGAAACTAAATCTTCCATCATTTTCCATTACTCCCCTTCTTTCATTGGTAAATTTTCCTAATTTAACTATTTAGTTAAAATAGGAAGTAAAGAATAAAATTACAGTTATTTCTTCTTGTTAATGAATTTCTTTCAAGATTTATCTCCGAGATTGTTGCTTATATTCAATAAGAAAAAAAACCCAAACAATTTGAAATCAATAATACTAAGCATATATTTATTAAAATCAAAATTTTTAAAATAAATATGCAAATTAGCCTTCCCATTCATACTGTAAACCGCTCTTTTGTTGTATATATATAAATACAATTGCATGTTATTAGTATGTAGATATGGTTAACAGTCTTAATGATGTAAAACAATTTTATTAATAATCGAGGTTTAATAAAAAAATAAAATCGTGGAGAATGTGATGTAAATAACAAAAGGAATTTGTGATTTGTTATAGTAATATAGTTTTCGGTTACAGACAGAAAAAACACACAATCTCCATTATAATAGATTGCTTTTAATTTAAAATTTTATTTATTGAAAATGTGTTGTTTTTCTGCTATTAAGAATATTCTATTTAAAAAAAAAAAAAAAAAAAAACAAAAACTGGAGATACAAAGTTTTAATGTGATTGGGAGTTATATCTTTGATGAGAGGTTTCCATTTGACCTGCTGTTAGCAAAGGTCACTCAACTCAAATGCTAATGACAATATATCATTACATATGCTAAAGGCACCAAAACAGTTGATTGGTTTATTGATTTTAACGGCATATCAACCCGTCCAGGTTATATCATGCCTAGCGGTTGGGGTGTTTACATATTGTGTATTCAATATATACTTTTAGTAATTGGTTTTAACAATGTGTTAGCATTATTTGGAATTATATTGTATGGCATTGATTTGTTTCATGTCTATATTCTATGGTATAAATTTTATTTCCCTTAAAAAGGAGAAAATATCCCCAATGTTAACATTTTCAAATAGATCCTTCATATTTGCTTTAAAATAATGGTTTCTGATGGGAGCAAAAAATCTGCATTCCATCAATAAGTGTTTAACTGTCAGGGGTGTTTGACATGTTTCACATTGTGGTTGTTGTTCTTGTTTGAGTATATAAGAGTGTGTTAGTTTTGTATGACCAATGCATAATCGGGACATAATGACTTGTTCCTTTCTAGACTTCCTTAAAGTTGGTCTGCAGCCTCCCAAAGTCAGTTTGATTAGGAAGACAAAACAGTTGGGTTTGATTAGGAAGACAAAACAGTTGGGTGTTAAAACAGTTCCATGTCAAAATGATAGTTTCAACTAATTAGCGCCAAAATGTATCAGACCCATTTTTTTATCAATATAAAAGCATTTCATTTTGTTAGAATACTGTTTGTATTAATTTTTATTTTTAAATGTTAAAATTTGATAAGCAGAGTTGCTCTAAGTCTAACTATTAATATAGTAGGAAATCAGCGATCCAAGTTCAAATCCTGGACAAGGCTGTTTGTGTTTCACTTTGTGTTAATAACCTTTGGAAAATGCATAAATCCATCTGTTCTCCCTCTCTCGGTTATGTGTAAATAGTAGGGCAGACTTGATTCTTTAGCTGTGGTTAGTCAACCACTCTAGAAGAATAAAAACTTTGAATTCAAAACCAGCTTTACTCCGCTTAAAAAAATTGACCTTGTGTCAAATCTTACCAGTGGCAGAGGGGTGGGGTAAAAAAAATAATTTTCCAGACTTCCCACCAGGCCAAATTACCACATGGTCTTTTTAACGTGGGGGATTTGTTGTTTTATGGGGCATCTAGCGAGGATCAAATTTGCTTTTTGGTAGTAATAGATCTGCGAGACTAGCTTGCTAACTACTTTTTGGGGGACAGGGATGCTTTTGTTTGAAGATAAATTTTGAATGATTATTTTTTATTTTTTTATTTATTTTTTTTGTTATTGTTTCAGGCGGAAATTTTGCATGGATGGTCCTTACAAGGGAGATGCTTGGTGTGTTGTATCCAACAACAATAATATCGAATCTGCTGATAAAGATGATATACTTTATGCTATGATCAAGGTATATTGAATTGTTTATTTTGCTTTCTTTTGTTTTTATTAGAATAGATAAAAGATTTAACATGTTAGCCACGATTATTAATGTAATACTCCTTATATATGTTATACGATTTTTAAGTTTATATAGAGAGGGAGAAAGTGACAGGCAAAATGTGAGGTAAGAGACTGGTGAGTTTTTGACTTAATTGCAAATTACAGCTAATTAGAACCAATTAGAATAGAATTTTTTTTTTTTTCAAACATAGCTCAATTCCAGAACTAAGGAATATTTTGGCATGTATTTTGTGTCATTAAACTAAATAGGAAAAAGTCTTTAAAAAACAAACATTGATTTATTCAGCTTTAGTTTTAATTATAGATATCTTATCCTCAAGTGCCCATCCATTCATACTAAGGATCTGCGATTTTTAAGTTTCTCCCAAACTTTTAGGAATTATCACGGTTGTGTCTGGAGAGGTTCTAAACTATACTTGGAGATTTTGCTCATACTAGTTTTTAGATAAGATCTGTTTCCCTCACTGTAAAAGGGTGTCCATCTCACAGCACTTACCCACTCTCTTGGTGATTGTTATGAGAGACTGATCACCTAACCTAACTAATTTAAGGCATTTAACTCTTAACGTCCTATACCACCTCATTCCACCCAGCCAGAAATCACTTTCGTTTTCATAATCTGCCCCAAATGATAGCCTTTGTTTAAATGTAATATTAAACATATTTAGAAGTCTTTGATTTAAGGAACTTTAAATGAAAAGTCCATTTTTAGCCATTTTTTTTTATAAATCCTTATATGAACGGGGCTTTGCAGTTGGAAAATTTTCAACAGGATGTTAAAAGTTTACCATTTCTTAAAAATGTTAAAAATGTACCATTTCTGGCAAGGAAAGAACTTCTTGACAATTTTGGATTTGCCTATTTGGAACTTTGCCCTCATTGGATTTAATGCTGAAGTGGACTGTGTAATCTTTATTGACTTGAGACTTGATACAAATCATTTGTGAGTTAACTGGAATTAAACCCTTTTCACATGTTTATTACCATGTATTATTATTATTATCATTATTATTATTATTATGTGATACCTTTTATGAATTAATTAAAAATTTTTCAGGTCAAACAATTTCTTGTTGCACAGACAGTAAAAGATTGCTCGATAATTCTGGCTATGCAGAGGCAAGATAACAGGTAAGTACTGATAGTTTTTTTTTTTTTTTTTTTTTTTTTTTTTTTTTGTGCAAGCATCTCCTATACTTAACTGACTACCTCTGGGTGGTCAGAGAGGCCCCCCTCCAATCAATTGGCTGGTCATGTCAAGCCCTATGTAGAGGGCACATCGGTCAAAATGTATAGATAACAATAAAGATGAGGACAATAGTCTGAATAATCCAAATAATACAGTTTGGCCATTTATTGAAAATCTTTATAAAATCTCAACATTTCAAAGAACTAGAAATATATTTAAACTTTTCAATATTGTTACCTCCCATTGCGAGTTATCTCCCCTTAAAAATACTTCCTCACTATTGTAAAAAATAGCACTCAATTAACATCAACATAAGAAGATCTAATTATGATTATAATTTAAATTAGTATGAAACGTCTTTAGAATAACAATATTGTCTATTATTCTACGGCCACTTACCTCCCATCTCAAAAGCCATCCAAATACATATCTATCAACCTCTCTGTATGAGTAGGATGTGTCACAAGATCTGTTTCTTAAGTTGAATTTAACAGGCTTTAATTTTGATTTTTTTTTTTTTTTCATAATCTATTTATAAGAAGTGTGCACTGTATAACTTTACAGACTAAACTAGGGCCATATAAAGTGTAAATTCAACTAGAGTCAGTCGGTATTGTTTTACCAACTCCAGCTCCAGTAATCTTTTAATTGCTTCTACAGCTCTGTTTTTATGTATGACATTGCTACTTTTAAAAGAAAACATTAATGATAATGTCTTATTTATGTTTATTGGGGGGGGGGGCAGTCTATTTCAGATGTGCATATTTGAAAATTAATGATAATATTCAATATATGCAATTATTTATTTATTCTTATGGGACCAGTCTGGTTTTCCATTTGAAAAAATCCTTGTATAAATCTATAAGTGTGCATCAACATGAGTATGCATTGTGGATGTACAGAAGATATTGATGATCCCAAATTGAATTATCCCCAACATATCAGTCAATTGGATACTTTTACCTTTATATAATTGAATGTCCTCGTGAAAATTATATATATATATATATTATATATAATATATATATATATATATATATATAATGTTCATGAGGACATTCAAATACTGCCTGGTGACATGGGCATCATTTCAGCACAAACCTTTTTTATTTTGGTAATTTATGAGGAAGTGCGTCTCGGTCCCCTGCCTCCGAAATTGCTGCCCGGTGAATTTTAAAATAACGACCCCAAGTTTCATTGTATTAAATATGGGGGGGGGGGTAATTTTTCATGGGGTAAAATAGGTGTTACCTATTGTTTATCTATCTATTTATCTCAGTCTATTCGAAACTATCCATCTTCATATCTATCTATCTATTAAATACTAAGATTTTCTTTTATTACGATAAATAAACAAATTACGATAAATAAACAAGAATTATGACAAATTACGGTAAATAAACAGAATTACGACAAATTACGATAAATAAACCAGAATTACGACAAATTACGATAAATAAACACGAATTACGACAAATTTCTATAAATAAACAAGAATTAAACCAAAAAGAGACCTCCCCCCCCCCTAAAATACATTTAACACCCTAAGTTGGTTGTTTTCTTTCAAGTAACACGGATGTGGTGCCGAAGCTTGGGGTCGTTATTTTAAAATTCACCGGGCAGCAATTTTGGAGGCAGGGGACCGGGACGCACTTCCTTATAAATTACCTTATTTTTCATTTGAAAATTAATGATAATGTTTAATGTCTATTAATCTTTAATCTACGATATTTATTTATGTGCATATTTGAAAATTAATGATAATATTTAATATATGATCTTTAATCTACGACATTTATTTATTCTTATGGGACCAGTCTGGTTTTCCATTTGAAAAAATCCTTGTTAAATCTATAAGTGTGCATCAACATGAGTATGCATTGTGGATGTACAGAAGATATTGATGATCCCAAATAGAATTATCCCCAACATACCAGTCAATTGGATACTTTTACCTTTATATAATTGAATGTCCTCATGAAAATTATATATACTAGCAAATATATGCACCCTCCGGTTGCAAGTATTAAAGTTTTAATCTAATAAAATATCATGTTAAATTAGAAAGGCTAATGAAACTGAATAAGAATGCAAATAAAAAGATTTGGAACAGACGGGGGTATGATTGAAAAATAGAACAACTTTGAAACTAACTCTTCCATCATTTTCCATCACTCCTGTCTTTCATTGGTAAATTTTCCTAATTTAACTATTTAGTTAAAATAGGAAGTAAAGAATAAGATTAGTTATTTCTTCTTGTTAATGGATTTCTTTTAAGATTTATCCCCGAGATGTTTGCTCATATTCAATAAGATAAAACCAAACAATTAGAAATCAATGATACTAAGCATATATTTATTAAAATCAAATTTTAAAGATCAATATGCAAATTAGCCTTCCCATTTACTCTGTAAACCGCTATTTTGTTGTATATATAAATACAATTGCATGTTATTAGTATGTAGATGTGGTCAACAGTATTAATAATGTAAAACAATTTTATTAATAATTGAGGTTTAAATAAAAATAAAATCATGGAGAATGTGATGTAAATAACAAAGGGAATTGTGACTTGAGTAGTAATATAGTTTTGGTTACAGACAGAAAAACTCACAATCTCCATTATAATAAGATATATATATATAATTTTCATGAGGACATTCAAATACTGCCTGGTGACATGGGCATCATTTCAGCACAAACCTTTTTATTTTTGGTAATTTATGAGGAACTGTGTCCCGGTCCCCTGCCTCCGAAATTGCTGCCCGGTGAATTTTAAAATAATGACCCCAAGCTTCTACAAGTTTCATTGTGTTAAATATAGGGGGGGAGGTATATTTCACAGGGTAAAATAGGTGTTACCTATTGTTTATCTATCTCAGTCTATTCAAAACTATCTATCTTCATATCTATCTATCTATCTATTAGATACTAAGATTTTCTTTTATTACGATAAATAAACACGAATTACGATAAATAAACACGAATTATGGCTAAAAGAGACCCCCACTAACATACATTTAACGCCCTAAGTTGGTTGTTTTCTTTCAAGTAACCTCTTATTTTTCTTGTTTTATTATATCATTTTGTTATCTATCTATCTATTTATCTCCATTTGTTCATATCTATCTATATCATTTTGTTTATCTATCTATCTCCATTTGTTATCTATCTATCTATCTCCATTTGTTCATATCTATCTATATCATTTGTTTATCTATCTATCTATCTATCTATCTCCATTTGTTCATATCTATCTATATCATTTGTTTCTTATCTATCTATCTTATCTATCTATCTATCTATCTCCATTTGTTCATATCTGTCTGTATCATTTGTTTTCTTTCAAGTAACACCAATGTGGCGCCGAAGCTTGGGTCGTTATTTTAAAATTCACTGGGCAGCAATTTCAGAGGCAGGCGACCGAACGCACTTCCTCATAAATTACCCATATTTTTCATTTGAAAATTAATGATAATGTTTAATATCTATTTTTCTTTCTTTCTTTTTCTTTTTCCGCAGGCCTGAGAAATCGTCTGAGCCTTATTTGATTGATAGCTTTGGCCATTATTACAAGCACTCCTTGGCGATTATTGATCTGGACCCAAAACCTTTCGACAAAATTCCACTTTATCTCAAACACGATGCTGCTATGATCAGTACATGTCAAAAGTTACAATTTCCAGTTTCTTAAAACAAATCAGCTGAATGGAAAATCCAAAATATTTTTTCTCTCGCCAAAACAAGACGAATAAACTGTAAACACGATTCTATGCATCAAGCCGATAACACAAAATTTTGATCCCCATTTCCTCCCCCCCCTAATACCGAGCCGCGATCTTTATGGGCTGCTGTTTTGTGCTATCTTCTTCATCTGATGAAAATCCAATTTCTCTGATGCAAGTATACAGTTTAAATTAGCTGTTGAATAATAAATAAAATTGCAAACTGTTCATAATAGCCTGCTCTTACTTTGGACAGTTTATTATTATTATTATTATTATTATTATTATAATATTATAATTATATTATTATTATTATTATTCCTCTCTATGCTAACTGGCGCTTGAGACGATGGCCAGAGATCTCCATCCGACTCTGCTGCTGCTGCTCTGGGGCCGTTTGGTGGTGGGGGTCATTCCTTTACACTTCAGCTTTTAATGTCTATTATTCTACGCCATGTCTGTTTTGGTTGTCCCTGCTTTCTCTTGGGCGGGGACGGGGGGGGGTCTCCAGCACAAAGCTGTGCTGGGTTAACGAATACGAGTGGCATGCGACGGATGCATTCCCGAATATCTCCCGTCGCGGCAGCACCTGGAATCGGGCACTGCTCTTGTCGTTCTTCGGAGATTGTCATTGGAGATACCTTACTCTTATTTCCATGGCGTAGACCAGGGGGTAAGGTCTCCTATCAAACCAGTGAATACCCCACCCCCCGCCCCATGCCTAACCTTCCTCATCTCCGATCCGGGCTTGGATAAACGATAAACACAAATAGATAACGTCAACTCTGGATGTATTATTTGGATTATTCAGATTATTGTCCTCATCTTTATTGTTAACTACACAACGTTTCGGCTGATGTGCCCTCTAGCCTTCTTCAGGTATTTCTTGTCGGACTTGGGAAGCTTCTCGTCGACCTTGGGAACCTTCTTCAAGAAATAGCTGAAGACAACCGGAGGGTACATCAGCCGAAATGTTTTGTATATAAAAGTAAAGATGAGGACAATAGTCCGAATAATCCAAGTTATCAAGCCTCATCTCAAAAATTCAGAGAAATAGTTAACTCTGGATTTTTTTTTTTTTTTTTTTTTTTTTTTCCAAATGAACAAAATAATGATACTCGTTATGTATCTCGAAAGAGTTTTGATGGGGTCTATATTAAAGAGGTGCATTCCTTTTGCTAGCCACGCCCCTCCCCCCCTTATCAAAACACGGAACTGGTTTATCATTGCTTCTTATGAACGCTGTCGGGATGCAGGAGGGTCTTGAAAGATCTTTAATCTACGACATTTATAAAAGTCTATAATTTAAGTGCCTGCTTCTATAAAATTTTTCTTTGTGTACAAGCCACATAAATATTAGTTTATATTTTCTTCTCAAAGTTTTCTCACTAGAATAAACGCTACGTAACATGATTTTTGTTCCTGGATAGTAAAGTGTTGTCTCTTAATTACTTATGTCATAAATGTATAGAATAATGGCCATTATTCCCTTCAAACTTTCTTTTTGGTGCCTTGGATAATGAAGTTTAGAAATTAGCCTATTTTCTATGTAGAACATTTTCACATTCTCAATAGAAATGTGATTAGATATGGAGAAAATTATATATTCTAAAGTAGTAATTTCAAAATGTCATTAAAAAACGAGGTAATTTTTACAAAATTTCTGATTAATAGAAAATTTTCAATAACTTCGAATAATTGAATTTGAATAACTTTGAATAATTGAATAAAATTATTATTCAATAACTTTACAAAATAATTGAATTTGAATAAACTTTGAATAATTGAATAAAATTATTATTCAATAACTTTACAAATAATTGAATTTGAATAACTTTGAATAATTGAATAAAATTATTATTCAATAACTTTACAAAATAATTGAATTTGAATAACTTTGAATAATTGAATAAAATTATTATTCAATAACTTTACAAAATTATATATTCTAAAGTAGAAATTTCAAAATGTTATTAAAAAACGAGGTTACAGTGGCCTAAATATTTTGTTTATACATACCACAATAAAGATGAGGACAACAGTCCGAAATATCAAAATTATTTAGAAAAAAATAATTTAGATTTCTGTCTTAATTTCTGTGCAGGTGAGTCCCCTACAAAAGGTGAAAGGTATGCGAGAAATCTAAAAATGAACAAAACCCAAGACCTGAGCAATCGTTAAATATCTTGGTGAGGGGTGGTGTGAATAATTTTGATATTTCGGACTGTTGTCCTCATCTTTATTGTGGTATGTATCTTCGTCTAATGATAACTTTATTCTAAGGTAAATAACAAACACCTAAACAAGGCTTCAGGTTACAGTGGCCTAAATATTGTTTTTATACATACCACAATAAAGATGAGGACAACAGTCCGAAATATCAAAATTATTTATATCAAGCCTCATCTCATAAATACATATACAGCAATTTTTGTTTATATATCGGAGATTAGAGATTCAAATTTGCTTATATATTGAGACTAATGTGGGTTTTTTCTACCACCTACGGTACGTTGGATGGGGGATGTGTCAAACATTTATTTAAAAGGTAACAGATTAGAGATCACAACTGCCAAAGCAAAGTCTGCGAAATGCGTGAGCATTCGTGCATTGGCTAGGGGACACTTGTACAAAACGTCTAGAGATACAAATTCTGGGTATCTCAGGCTCGAAAAGTAAAGTGGAATAGTTTTGGGTTCATCTCCCATTTTGAGTGGGGAAGGACTACGGCTTATCCATGGAAAAAGTGTCTCTTTTCTATCATAATATTTTTAATTTGCTTTGATAAAACAACAAATTAAACTTCTTATCCGCCCTGTCGGTGGGGCGTTAGAATAACACCGATTAAACTTATTCCTTAAAGTGATTTCCAATCCACTTAGCAACAAACAACCTACTGTCAAAATTAATAAGAATCCTTGAAAAAAAAAACACAACAATAAATTTGACCATCCTACTGCTTGGCATAAAATAACCCTGGATGGGTTGACGTGCCATTAAGATCAATCAATCCAACCTTATTCAATAAACTTCTTATGTATTTATATTGAAATTATCCAAAAGATATTTTGTAAGTTCTACATACCCATCTATGGGTTAAATAGAAAAAATGAGTTTAAAAAATTTGAGTTAAAAAAAAAAAATTTAATCAAGAATGAATAAAACATCTTCGGCATGAAATAACCCAACAAGGGTTGACATGCCGTAAAATCCAACCAAACAAAAAAGTTCTAAATAATTTTCCATCAGATTACTCAAAATGTTCTGTAAAATGAGTAAATTTTCAAATTTCATTACCAAGGTTACCAAAAAAAGTTTTGAGAGAAAAATCGGTATTTCCTATTTACTATAGGTGTAAGTAATTGGGAAATAATACTTTCCACCCAGGAACAAAAACAAAAAAAAAAGGTAAAACAAAAATTGTTACTTAGTGTAATTGTTTCTCTTTACTAGACATTGGATTTAGTATCATTAAAATCTAGGTTTCTCTTTTCCAAAAGCAAAAACCATCGAATAATCAGAATTTTTAAAGATAATTTTTGTGATCAAGATTTACTCACAAACCTTTCAAAAAATTTTTAATGAATTTGTTAAAATTATATAACACTGGGCAACAAAAAAAAAAAAATTTTTTTTTTTTTAAACTGCAACACAGACAAATGATGCTAAATGAAATCTGCCTATTCTAAATCTGTGTTCACTATTGTCTTGACTCGTTGGGCTTTTTTTGAGGGGGGGGGGGGATATAGATATATAAAATATGCCGTTAAAATCAATCAATCAAACCTTTGGATGTATCGAGCATTAAAAGGTAACAGATTAGAGATCACAACTGCCAAAGCAAAGTCTTGTTTAGCTTTACATTTGAATAGGTATGCCCGCCTAATTCATTAGTTATTAATTAATTAATTTTCAAAAATTAGTTACGACTTCAATTAAGCACATATTCTCCCAAAAATTGTCGGCTAAATAAAGCCATATCAAAAACACACTGTTTACTTCTCATATATATATAAATATATATATATATATATATATATATATTATATATATATTTGTGTTTGGAAACAAGTCTGCTACCATTGGTTTCATGCTATCCAAACTTTTTTCATACAATAAATATATATACTAAAGATATATATTATTTATTTATTTATTAATACTCTATTACAGATATTGAGCACTCTACTAATAATACTGTACGTTGGCTTACTACTGCCTCTTCAAGTGTGATAGTGTCAACCACACACACACACACACACACACACACACACACACACACACACATATATATATATGATATTCTTCATGGGGCCAAGTTTGATGTGAAAGGAAAGACGGAAGACTTGATGCAGGTCTACTAGTGGCTTATGTCATATATTATTGTACATTGTCTACTTTGGCCATATGACATACATTATTATACATTGTCTACTATGAACATATGACATACATTATTGTACATTGTCTACCATGGGCATATGTCATATTATTGTACATTGTTGTACATATATTATTGTACATTGTATTGTACATTGTCTACTATGCGCATATGACGTATATTATTGTACATTGTCTACTATGAACATATGACATACATTATTGTACATTGTCTACTATGAACACATGACATACATTATTGTACATTGTCTACTATGAACATATGACATACATTATTGTACATTGTCTATGATGAACATATGACATACATTATTGTACATTGTCTATGATGAACATATGACATGCATTATTGTACATTGTCTATGATGAACATATGACATACATTATTGTACATTGTCTATGATGAACATATGACATACATTATTGTACATGGTCTACGATGAACATATGCCATACATTATTGTACATTGTCTACTATGAACATATGTCATATTATTGTACAATGTCTACTTTGGGCATATGACATACATTATTGTACATTGTTTACTATGGACATATGCCATACCTTGTCTAATATGGGCACGCGCATACATTGTCTACTATGAGCATATATAAATACGAAACATGGGCTTGTTATGATATAACCCCCTCCCCCCGACATTGTCTACTATGGGCATATGATTTCCATTATTGTACATTGTTTACTATAGNTCAAGATTATGAAACTATTTAGAAAATGAATAACCGAGTGAGGATAATCGAAAAATAGAACACGCTTACAAATCTAAACTCTTCCATCATTTTGCATCACTCCCGCTTTCATTTTTCCTAATTTATCTATTAGTTAGATTATGAAGTATTTAATAACATAACAGTTCTTTCGTCTTGTTTATGGATTTCTTCTAAGATTTATCCCCGAGATTTTTTCTCCGATTCGTTAAGAGAAAACAAAACATAGAAATCAATAATACTAAGCATAGTTATTAAACATCAAATTCTAATATCAATATGCAAATAGCCTTCTCGTTCACACTAGTGTAAAGCCGCTATTTTGTTGATAATAAAATATACTGCATGTTATCATTATGTAGATCCAACAGTATTATAAGGTATCACAATTTTATCATAATGAGGTTTAATAAAAATAAAAATTCATGGTGAATGTGAATGTCAATAACGTAAGGGAAATTTGTGACTGAGGTACGTGATTATAGTTTCGGTATACAAGACGACAGAACGTCACAATCTCTTATTACCTATAAGATATGGAAACCTAATGCCAAAATCATTATAATTTTGACTACTTATTATTTTCACACCATTTCAACTGGTAGTCTTCACTGGAGTTTTGAGAGACAGCAAGACTGGTCCTCTAATGATTGGTAAATAAAAACAAAAAATAGTAAATTTACTTACCTATCTTCTGGACATTTCAGGAATGATTTTGTAATTGTTCATCAGAGTGGGTAAAATTCCTTCTATGTCCAAATCGTCTAATATTGGAACAAAAAAGAGAGATTTTGTTCACAAGGATAGCAGGCCCGCAAGGAAATAAATTCTCTGAAAATAAATCAAATAATATTCCAATAAATCAAAATTATTTGAAATAACGGACAACCAAAGTTCACCTAAAAACCTTGATAATTTTTATTCAGCTGTCATCATTAACATTTTGAACCGCACAGGCCCACAATCATTCAGAGCTGTAGGCGATTAAGCATGCATTCTAAAGCATCAGGTTTCCATTCTTATGAAATAATAGCGTACATAGATATTTGTAATATCACATATGGATTTGTTGCTTAATGCATTATCAAAAGTAGATGAAGTTGTGAATTATACATATATTCTTTGGATTTAAGTCAACAAGTATGTTTAATATACGATATATTCTGTTTAAATAACAGTATTGTTTAATATCTATTTCTAATGAATATACTGTATATCATATTTTCTTGTTTAATATAGCATATTTTATAATATATCTTCTTGTTTAATCATACATAATGTTTAATAGTACAATATCATTTCTATGTTAATATACTATGTTAATATACATATTTCTAATATAGCGTTATGTACTATGTTAATGATATATTCTATGTTAATATACATAATTCTCATTTAATATACAATATTATTTCTTTGTTTAATATAATGTCATATGATTCTTGTTAAATTGCAGCAGGGTAGTGTTTAATATGAGCATCTATTCGTATGTAATAACATATGTCTTCAGTGTGACATAACAGTGATAAAGTGGAGTTCTACAGAATTTTTTACATCAAACCTAAATACTTGCACCTGAAGGGTGCATATATTTGCTAGTTGTGATAAAACAGCCTGTTCATTTTTATTAGAAGAGTTTATCTCAGCAAAGTTGCTGGCCTCATTATTGTCAAATTGATGTCCAGTTAATGTCAACTTGGAAAATAATGATGGAAATTTATCAAGATTTTCAGAATCTGATGTGGAAAGCCATGAAATTGTATAATTCTTGGATTTTATTTTTACTAGCAAATATATGCACCCTCCGGGTGCAAGTATTTTAGTTTTAATATAATCAAATATCATATTAAATTAGAAAGGCTAATGAAAATGAATAAGAATGCAGATAAAAAGATTTGTAACAAAGGGGTATAATAAAAAAATAGAACAACTTTGAAACTAACTCTTCCATCATTTTCCATTACTCCCTCTTTCATTGGTAAATTTTCCTAATTTAACTATTTAGTTAAAATAGGAAGTAAAGGATAATGTTACAGTTATTTCTTCTTGTAAATAAATTTCTTTCAAGATTTTATCCCCAAGATTGTTGCTCATATTCAATAAGAAAAAAAAACAAAACAATTTGAAATCAGTAATACTAAGCAATATATTATTAAAATCAATATGCAAATTAGCCTTCCCATTCATACTGTAAACCGCTATTTTGTTGTATATATAAATACAATTGCATGTTATTAGTATGTATATATGGTTAACAGTCTTAATGATGTAAAACAATTTTATTAATAATCGAGGTTTAAATAAAAATAAAATCGTGGAGAATGTGATGTAAATAACAAAAGGAATTGTGATTTGTATAGTAATATAGTTTCGGTTACAGACAGAAAAACACACAATCTCCATTGTAATAAGATTGCTTTTAATTTAAAATTTTATTTATTGAAAATGTGTTGTTATTCTGCTATTAAGAATATTCTATTTAAAAAAGTAAAAAGTAAAAAAAACAAAAACTGGGGATACAAAGTTTTAATGTGATTGGAGTTATATCTTTGATGAGTATAGGTTCCATTTGACCTGCTGTTAGCAAAGGTCACTTGACTCAAATGCTAATGACAATATATCATTACATATGCTAAAGGCACCCAAACAGTTGATTGGTTGGTTGGTTTATTGATTTTAACGGCATATCAACCCGTCCAGGGTTATATCATGCCTAGCGGTTGGGTGTTTACATATTGTGTATTCATATATATATTTTAGTAATTGGTTTAACAATGTGTTAGCATTATTGGGAATTATACTGTATGGCATTGATTTGTTTCATGTCTATATTCTATGGTATAATTTTATTTCCCTTAAAAAGGAGAAAATATCCCCAATGTTAACATTTTCAAATAGATCCTTCATATTGTTTGCTTTAAAATAATGGTTTCTGATGGGAGCAAAAAATCTGCATTCCATCAATAAGTGTTTAACTGTCAGGGGTGTTTGACATGTTTCACATTGTGGTTGTTGTTCTTGTTTGAGTATATAAGAGTGTGTTAGTTTTGTATGACCAATGCATAATCGGGACATAATGACTTGTTCCTTTCTAGACTTTCTTAAAGTTGGTCTGCAGCCTCCCAAAGTCGGTTTGATTAGGAAGACAAAACAGTTGGGTGTTAAAACAGTTCCATGTCAAAATGACAGTTTCAACTAATTAGCGCCAAAATGTATCAGACCCATTTTTTTATCAATATAAAAGCATTTCATTTTGTTAGAATACTGTTTGTATTAATTTTTATTTTTAAATGTTAAAATTTAATAAGCGGAGTTGCTCTTAGTCTAACTATTATCATAGTAGGAAATCAGCGATCCAAGTTCAAATCCTGGACAAGGCTGTTTGTGTTTCACTTTGTGTTAATAACCTTTGGAAAATGCATAAATCCATCTGTTCTCCCTCTCTCGGTTATGTGTAAATAGTAGGGCAGACTTGATTCTTTAGCTGTGGTTAGTCAACCACTCTAGAAGAATAAAAACTTTGAATTCAAAACCAGCTTTACTCCGCTTAAAAAAATTGACCTTGTGTCAAATCTTACCAGTGGCAGAGGGGTGGGGTAAAAAAAATAATTTTCCAGACTTTCCACCAGGTCAAATTACCACATGGTCTTTTTAACATTGGGATTTGTTGTTTTATGGGGCATCTAGCAAGGATCAAATTTGCTTTTTGGTAGTAATAGATCTGCGAGACTAGCTTGCTAACTACTTTTTGGGGGACAGGGATGCTTTTGTTTGAAGATAAATTTTGAATGATTATTTTTTATTTTTTTATTTATTTTTTTTGTTATTGTTTCAGGCGGAAATTTTGCATGGATGGTCCTTACAAGGGAGATGCTTGGTGTGTTGTATCCAACAACAATAATATCGAATCTGCTGATAAAGATGATATACTTTATGCTATGATCAAGGTATATTGAATTGTTTATTTTGCTTTCTTTTGTTTTTATTAGAATAAATAAAAGATTTAACATGTTAGCCACGATTGTTAATGTAATACTCCTTATATATGTTATACGATTTTTAAGTTTATATAGAGAGGGAGAAAGTGACAGGCAAAATGTGAGGTAAGAGACTGGTGAGTTTTTGACTTAATTGCAAATTACAGCTAATTAGAACCAATTAGAATAGAATTTTTTTTTTTTTTTTCAAACATAGCTCAATTCCAGAACTAAGGAATATTTTGGCATGTATTTTGTGTCATTAAACTAAATAGCAAAAGTCTTTAGGAAACAATCATTGATTTATTCAGCTTTAGTTTTAATTATAGATATCTTATCCTCAAGTGCCCATCCATTCATAATAAGGATCTGCGATTTTTAAGTTTCTCCCAAACTTTTAGGAATTGTTAGGGTTGTGTCTGAAGAGGTTCTAAACTATACTTGGAGATTTTGCTCATACTAGTTTTTAGATGAGATCTGTTTCCCTCACTGTAAAAGGGTATCCATCTTACAGCACTTACCCACTCTCTTGGTGATCGTTATGAGAGACTGATCACCTAACCTAACTAATTTAAGGCATTTAATGTACTGTTTCTGGCAAGGAAAGAACTTCTTGACAATTTTGGATTTGCCTATTTGGAACTTTGCCCTCATTGGATTTAATGCTGAAGTGGACTGTGTAATCTTTATTGACTTGAGACTTGATACAAATCATTTGTGAGTTAACTGGAATTAAACCCTTTTCACATGTTTATTACCATGTATTATTATTATCATTATTATTATTATGTGATACCTTTTATGAATTAATTAAAAATTTTTCAGGTCAAACAATTTCTTGTTGCACAGACAGTAAAAGATTGCTCGATAATTCTGGCTATGCAGAGGCAAGATAACAGGTAAGTACTGATAGTTTTTTTGTTTTAATTTGTGCAAGCCTCTCCTATACTTAACTCTGGGTGGTCAGAGAGGTCCCCTCCAATCAATTGGCTGGTCATGTCAAGCCCTATGTGGAGGGCACATCGGTCAAAATGTATAGATAACAATAAAGATGAGGACAATAGTCTGAATAATCCAAATAATACAGTTTAATTGGCCATTTATTGAAAATCTTTATAAAATCTCAACATTTCAAAGAACTAGAAATATATTTAAACTTTTCAATATTGTTACCTCCCATTGCGAGTTATCTCCCCTTAAAAATACTTCCTCACTATTGTAAAAAAATAGCACTCAACTAACATCAACATAAGAAGATCTAATTATAATTTAAATTAGTATGAAACGTCTTTAGATTAACAATATTGTCTATTATTCTACGGCCACTTACCTCCCATCTCAAAAGCCATCCAAATACATATCTATCAACCTCTCTGTATGAGTAGGATGTGTCACAAGATCCGTTTCTTAAGTTGAATTTAACAGGCTTTAATTTTGATTTTTTTTTTTTCATAATCTATTTATAAGAAGTGTGCACTGTATAACTTTACAGACTAAACTAGGGCCACATGAAGTGTAAATTCAACTGGAGTCAGTCGGTATTGTTTTATCAACTCCGGCTCCAGTAATCTTTTAATTGCTTCTGACTCTACAGCTCTGTTTTTATGTATGAAATTGCTACTTTTAAAAGAAAAAATTAATGATAATGTCTTATCTATATTTATTGGAGGGTGAGTGTGTGGGACCAGTCTATTTCAGATGTGCATATTTGAAAATTAATGATAATATTTAATATATGCAATTATTTATTTATTCTTATGGGACCAGTCTGGTTTTCCATTTGAAAAAATCCTTGTATAAATCTATAAGTGTACATTAACATGAGCATGCATTGTGGATGTACAGAAGATATTGATGATCCCAAATAGAATTATCCCCAACATACCAGTCAATTGGATACTTTTACCTTTATATAATTGAATGTCCTCATGAAAATTATATATACTAGCAAATATATGCACCCTCCGGTTGCAAGTATTAAAGTTTTAATCTAATAAAATATCATGTTAAATTAGAAAGGCTAATGAAACTGAATAAGAATGCAAATAAAAAGATTTGGAACAGACGGGGGTATGATTGAAAAATAGAACAACTTTGAAACTAACTCTTCCATCATTTTCCATCACTCCCGTCTTTCATTGGTAAATTTTCCTAATTTAACTATTTAGTTAAAATAGGAAGTAAAGAATAAGATTAGTTATTTCTTCTTGTTAATGGATTTCTTTTAAGATTTATCCCCGAGATGTTTGCTCATATTCAATAAGATAAAACCAAACGATTAGAAATCAATGATACTAAGCATATATTTATTAAAATCAAATTTTAAAGATCAATATGCAAATTAGCCTTCCCATTTACTCTGTAAACCGCTATTTTGTTGTATATATAAATACAATTGCATGTTATTAGTATGTAGATGTGGTCAACAGTATTAATAATGTAAAACAATTTTATTAATAATTGAGGTTTAAATAAAAATAAAATCATGGAGAATGTGATGTAAATAACAAAGGGAATTGTGACTTGAGTAGTAATATAGTTTCGGTTACAGACAGAAAAACTCACAATCTCCATTATAATAAGATATATAATTTTCATGAGGACGTTCAAATACTGCCTGGTGACATGGGCATCATTTCAGCACAAACCTTTTTATTTTTGGTAATTTATGAGGAAGTGTGTCCCAGTCCCCTGCCTCCAAAATTGCTGCCCGGTGAATTTTAAAATAACGACCCCAAGCTTCTGCAAGTTTCATTGTGTTAAATATAGGGGGGGGAGGTAAATTTCACGGGGTAAAATAGGTGTTACCTGTTGTTTATCTATCTATCTATCTATCTATCTCAGTCTATTCGAAACTATCCATCTTCATATCTATCTATCTATCTATTAAATACTAAGATTTTCTTTTATTACGATAAATAAACACGAATTACGATAAATAAACACGAATTATGGCTAAAAGAGACCCCCACTAACATACATTTAACGCCCTAAGTTGGTTGTTTTCTTTCAAGTAACCTCTTATTTTTCTTGTTTATTTATATCATTTTGTTTATCTATCTATTTATCTCCATTTGTTCATATCTATCTATATCATTTTGTTTGTTTATCTATCTATCTATCTATCTATCTATCTCCATTTGTTCATATCTATCTATATCATTTTGTTTGTTCATATCTATCTATATCATTTTGTTTGTTATCTATCTATCTATCTCCATTTGTTCATATCTGTCTGTATCATTTTTGTTTTCTTTCAAGTAACACCAATGTGGTGCCGAAGCTTGGGGTTGTTATTTTAAAATTCACTGGGCAGCAATTTCAGAGGCAGGCGACCGGAACGCACTTCCTCATAAATTACCCATATTTTTCATTTGAAAATTAATGATAATGTTTAATATCTATTTTTCTTTCTTTCTTTTTTCTTTTTCCGCAGGCCTGAGAAATCGTCTGAGCCTTATTTGATTGATAGCTTTGGCCATTATTACAAGCACTCCTTGGCGATTATTGATCTGGACCCAAAACCTTTCGACAAAATTCCACTTTATCTCAAACACGATGCTGCTATGATCAGTACATGTCAAAAGTTACAATTTCCAGTTTCTTAAAACAAATCAGCTGAATGGAAAATCCAAATATTTTTCTCTCGCCAAAACAAGACGAATAAACTGTAAACACGATTCTATGCATCAAGCCGATAACACAAAATTTTGATCCCCATTTCCTCCCCCCCCTAATACCGAGCCGCGATCTTTATGGGCTGCTGTTTTGTGCTATCTTCTTCATCTGATGAAAATCCAATTTCTCTGATGCAAGTATACAGTTTAAATTAGCTGTTGAATAATAAATAAAATTGCAAACTGTTCATAATAGCCTGCTCTTACTTTGGACAGTTTATTATTATTATTATTATTATTATTATTATAATTATATTATTATTATTATTCCTCTCTATGCTAACTGGCGCTTGAGACGATGGCCAGAGATCTCCATCCGACTCTGCTGCTGCTGCTCTGGGGCCGTTTGGTGGTGGGGGTCATTCCTTTACACTTCAGCTTTTAATGTCTATTATTCTACGCCATGTCTGTTTTGGTTGTCCCTGCTTTCTCTTGGGCGGGGACGGGGGGGTCTCCAGCACAAAGCTGTGCTGGGTTAACGAATACGAGTGGCATGCGACGGATGCATTCCCGAATATCTCCGTCGCGGCAGCACCTGGAATCGGGCACTGCTCTTGTCGTTCTTCGGAGATTGTCATTGGAGATACCTTACTCTTATTTCCATGGCGTAGACCAGGGGGTAAGGTCTCCTATCAAACCAGTGAATACCCCACCCCCGCCCCATGCCTAACCTTCCTCATCTCCGATCCGGGCTTGGATAAACGATAAACACAAATAGATAACGTCAACTCTGGATGTATTATTTGGATTATTCAGATTATTGTCCTCGTCTTTATTGTTAACTACACAACGTTTCGGCCGATGTGCCCTCCAGTCTTCTTCAGGTATTTCTTGTCGGACTTGGGAAGCTTCTCATCGACCTTGGGAACCTTCTTCAAGAAATAGCTGAAGACAACCGGAGGGTACATCAGCCGAAATGTTGTGTAGATAACAATAAAGATGAGGACAATAGTCCGAATAATCCAAGTTATCAAGCCTCATCTCAAAAATTCAGAGAAATAGTTAACTCTGGATTTTTTTTTTTTTTTTTTTTTTCCAAATGAACAAAATAATGATACTTGTTATGTATCTCGAAAGAGTTTTGATGGGGTCTATATTAAAGAGGTGCATTCCTTTTGCTAGCCACGCCCCTCCCCCCCTTATCAAAACACGGAACTGGTTTATCATTGCTTCTTATGAACGCTGTCGGGATGCAGGAGGGTCTTGAAAGATCTTTAATCTACGACATTTATAAAAGTCTATAATTTAAGTGCCTGCTTCTATAAATTATTTTCTTTGTGTACAAGCCACATAAATATTTAGTTTATATTTTCTTCTCAAAGTTTTCTCACTAGAATAAACGCTATGTAACATGATTTTTGTTCCTGGATAGTAAAGTGTTGTCTCTTAATTACTTATGTCATAAATGTATAGAATAATGGCCATTATTCCCTTCAAACTTTCTTTTTGGTGCCTTGGATAATGAAGTTTAGAAATTAGCCTATTTTCTATGTAGAACATTTTCACATTCTCAATAGAAATGTGATTAGATATGGAGAAAATTATATATTCTAAAGTAGTAATTTCAAAATGTCATTAAAAAACGAGGTAATTTTTACAAAATTTCTTTACAAAATTTCTGATTAATAGAAAATTTTCAATAACTTTGAATAATTGAATTTGAATAACTTTGAATAATTGAATAAAATTATTATTCAATAACTTTACAAAATAATTGAATTTCAATAACTTTGAATAACTTTGAATAATTGAATAAAATTATTATTCAATAACTTTACAAAATTATATATTCTAAAGTAGAAATTTCAAAATGTTATTAAAAAACGAGGTTACAGTGGCCTAAATATTTTGTTTATACATAACCACAACAAAGATGAGGACAACAGTCCGAAATATCAAAATTATTTAGAAGAAAATAATTTAGATTTCTGTCTTAATTTCTGTGCAGGTGAGTCCCCTACAAAAGGTGAAAGGTATGCGAGAAATCTAAAAATGAACAAAACCCAAGACCTGAGCAATCATTGAATATCTTGGTGAGGGGTGATGTGAATAATTTTGATATTTCAGACTGTTGTCCTCATCTTTATTATGGTATCTATCTTCATCCGATGATAACTTTATTCTAAGGTAAATAAGAAACACCTAAACAAGGCTTCAGGTTACAGTGGCCTAAATATTTTGTTTATACATACCACAATAATGATGAGGACAACAGTCTGAAATATCAAAATTATTTATATCAAGCCTCATCTCATAAATACAAATACAGCAATTTTTGTTTATATATCTGAGATTAGAGATTCAAATTTGCTTATATATTGAGACTAATGTGGGTTTTTTCTACCACCCACGGCACGTTGGATGGGGGATGTGTCAAACATTTATTTAAAAGGTAACAGATTAGAGATCACAACTGCCAAAGCAAAGTCTACGAAACGCGTGAGCATTCGTGCATTGGCTAGGGGCACTCATGCCAAACGTCTAGAGATACAAATTCTGGCTATCCCAGGCTCGAAGAGTAATGTGGAATAGTTTTGGGTTCATCTCCCATTTTGAGTGGGGAAGGACTATAGCTTATCCATGGAAAAAGTGTCTCTTTTCTATCATAATATTTTTGATTTGCTTTGATAAAACAACAAATTAAACGTCTTATCCGCCCTGTCGGTGGGGCGTTAGAATAACACCGATTAAACTTATTCCTTAAAGTGATTTCCAATCCACTTAGCAACAAACAACCTACTGTCAAAATTAATAAGAATCCTTGAAAAAAAAAAAAACACAACAATAAATTTGACCATCCTACTGCTTGGCATAAAATAACCCTGGATGGGTTGACGTGCCATTAAGATCAATCAATCCAACCTTATTCAATAAACTTCTTATGTATTTATATTGAAATTATCCAAAAAGATATTTTGTAAGTTCTACATACCCATCTATGGGTTAAATAGAAAAAATGAGTTTAAAAAATTTGAGTTTAAAAAAAAAAATTGAATCAAGAATGAATAAAACATCTTCAGCATGAAATAACCCAACAAGGGTTGACATGCCGTAAAATCCAACCAAACAAAAAAGTTCTAAATAATTTTCCATCAGATTACTCAAAATGTTCTGTAAAATGAGTAAATTTTCAAATTTCATTACCAAGGTTACCAAAAAAAGTTGTGAGAGAAAAATCGGTATTTCCTATTTACTATAGGTGTAAGTAATTGGGAAATAATACTTTCCACCCAGGAACAAAAACAAAAAAAAAAGGTAAAACAAAAATTGTTACTTAGTGTAATTGTTTCTCTTTACTAGACATTGGATTTAGTAACATTAAAATCTAGGTTTCTCTTTTCCAAAAGCAAAAACCATCGAATAATCAGAATTTTTAAAGATAATTTTTGTGATCAAGATTTACTCACAAACCTTTCAAAAATTTTTAATGAATTTGTTAAAATTATATAACACTGGGCAACAAAAAAAAAAAAATTTTTTTTTTAAAAACTGCAACACAGACAAATGATGCTAAATGAAATCTGCCTATTCTAAATCTGTGTTCACTATTGTCTTGACTCGTTGGGCTTTTTTTTTTTGGGGGGGGGTATAGATATATAAAATATGCCGTTAAAATCAATCAATCAAACCTTTGGATGTATCAAGCATTAAAAGGTAACAGATTAGAGATCACAACTGCCAAAGCAAAGTCTTGTTTAGCCTTACATTTGAATAGGTATGCCTGCCTAATTCATTAGTTATTAATTAATTAATTTTCAAAAATTAGTTACGACTTCAATTAAGCACATATTCTCCCAAAAATTGTTGGCTAAAAAAAGCCATATCAAAACACACTGTTTACTTCTCATATATATATATATATATATATATATATATTTGTGTTTGGAAACAAGTCTGCTACCATTGGTTTCATGCTATCCAAACTTGTTTTCATACAAATAAATATATATACTAAAGATATATATTATTTATTTATTTATTAATACTCTATTACAGATATTGAGCACTCTACTAATAATACTGTACGTTGGCTTACTACTGCCTCTTCAAGTGTGATAGTGTCAACCACACACACATATATATATGATATTCTTCATGGGGCCAAGTTTGATGTGAAAGGAAAGATGGAAGACTTGATGCAGGTCTACTAGTGGCTTATGTCATATATTATTGTACATTGTCTACTTTGGCCATATGACATACATTATTATACATAGTCTACCATGGGCATATGTCATATTATTGTACATTGTACACATACATTATTGTACATGTACATTGTACACTATGTATGACATATGACATACATTATTGTACATTGTCTACTGTGAACATATGACATACATTATTGTACATTGTCTACTATGAACATATGACATACATTATTGTACATTGTCTACTATGAACATATGACATACATTATTGTACATTGTCTACGATGAACATATGACATACATTATTGTACATTGTCTACTGTGAACATATGACATACATATTGGACATATGACATACATTATTGTACATTGTCTACGATGAACATATGACATACATTATTGTTGAACATATGACATACATTATGTACATTGTCTACTATGAACATATGACATACATTATTGTACATTGTCTACTATGAACATATGACATACATTATTGTACATTGTCTACTATGAACATATGACATACATTATTGTACATTGTCTACGATGAACATATGACATACATTATTGTACATTGTCTACTATGGGCATATGACATACATTATTGTACATTGTCTATGATGAACATATGACATACATTATTGTACATTGTCTATGATGAACATATGACATACATTATTGTACATTGTCTACTATGAACATATGACATACATTATTGTACATGGTCTACGATGAACATATGCCATACATTATTGTACATTGTCTACTATGAACATATGTCATATTATTGTACAATGTCTACTTTGGGCATATGACACATTATTGTACAATGTCTACTTTGGGCATATGACATACATTATTGTACATTGTTTACTATGGACATATGCCATACCTTGTCTAATATGGGCACGCGCATACATTGTCTACTATGAGCATATATAAATACGAAACATGGGCTTGATATGATATAACCTCCCCCCCCCCTGACATTGTCTACTATGGGCATATGATTTACATTATTGTACATTGTTTACTATAGTCATATGCCATACATTGTCTAATATGGGCATATGCCGTACACTGTCTATTATGGTCATACATTATACATCAGGCTGATATTTTCAAACAATTCTGAGCACAGATTCAGATTTCGCATTCCAAGTTTAGTTCAAAACCTTCTTTTTACGCCAGTAACAAAATCTTTGTTGCCCAGGAATCGATAAGACTTTTTTGTTTTTATGTTCAGATAAATATCCGCAGAGATTTTAATTTACTAAATAGAAAAAAATACCAAAAAAAAAAACCAAAACAAAAGAAAAGCTGTCAGAAAAAATTAGCCAGGGTTGTGATTCAAACATCAAGTTTTCATAGTCACAAGAAATTCTTTCCATATTTTGACAACAGGAACAAACAAGCATTTTGTCACTGCAAACTATCAAATGCATTTTCATTCTAAAAAAAAACACTGCTTTTTACTTTTTGCCAAGAGGATTTTTACTGCTGTACAATTCTTTTTTTTTTAATTTTTTTTTTTTTTAACGCATTTAACTTAATTACATGGTGTACAATACTCAACGCCTGCTCATGAAAGTACAGAACTGGAGGCCTATTAAATTTAAAAAAAAAAATTGAAATAGATCACTAAGTAGGACTGAGCCTATTCTATCCCAAGTAGAGATTTAAGAGGTTTGAATTCAGAGTTTTCCTTCTCCTAGACTGGTTGCCTAACCAGGGTTAAAGTGCCCAGTCCTAATTAGGACTGAGCCTATTCTAGTAGTGACCACCCACACATGGAGATTTAAGAGGTTTGAATTCAGAGTTTTCCTTCTCCTAGACTGGTTGCCTAACCAGAGTTAAAGAGCCCAGTCCTAATTAGGACTGAGCCTATTCTAGTAGTGACCACCCCAAGTAGAGATTTAAGAGGTTTGAATTCAAAGTTTTCCTTCTCCTAGACTGGTTGCCTAACCAAGGTTAAAGTCCCCAGTCTAACCTATTTACCCATAGCTGGAGGGAGAATAGTTGGTTTCATACCTTTCCCAAGGGTATTAGCGCTATGTGAAAGGTATGAATCCAACTATTCTCCCTCCAGCTATGGGTAAATAGTAAAAATATTGAAAATTAAGTTAACTATTTTCAACAATACTTAGAATAACAATTTGACTGAGGATAATGAATTCTTGCACATTGTTTGCTATAGGCCAGAGTTTTTCAACCGGTGTGCTGCTGGGCTTCCATGGGTGTGCCGTCAGTGTTGAGGATGGTTGATCATCCTCTTATATTTTTATTCTATTACTTTTATATTTTTTGTTTTTATTTAATTTTTTTTTTTAAATTAAATATTTTTTGCTTTAATTATTCTACACTCATAGCACGTTTTCACTATTCCTTTTCTTTTAAAATTTAAATGATAAAATAATTATATGTTTATATACTGATGGTGTACCTCGATCAATTTATTGCCCAGCTCACTGTGCCGTGAGATGAAAAAGGTTGAAAAACTCTGCTATAGGCCTATTCCATACATTGTCTACTATAGACATACATTTTCTACTTTCCGCATATGCCATACATTGTCTACTGCCTAAAGATAATAATAAGTGCTGGAAGTCAAATAAATGAAAATATGTAATACTGTTGTGGATACTGATAAGTATTAAACAAGATAAATAAGAGTTAAAATTGCTGGTAAAAGATATGATCTAAATAATGAAATGGAAACATTCACACTATTTACAAGTCTCACTGAAAACTTTATTCAGATGATAAATGATATTCAAAATGTAAGTTTAAAAAAATTGGATGGGCCTAGAAAGTACACACACACACACACACACACACACACACACACACACAAACAAACAAACAAACAAACTACTGCTTAATAATTAAACAAAAAACGGTAGGCCAAACCTGGAATAATAATAAGACATTGTTGAACATAAACACACACTTACACTTACACATACACGCACACACAGAATTTGGAAGATATAAGACACAAAGCAGAATGGACGATCACTAACAACAGCTTCAGTTTCAGAAATCTTCTGTCGAAGAGATCTTTATCTAGAAAAATATTAAGAATAAATCAAAGGTTAACAAACAACACCATAGTTACCTTATTTTTCTTTACACATTGTGATAGCCTTCAAAACCAACCACCAAAAATTTCTTAAGCCAACAACACAGGAGTAAACAAAACCTTGCTTTCATTGGATCAAGCAATGTGTTGAATAGGCCTCCAGTTCTGGCTCTGTTGCACCATGAGCCACAGGCTTGGAGTAGAGTATGCCATGCTTAATTAAAAACTTATTTTGAGGACGTCAATTCAATAAGAAGATAAAAAAAAGAAAAAGAAATATTGTTGAATTAATGGTCAATTATTTTCTTTCTTTTTGGCAAAAAAAACAAAAAAAAACTTTGCAAATTATCGTATATTTGATATTAAACATTATTTTTCACCAAAAAGAATCCAAAACTTTGTTGAATTGTTCTTTGTTGTTTGTGTCCATTGATTTATTTTTGTGGGGGTCTGCAAATATCCCGCACTTTTCTCAAAAATTACTTTGTAAACATTCCTTCCATTGAAGCAATCACTGAAACATTTTTATTTTCTTGTTTATATTGAATTTTTCTAATATTGGAATTAAAGCAAAAAAAAAAAAAAAAAAGATGAAATTTTAATATATTTGAAAAAAAAGATGGAATTTTAATATATTTGAAGCTGATGATTTGAATTTTAAATTGAAGTCATATCAGGTTGGAACAATAAACATGGTTGGCTGTAAATGAAATCACCGGTAAGAAAAGTACCCTGAGACCAAAGCTAGAAGCTGCCAGCCAAGAAGATAGACTCCTGAAGTGGAATGGATACTTCAACAATCTGCTATAACCCGTCCGCTGCTCCCGAGTTAAATAAAAGTCATAATATCAGGTTGGAACAATAAACATGGTTGGCTATAAATGAAATCACCGGTAAGAAAAACACCCTGAGACCAAAGCTAGAAGCTGCCAGCCAAGAAGATAGACTCCTGAAGTGGAATGGATACTTCAACAATCTGCTATAACCCGTCGGCTGCTCCTGAGCTAAAGGGCTCACTGAATTTAGTGATTCTAAACAAAAGAACAAGTCCCCCATTTTAACCTTCGGGCTGATTCTTATCTACCTTCGCCATTTATCTTTTCTTAGCGGAAAAATCCCTTTTCTTCTTTTTATTCGATCTTTGGATCAGTCAGTCAATCTCTCCCGACATTTTTTAGCAGTTCTAACAAAGGAACAGGTCTTCCCTTCAACAACCGAGCTGATTCCTATCTACGCCCACTCTTTACCTTTTCAGTGGAAAAATCCCTTTTATTCTTTTTATTTATAAATTCTGACCGCCAATGAAAAAGATTTTCTTAAGTATTTCCAGTATCTTAATTGTGGGTGGCGACCCGTGATACTTAAGGATAGAACCCAGGTGGATGAGCAGTTCATGACTTGCAATACTCCACTTTGGCCCTATCTTGGGCTAGACGGGCGGTCGGAGAGGCCCCCTCCGATCAATCGGTTGGTCACGTCAAGCCCTAGCACCTATATGATTTTCCCAACCCTATTGCCTTTATGGCAAGCCCCAACCCCTTTTTATCATATGGGTGCTAGAAGGCAGTGGCTGCGGGTCTACATGTCCTGGGAATGACGTTAAACTCTATCTGATGGTGAGGTTCCAGTTCTGGAGGTTTGGGGAATGTGGAGCACCCCTTCATCACCATTGCTCCCTGGTCGACTCTGACCCAGAGTGGTAGTACCTGTTAGGGTCCCATCTATGGGTTAAATAGAAAAATGTATTTATAAAAAAATTGTATTATCCATTAAGAATTGATTTATTTCAAAACTTTATCGGCATTAAATGACCCACTGAGGTTGATATGCCGTAAAACAAAACAAACCAAACCAAACCAAGTATCTTAATTCTGATCTGCCCAAACCATGACCGGGTCACACTGCTTGAAAATCGAGGATAAAAATACTCAAAAAATACATCGACTTCATGTAGAAGACCAAAAGGAAAGGGGGTAAATTTTCAGATGAGATAAGAGTGATACCATCATTGATATTTGCCAATACAATTAATATGTAATCAAAGTCAATGGGTCTGGCAGGGTAACATTAACTCTTAACATCCTATACCGCCTCATTCCACCTGGCCGGAAGTTACATTCATTTTCCTAATCCGACCGAAACGATAGCTTTTGTTTAAATATAATATTAAACAAATTTAGAAGTCTTCGTTTTAAGGGAAATAACGGGTAACTTTAAATGAAAAGGCCATTTTTAGCATTTTTGATAGATCCTTATAGGAATGGGGCTGTGGACTTAGAAAATTCTCAACAGGATGTTAAGAGTTAAGAAATACTGGGTTGCCCTTCTGTAATATGAATGTTCTCTGGGGGGCACAGTTAAGTCTGACGATTTTATTCACCCAGCAATGCTGCACTCTTCTCACCAATACTATCACAAGGTCGTGTCTCTCGTCCACTCGCCACCACAGCCAAAATGCTACTGCAAGCTTTCTCCCGGTTTCTCAGAGCTGGTCAAATAAATACACAATTACAGTGTTCATCTGGGTTCCTTCCTCTGACCAGCATGTGCGACACTAATCAGCACGCGTCAATCCTTCACATCCTGGCCACTCTGGATAGTTTAGTCATTCCCATGCGTCGGGCCACGACTCACGATCAGGAGAATGCGAGTTCAATCTCCGCACTCGCCTCTGATCTTCATTCTGCATGCCAAACACAATGCATAGTGTGTGCGTCAATACCTCCAACCTACGGAGAAAAATAACCAAATATGAATATGTCAAATTTATCTCGAACACCCATATATATATATATATATATATATAATATATATATATATATATATTAAGATTTTGGATGTTTGTTTTTATAGAAGCATTGTTGAACAAATTATTATTTATACTAGCAAATTTATGCACCCTCCGGGTGCAAGTTTTTAAGTTTTGATATAATAAAATATCATGTTAAATTTGAAAGACTAATAAAACTGAATAAGAATGTAGATAAAAAGATTTGGAACAGAGGGGGTATGATTGGAAAATAGAACAACTTTGAAACTAAGTCTTCCATCATTTTTCATTACTCCCATCTTTCATTGGTAAATTTTCATAATTTAACTATTTAGTTAAAATAGGAATTAAAGGATAATATTACAGTTATTTCTTCTTGTTAAAGGATTTCTTTTAAGATTTATCCACGAGATTTTTGCTCATATTCAATAAGATAAAACCAAACAATCAGAAATCAATAATACTAAGCATATATTTAATAAAATCAATTTTTTAAGATCAATATGCAAATTAGCCTTCCCGTTCACACTGTAAACCGCTATTTTGTTGTATATATAAATACAATTGCATGTTATAAATATGTAGATATGGTCAACAGTATTTATAATATAAAACAATTTTATTAATCATTGAGGTTTAAATAAAAATAAAATCATGGAGAATGTGATGTAAATAACAAAGGAAATTGTAACTTGTATAGTAATATAGTTTCGGTTACAGACAGATAAACCCACAATCTCTATTATAATAAGATTTTGCTTGAAGGCAATTATAAATGCATGTATCGCATAAAATTCGATAATTATAGAAAATAATCTTGACAAGTGAATCCCGCAAAGGATGGCTCGCTATGCAGAACACCGTACAGACTGTTTCGACTTTATTAAGTCTCTTCAGCGATGTATACTAACGACTCCCCTCCGACAGGAATCGAAACCGGGACTTCACAGGCATAGTCAGAGACCATATCCGTTCGGCCGCCGGTACATAGCGAACAATCCCTGCGAAATTAACCTTGTCAATGATACTATTACACGCCCCTGCCATAGTAGGTAAGTGGACGTTTATTTTCTATAATTATCGAATTTTATGCGATACATGCATTTATAATTGCCTTCAAGCAAAATCTTATTATAATGGAGATTGTGTTTTTCTGTCTGTAACCGAAACTATATTACTAATCGAGTCACAATTAACATAGTTATTTACATCACATTCTTCATGATTTTATTTATATTTAAACCTCAATTATTAATAAAATTGCTTCACCTTTTTATTAGTGTTGTCCATATCTACATGATATTTACCGCGTACCCCACTTGTACGGGTCAGGCACAAAGTCCCTATTAACGTGGGACCACCCACAAGCCGAAGCTCATGGAGTGGCAGGTGAAAAAATTGCGTCGATCCCGTCGGCATTCCCCCTCAAGGGGGCGCCTCAGGCACTGGGCAATAAACCCAGCCCTGCCCCTTTAAATCGAGGGGGCAGGTGTTGCCTGGGGGGATGGCCCCCTGGGATCGACGCTATTAACTCGTAAAGATCCAGGGCCGAAGCCACTGGACCCCGGCGTTGGCCGGATCTACATACTAATAACATGCTATTGTATTTATATATACAAAAAATAGCGGTTTGCAGTGTGAACGGGAAGGCTAATTTGCATATTGATATTAAAAATGTGATTTTATTAAATATGTGCTTAGTATTATTGATTTCTAACTGTTTGGTTTTATTTCAATGAATATAAGCAAAAATCTCTCCAATGAATCTTAAATGAAATCCATTAACAAGAAAAAATAAGTGTAATTTTATTCTTTATTTCCTAATTTAACTAAATAGTAAAATAAGTAAAATTCAGCAATGAAAAACGGCAGTGATGGAAGAGTAAGTTTCATTTCTATTTTTCTATTATACCCCCACTCTGTTTCAAATCTTTTTATCTGCATTCTTATTAGACTTTCTAATTTAATACGATATTTCATTACATTAAAACTTAAATACTTGCACCCGGAGGGTGCATATATTTGCTAGTATATATATATATATATATATATATATATATATATATTTGCTAGTATAAATAATAAACTTCTGCTCTCGTGACTGACTGACTGACCTGTTTGTGTATGACTGTCTGCAGTTTGTACCACCCTCATTGCACAATGTTAACCCCCCCCACACTGTTTTAGTATTTCCCTGATTGTTCTCTCTCTATTTCTGGTCTGGAAACTGACTAACTACACCGCTGTATATATTCAGAGAGACCCCTCTGTTTAATTTCTAGACAGGACCTCCCGCCAGGTTGTATATATATATATATATATATAATTTAATATACCAAGCGTGTTGGTAAATCCTCGCGGTGAGAAAAAACCCAGCAAATAGTTTGATTGTAAAAATATACTACCAAACATCAACCGGGGAGAAAAAAATCTTTGGAAAAAAGAAAAGACCAAGATAGTCGTACCAACAAAAAGTAATCTATGGCAAGCCCCAACCCCTTTTTATCATATGGGTACTAGAAGGTGGTGGCTGCGGGTCTACATGTCCTGGGAATGACGTTAAACTCTACCTGATGGTGAGGTTCCAGTTTTGGAGGTTTGGGGAATGTGGAGCACCCCTTCATCACCATTGCTCCCTGGTCCACTCTGACCCGGAGTGGTAGTACCTGTTAGGGTCCCATCTATGGGTTAAATAGAAAAATGTATTTATAAAAAAAATTGTATTATCCATTAAGAATTGATTTATTTCAAAACTTTATCGGCATTAAATGACCCACTGAGGATGATATGCCATAAAACAAAACAAACAAAAAAGTAATCTATTGGTACAGTATTTGGCCAAAAGAAAAAACAATTTATATGTATATATATGTATATAAGATATATATATATATTCATACAACCGCTAGGAAAATAAGCTAATAAGTAAAAAGTGCTCAATACCTAAGTAGAGTAAATAATAAAGTACTCATATATATATATATATATAAAAAGATATGAAAACACCACAAAATGCTGTTAAAGTGAAAACATTTTATAACTTAGCTGATATTGAACAATATTTCGATTTTATGAAAATCGTCATCAGAGCTTGTTTATACTCCTTGTTGTTAAGAGCGGAGGCAAAAGTCATATGAGTTCAAAACAAAAACCTTGATGTTGCAAAAAAGAAAAAAGTTATACAATAGTTTCGAATGTGAGCACTTCCGTCGCATTTTTCTCGGTCATCAGATTATGTATATCTTATTGTAACAGTTGTTAAAAAAGAAGATATATTGACAAGATTTGACACTAGATGAATTCTCTTATTCAAAACGGGATGAGTATTAGTCTGTTGACGTTTAGTTTTCAACAAATCTGAAGAAAGGACGCTGAAAAAATGAGTATATATAAAAAGATATGAAAACACCACAAAATGCTGTTAAAGTGAAAAAATTTTATAACTTAGCTGATATTGAACAAAATCTTTTGAAAACTAAACGTCAACAGATTAATACTCATCCCGTTTTGAATAAGAGAATTCGTCTAGTGTCAAATCTTGTCATTATATCTTCTTTTTTAACAACTGTTACAATAAGATATACATAATCTGATGACCGTGAAAAATGCGACGGAAGTGCTCACATTCGAAACTATTGTATAACTTTTTTCTTTTTTGCAACATCAAGGTTTTTGTTTTGAACTCGTATGACTTTTGTCTCCGCTCTTAACAACACGGAGTATAAACAAGCTCTGATGATGATTTTCATAAAATCGAAATATTGTTCAATATCAGCTAAGTTATAAAATGTTTTCACTTTAACAGCATTTTGTGGTGTTTTCATATCTTTTTATATATACTCATACCGTCGGATTCATTTCCTTTCTTTTAACATATATATATATATATATGCAGAAAAATCCCTCCATTTAATTTTTTGGACAGGACTTGCCACGCCATAATGTCAGATTCAGACGTTTTATCTCGGGCTGCCTTTAAAAAAATGTGAACATAAAAATTTTTTCCGACAATTTTTCTCCGAATGTCCTTAAAATAAGAGGATATTAAATTTTAACCCTTTCAAGTTTGGTTGATTTATCATGGACCCAGAAAAAAAAAATTCTTCTAATTCATAATTTCACTAGAATCGAATTTTATGCTTTTCTTTCAACCGATTTCCCCTATTTAAAGTCCAAGAGGCACTTAAGATTCTAACTATGTTATAACCCATATACCCCCTATATATATATATATATATATATATATATATATAAGTAAAGAAATAACAAAAGACATAAAGAATATATATATTTGCTCTGTGACTCTAACATTAAGAGCACACATTGAGCTCTCAAACTGCAACAGGTTTTTTTAAATAAAACTCTTGTGTCGTAAGGAAGATTTCTTCTCTGGACTTTTGGATTATATATATAATATATATATATATATATATGAAGAAAAGGAAGTGAATCCGACGGTATGTAGTATATTAAGAAAATGGAAAAAACACAGGTTTAAATGAGTTGAGTGGTATTCTCTTTTACGACACACACTCTCATACACCGTAAAAGAGAATATTTGACGTCATATTTCAAACCGTCCACTTTTTTCAGCGTCCTTTCTTCAGACTTTAAATTTTGAACATTGATTGATAAACAAGGACTATCACTTGCTTTTCTTGTTATTCTGTGATAAAAAAATTTTTTATCACCTTCCATATACCAACAAATACCCTGAAGATGATCTAATTAATAGATCGAAACACTGCAGCCAATAAACTTACCACTCAACTTATTTAAACCTGTGTTTTTTCAATATATATACTCTATATATATATATATATATATATATATTTATATATATTAGTTCATGTTTGATACTGTGATACATGAGGAAATATAGGGGGTGGGAGATTGTGGGTGCTTAATGTGTGTGGTTTTTTTTTTTTTTTTTTTTTTAGAGGGATGTTAAGTCGTGTTGTTATAGTTTGAATTTGTTGTTTTATAGCTATCTATGATTATTTTGCCTATATATATATATATAAAAGATTAAGGAAAATCTTCGAAGCCAGTGCAATAAATAATATACTGAATGTAAACAGTAGATCCGGCTTCTTTAACATTTCTCCATATCTAGGCAAAATAATTGTTAATAGCTATAAAGCGACAAATTCAAACCCTAACAACGAAAACACTACTTAATATCACCCTAGAAAAAAAAAACAACTGAAAAACACACACCAAGCACCCACAAATGATTCACAATCCTCTCACCTCCTATATTTCTTCATGTATACACACACACACACATAGATTCAGTTTTACTAATGCTTAGTCATCATGTCTCAGCCCACTGGACACACAAGTCACTACCAGTCGTCACCAGCCTCAAACCCAGACTCAGCGATGATACACATGCCTTCCCTCTTCATCCCTGCCCTACAACTGGCAGCCTTCAGGAACAAAAGGACGAAACAGCAACCCCAAAACATGGCTTATACTATATCTGGCTAAATTTTAATACACTTTTTAAATCTCATATTGCTAACCATTGGATATCAGTACCTATCACTCAAAGGGCTTATTGTAAAAATGTTACAACAGAAATTTGATAACTAAAAAGTCAATACAGTAGAACAATTTTTTAAAATCCCACCAACAAAATATAATCGTCCCCTTAACAATATGGCGGATTGACTTACATTTATTCTATGTGAAAACACTTCACAATGAAGTACTAACAAGAATGTTTTGTTTCCTGAGCAAACTTAATAGAATAAAAATACAACATATGGATGAGTGATAAGAATGTTCTTATAAGGAAAGGAAGTGTTTAGTATGATATGTAACTGGTACTGAATGTAGAATGTAAACCCGCCAACAGGCTGGGGATCCAGTAGCTTCGGCCCTGGATCTTTACAAGTTAATAGCGTCGATCCCAGGGCGCTATCCCCCCCCCAGGCAATACCTGCCCCCTTGACTTAAAGGGGCAGGGCTGGGTTTATTCCCCAGCACCTGAGGCGCTCCCCTCTCAGGGGGAATGCCGACAGGATCGACGCAATTTTTTCCACCTACCACCCATGAGCTTCGGCTTGTGGGTGGGCCCACATAAAAGTGTCCTTGTGTCATGCCCTCATAAGTGGAATGAGAGGCAAATACTTGTAACTGGTACTGAATAAGGATATAAAGACTTACATGTTAATTATGTTATAGTGTGCTATGCGACATGAGTTGTAGCGCTCAAAGTCCCCTGTCCATGGACAGGAACACAACAGATACATTGTTACTTCTATCAAAGTAGGAAGAGTGGGAAAGATTTGATTTTTGCCTTGTATTCTCTATATGCTACATTGACCACACCACCTAGTGACTATTGGTAGACACACGAGGTAATTACCTTTCATGTCCCTATTGGTTGAGAGATGTAATCCCAGCAATAGATATAGTGGTAAACTGTGGAATTTATTATTAAACCAAAATTTACATTTACATTTTTACCTTGTCTTCTCTATATGCTACATTGACCACACCACCTAGTGACTATTGGTAGACACACGAGTAATTACCTTTCATGTCCCCTATTGGTTGAGAGATGTAATCCCAGCAATAGATATAGTGGTAAACTGTGGAATTTATTATTAAACCAAAATTTACATTTACAGGTTTGATTTTTACCTTGTCTTCTCTATATGCTACATTGACCACACCACCTAGTGACTATTGGTAGACACACGAGGTAATTACCTTTCATGTCCCCTATTGGTTGAGAGATGTAATCCCAGCAATAGATATAGTGGTAAACTGTGAAATTTATTATTAAACTAAAATTTACATTTACAGGTTTGATTTTTACCTTGTCTTCTTTATATGCTACATTGACCACACCACCTAGTGTCTATTGGTAGACACTGGAGGTAATTACCTTTCATGTCTAGTTAATCCAAAAAAAAAAAAAATTCTTCAAACAACACAAAACTTATTTGGTAATTTATGAGGAAGTGCGTCCCAGTCTCCTGCCTCAGAAATTGCTACCCGGTGACTATTAAAATAACGTCCCCAGCTATGTCGGTGTTACTTGAAAGAAACAACCAATTTAGGGCGTTAAATGTATTTTAGAGGGGGGGGTCTCTTTTTTGGCGTAATTCTTATTTATTTATCGTAAAAGTAAAAGTAAAGTCGACGGGGCGGCCTAAAGTCGGTATCAGCCAGTCAGCGAGGGAGTCTATCCCCTTTTCAATAGCACTAGACCAAGGAGATTGTTTTTTAGCATCTGAGGTGGAGCGCCACACCTACCATCAGTTCCTTACTTTACCGCACAGATCCCTGTGCTACTCATACGCTGAGTTGGCGTAATTTGTCGTAATTCTTGTTCATTTATAGAAATTTGTCGTAATTCTTGTTTATTTATCGTAATTTGTCATAATTCTTATTTAGATATGAAGATGAAATATATAGTTTGGAATAGACTGAGATAGATAAACAAAATAATATAGATAGATATAAACAAATAGAGAAAGATAGATAGATATTTTCTATAAGTAAATGTATTTGTGGGGTGTAGCTTCTTTTTTGTCATAATTCTTGTTTATTTAAACTAAAAACAATTCATTAAACAAACATGAATAAAAGAAAATCTGAGACGACATAGCCGGGGATGTTATTTTAATAGTCACCGGGTAGCAATTTCTGGGCAGGAGACCGAGACGCAATTCCTCATAAATTACCACTTATTCTTCTAAACTTCTAAGTACAAAAATATAAGTAGATATAAAAATTAGTTTGGTTTTAGATAATATGCTTATAAAATATCTTAATACTATGGTAGCCAAGACGTATCAATTCACTAACTTAATAAACAAAAAATTACCACAAATTATCTGATTTTGATCTAATATTTAGTGTTGACTTATTAATCAACTTAGAAGCGGCTAACTTGAAATTTTATTTAAATGAAATATCTTTTTATTTTCCTCCAAACATGCAGAAAAACTAAAACGCTCTAAAGAAAAATTCTTGTGGCTTTTGTTTACAAAAGAATTGATGGGAAAATATGTTAAAACTATGGTAGCTCAGATTGATAATGACTCAGGGAAAGCAAGTGAAATCTAAACGGGTCTCCATACATTTTTAAGTATACTAGCAAATATACACACCCTCCGGGTGCAAGTATTTAAGTTTTAATATACTAAAATATCATATTAAATTAGAAAGGCTAATGAAACTGAATAAAAATTCAGATAAAAAGATTTGGAACAGAGGGGGTATGATTGAAAAATAGAACAACTTTGACACTAACTCTTCTATCATTTTCCATTACTCCCGTCTTTCATTGATAAATTTTCCTAATTCAACTATTTAGTTAAAATAGGAAGTAAAGAATAATATTACAGTCATTTCTTCTTGTTAATGGATTTCTTTTAAGATTTATCCCAGAGATTTTTGCTCATATTCAATAAGATAAAACCAAACAATTAGAAATCAATAATACTAAGCATATATTTATTAAAATCAAATTTCTAATATCAATATGCAAATTAGCCTTCCCATTCACACTGTAAACCGCTATTGTGTTGTATATATAAGCACGTGTTATTAGTATGTAGATATGGTCAACAGTCTTAATGATGTAAAACAATTTTATTAATAATTGAAGTTTAAATAAAAATAAAATCATGGAGAATGTGAGGTAAATAACAAAGGGAATTGTGACTTGTATAGTAATATAGTTTAGGTTACAGACAGACAAACCCACAATCTCCATTATAATAAGATTGTATTTTATATTAAACCAATAAAAATTGATTTAAAATATAATACCCATAATTTAGTTTTAAAATTCATATTTTTAGATTATAAAAATAAAAATCTATTTAATAACAAGCTTTGTTTAGTTGGTTGATGTAACAAATTAATGTAGAAATCCCAGTTTAAATTTTTAAACTGAACAAATATCAATGTATAATTATTTCATTGATAATCTAAAAGAAAAATTAGATTTCACTAGCAAATATATGCACCCTCCGGGTGCAAGTATTTAAGTTTTAATGTAATAAAATATTGTATTAAATTAGAAAGGCTAATGAAACTAAATAAGAATACAGATAAAAAGATTTGAAACAGAGGGAGTATAATAAAAGATTGGAAACAGAGGGAGTATAATAAAAAATGGAACAACTGAAACTTACTCTTCCATCACTCTCGTCTTTCATTGTTATTTTTTCTAATTTAAGTATTTAGTTATAAGAGGAAGTAAATAATAAAATGACAGTTATTTTACCTTGTTAATGGATTTCATTTAAGATTCATTGAAGAGATTTTTGCTTATATTCATTAAAATAAAACCAAACAGTTAGAAATCAATAATACTAAGCACATATTTATTAAATTCGATTTTTTAATATTAATATGCAAATTAGCCTTCCCATTCACACTGTAAACCGCTATTTTGTTGTATATATAAATATAATTGCATTTAGTCAGTATGTAGACATAGTTAACAGTATTAATAATGTAAAACAATTTTATTAATAATTGAGGTTTAGATAAAAATAAAATCATGGAGAATGTGATGTCAATAACTAAGAGAATTGTGACTTGAGTAGTAATATAGTTTCAGTTACAGACAGAAAAACACACAATCTCCATTATAATAAGATATACAATAGAGTAATTAAAAAATCTCATAAAAGATGTTTTTTTACATTTAATTTTCAGATTTTGGGTATTTATTTTCTTCCAAAATCTATCATTAAAAATTTTTTTTTTCTATTAACACAACAGGTCTTTTATTTATTTTTATTTATACAGTAATTATTTTATAATGACTCCTTGACTGGAAGTCTATATAAACAATATTTACTTCATTACTAGAAGTAAGGAACCCTATAACCTTCACCAATATTTTGCGCCACAAAAAATAAGTGGGGGTCAAAGTTATGTGACCTGAAAAAAAACCCCAGAAAGTCTTTAAATAAAATAACTGGTACATTAAAAGATTAATTCATTAATAAATCAACACTGAAAATTTCATTAAAATCGGATAATTCCCTGATTTTTTGGTAATTTTTTTTTTTTCAATCAGGGGTAGGGATTCAGTTTTGTAAAATAAACATCACAATTATTAGTACCTAGTGTATATAAAAGTTTTTTTTAATTATTATTCTTTTTAAATTGCTTACCCACCCTGTCGGCTGGGGCGTTAGAATACACCGACTGCACCTCTGCAGAGTGGTAAGACTCCCCCAATGGGGCCTCCTGTTGGCCGTGGGTGGCGACCCGTGATGCTTAAGGATAGAGCCCAGGTGGATGAGCAGTTCATGACATGCAATACTCCACTTTGGCCCTATCTTGGGCTAGACGGGCGATCGGAGAGGCCCCCTCCGATCAATCGGCTGGTCATGTCAAGCCCTAGCACCTATATGATTTTCCCAGCCCTGTTGCCCTTATGGCAAGCCCCACCCCTTTTTATCATATGGATGCTAGAAGGCGGTGGCTGCGGGTCTACATGTCCTGGGAATGACGTTAAACTCTATCTGATGGTGAGGTTCCAGTTTTGGAGGTTTGGGGAATGTGGAGCACCCCTTCATCACCATTGCTCCCTGGTCCACTCTGACCCGGAGTGGTAGTACCTGTTAGGGTCCCATCTATGGGTTAAATAGAAAAATGTATTTATAAAAAAAATTGTATTATCCATTAAGAATTGATTTATTTCAAAACTTTATCAGCATTAAATGACCCACTGAGGTTGACATGCCGTAAAACAAAAAAAAAAACAAACAATAAATTGCTTACTTGTGTGTCAGTCCTGAATTCCTTTAAGGATAAAATTTGATTGTTGCGAAATTTGGAACTGATATATTGGTTCAACTGTTGGAGCAGCAGTAAACTCCATTAGGTCTCTTCACTTTGAATACCGGACTTTAACTCTCTAAGCAGTGGTTTCTGGTTTGCACACACACCAGATTTATAATGAGAAAAAATTCTAGGAAATGATTACGTACTTTTTCTACGAAAGTTTAATTGAATTTTTAGATATGATAAAACACCCTGACCTTGAGACCAATCCCTATCTATTATTATTTATGTAGTATGTGTTTTTTTTTTATGTACAATTTTAATGTTTATAAATTCTTGTACTTATATAGTTCTTATACACAGGGGTGACCAATAAAATATTTATATTTACTTATATGTTTTTGTATTTAGAAGTATAACTTTTAAGGCTTTTTAAACAACATTTTTATTTTTCAATCCATATAATTGGAGCTCAGAAAGCTTATCGGACTGACCGTCTCAAAAATCTGAACTTTATCTTGCTTTATCTAATACTAGAAGTGACTACACGACGTCGCCTAGGTAGAGGAGGGGGGGTAAAAAGGTAGTCTCGCAGATCCATTATTGTTGAATCACGGGTTAGATCCTTGCAAGAGGCCCCAATAAAATCTCTTTGTAAAAAAGACTTGCCTTCATCCAGCCACTCTGAAAAGAAAAATTAATGTCTCCTATTTAAAATACTAAATGCAAAAAAAAAATCCATGTTGTTATCATTTAAATTTTATTTTTTTAATTATCTTCTCGAATATAAATCAAATCTTCATTATTTTTGCTCAAAAACCAAACCCTGGTGATATTTAATGTGGATATATATTTACTTTGTCGTTTATTGTTTTATTTTCGAAGTTTCCTCCGGACATACAGATACACACAACTGCCCTTTATATATGTATAGATTAGAAGCGGCTACCCTGTATCGTCTGGGTAGAGTGGGTAAAAAAAACCCTGTTGTATTGATTTGTTTACTTTGAAGATTTACAAATGCTGACATTTTTTAATAGAATTTCAATGCTATTTATATGTACTAGAAAATATATGCACCCTCCGGGTGCAAGTACTTAAGTTTTAATGTAATAAAATATCATATTAAATTAGAAAGACTAACGAAATAAGAATGAAAAAAAAAAAAGATTTGAAACAGAGGGGGCTATAATCAAAAAATAGAACAACTGAAACTTACTCTTCCACCCCTTCCGTCTTTCATTACTAAATTTTCCTAATTAAACTATTTAGTTAAAATAGGAAGTAAAGAATAAAATTACAGTTATTTCTTCTTGTAAATAATTTTCTTTTAAGATTTATCTCCGAGATTTTTGCTCATATTCATTAAGATAAAACCAAACAATTAGAAATCAATAATACCAAGCACATATTTATTAAAATCAAATTTTTAATATCAATATGCAAATAAGTAAATATGTAAACCGCTATTTTGTTGTATATATAAATACAATCACATGTTAGTATTAATAATGTAAAACAATTTTATTAATAATTGAAGGTTTAAAAGAATGAAATCATGGATAATTTGACGTAAATAATTAAGGGAATTGTGACTTGAGTAGTGATATAGTTTCGGTTACAGACAGAAAAACACACAATCTCCATTATAATAAGATATTTGATTTTTAAACATCTTTGAATATAAATCAAATCTTCATAATTTTTGCACAAAAAACAGAAACTGGTGATATTTAATGTGTATAATAATCTTCATACAATGACTGCTATTTACACAGTAGCATTGCAACCAACAAAGCCTTCATCAGATGATGACTCTGGGTTCAGGCATGGTTTCGGGGCCGAAGCATCATGCCCACTTACCCAGAGCGTCCCAGCAGTATCTCATGATACCATCAGACTTTGTCGGTTTGATGTCACAATATAGGACTGCCATATCCATGCTGATGCGGTTAGAGCTTTCTCCTGAATCTTTTTTAAGTATTTCCACTTGTCTGGTGGAGAAAGTCCAAGTTTAGACAAAAATGCCGAGGTTGAGTTGGTAATAAATCCCCAACATCCGACTTCAATGGGAAATACATCTGTTATCCATCCATTTCTGACGCATTGTTCACTTTAATTGTTTTATTTTTGTAGTTTCATCTACTCCCTACACTTTCATGGAGTGTGGAGTCACTAAGAAATATTTCAACACAAATAAAATGAGGGATCTGTTTAAGAATATAGATGACATTTTATACTTCTTGAGAGAAATAAATTTATATCAATAATCATGAATCAGATCTAAAATCATCATCATCATCATCATCATCATCATGTCGCGCAGTTCGCACGGATATCCATGACAATCTCTCGCCAACCTTCCCTATCATTCATCGACTCTGGGAGCTCCTCCTCGCAGCAGCCAGCATCCATACATAGTTGGTCAATGTAGGTCCTGACTGGGCAGCCCACATTAGCGTGTCCATGTGCTGGCTTCCATAATAGTACATCGCTTACGAGCTTGTCCTTGCTTCTCCAGCAGTGTCCTGCATGCCTAGCCCATCTTACTTGTATGGTTTGTGAGATGGGGGGCAGGTGGCCATACAGTTGCTTTTTTGTGGGGTGCTGCTTCCACGACTTATTCAGGACCGCTCGCAGCATTCTGGTGCAGCTCCCATCTAGCTTATTCTCAAGGCGCTTCGTTATGGTCCAGGTGGTACAGCCATACAGCAGTACTGACACAACCACAGCCTGGAAGAATCGTCTCTTTAGCTTGTCGAGGAGATTGGATTTCCATATGACTGATAATTTTTTGGTGGCCAACCATGCCTTTCCTATTCGAGTGTTAACATCTAAAATACATTCATGAAATACATCTACAAAAATTACACCAGCAAAAGAAACTTGAATACCAACTTTTATCTCACACTCTAACAGTTTTTGGCATTAAATAATCCACAGGGTTATTATCTATTAATAATGGAGATTCGCTTCCAGTTTTTGTCTGTAACAAAAATTATGTCACTGCTTATGTCACATTACTCAAAATCGTCATAACATAGAATAAATACACTCAAAATTTGAGCATGCAACATTAGACAGTCCTCATTGTTTTTTAAAACAAGTTTTAATAAATACATGACTGGTATTATATATCTATATATAGTTTGTTTTATTTCAATACATTTAAAGTTTACATTTCAAATTGTTTTATTTTTTGATCCTTTAATGAATTTGATGATTTTACTTACTTAGGGTACAAACTCGCTGACATTGAATTTTTTACTCCCACCCCTCAGGCAATATGTTTCAGAAATCTATTTTTACATCGCCCGGAGGGTGTTTTTTATTTTGTACTAGTAACATTAAACAAACCAAATGGAAAAAAAAAAAAAACAAAACCAAATGAAATTAATGAAAATAATTTATACCAAATTTTTATTAAAATGACTTGTTTTGGCATTAAATGATCTGAAAAGGGTTGATATGCCGTAAAACAAACCAAGCCAAAGTTTTGTTGTAAGTTTTGTGTGTAAGTGCAGAGGAAAAAAAGGTTAAGCTTTTGAAGAAAGAAAAACCACAATTTTTGCTACTACAAGAAATTTACTGACCAAATAGTACAAGGTACAAGGGTGAGTCAAAAAGTAATGCCATTTTGTTTAGTACAGGTATAATTACCAACACAGGAACAGGAATCATACATCAAAATGAAGCTGGTCTTCTGTGGATCACAACCCTACTTCTCCACATAGGTGAGTCAAAAGGTAATGCCATTTTCTTTAGACGGTATAATTACCAATACAGGAACATGTATCATACATAAAAAAGAAACTGGTCCTCTGTGGAGGTAACCATGAGGGGTCAGTTTTGAATGCGTTGCATTAAGAATCTTTGACTAAGCAAGAAGAAGAAAGAGAAATTCGCCTTTGGAAGGAGCTTCAAAGAAGGGAGAAAAAAGAGCACATTTTCTGCCACACGTAGAGAAGTAAGTATATAATTTTTTATTGTATTTTTTATCTTGTATTGTTATAGAAAAAATTTCCTGCTTGAGGATTTTTATGCAGCTCACTAGCCTTAGCCTTAGTTTTGTATGCTGTGCTAAAAGCATTTGTAAATATTGATAAATTAGTGTCTCTTTTTTTTTTTTAATTCAAAGTTATTTATTTCTCTAGTGCTAGAGCTTTTTAAGTACAAGAAAAGATATATATATATATATGTGTGTGTGTATTTGGGCAGCATTTTTTTCATTTATACATGTAGAATTAAACAAAAGAAACATCTCCTGTTTAACAATTTTATTTTTGATCTTTTCGAGTTTTCTGGCCAACTTTTTAATATTTGGGTGGAATTCGTGGATAAATCCACCAAAGTTCGAGTCCCGGGGACTTTCGGCACTTCGAAGTGCCATCATCAGGGGTGATGTGTTCCAGTTTAAAAAAAATTATATTAATGTAGAGGCTGGGGGGAGAAGAATTGGTGAGAAAGGTGTTATAGGCATTTTTAAAAAACTGGAACACATCACCCCTGATGATGACACTTCGAAGTGCCGAAAGTACTTGGGACTCGAACTTTGGTGGACTTATCCACGAATTCCACCCAAATATTAAAAAGTTGTCCAGAAAACTCGAAAAGATCAAAAATAAAATTGTTAAACAGGAGATGTGTCTTTTGTTTAATTCTACATGTATATATATATATATATATATATATATAAAAAGCTACACACATGCTATTTTTGAAAAAGGTTTTTTTTTAAATACTTAATTCTTATAAAAGTTTTGAAAAATGTTTGAAATCATTTGCAAAGACATTATCTTTTAATAAAATATTCAAATACTTATTATGTCATAATCATTAGTACATTTTGAAATGGAACGCTATTAACGATAATAGAATGCTTAGAATTTTTTCATGTTTTCATTTCATTATTCATTTGAAAATTATTTTTGGATAAAGCATTGTAACATCATACTGAAGAAAAAAAAAGAAACATTAAATGTGTATATATATATATATATATATATATATATATATATACAAGATAAATCTAATGAGTCAGACGAACCTACTAAAAGTTTCGCTTAATGCTTTTCAGGGCTAAGATCCGACTCTTAGCCCTGAAGAGCATTAAGCAAAACTTTTAGTAGGTTCGTCTGACTCATTAGATTTATCTTTATTATTTGCTCTACTTAGGTATTGAGCACTTTTTACTTATTAGCTTTAGTTTTCTATGAATATATATATCTTATATATATATATATATATATGCATATGCATATAAATTTTTTTTTCTTTTGGCCAAAATATTGTACCAATAGATTATTTTTGGTTGGTACGATTATCTTGGTCTTTTCTTTTTTCCAAAAGTTTTTTTCTCCCCGGTTGATGTTTGGTAGTATATTTTTACAATCAAACTATTTTTTCACCGCGAGGATCTATAAGTTAGGTATATTATATATATATATATATTGGTAAATATATATGTGTATATATATATATATATATATATATATATACCTACATTTAATGTTTCTTTTTTGTCAATTTCTTAAGCGGAGTTCAACGGGTTTGAATTCAGAGTTTTCCTTCTCCTAGACTGGTTGCCTAACCAAGATTAAAGATCCCAGTCTGCCCTAGTATTTATCCATAGCTGGAGGGAGAGTAGGATTCATACCTTTATTATTAGCGCTAAGTGAAATGCAATTAGCACGTCCAGGATTTGAACTCGGGGTGACGAGTCCATTTCCCATGACTTTAACCATTACACCACGCGCTTCCAGGTATGTAGGTGTATATATATAATAGATATATCCTCTGAATATTTTGTTTTTGACTTTTTTTTTAACCTTCCCTAATGAAAGTGGAGGTAAATGATTTTTAATTATTTTAAAGATAATTCCATGAAGAATTAGATTTTGTTTTGTAGAATTACATTACTTACTTTCACGATTACCCTCGTGTTTCTCCATGTAGCTGCTAAGTGGTGTTCCAAGCGAGAGAAACAAATTCTATATTTTTGACTGTTTCTCTCATACATTTGTGTTCTCTTTCATGCCGCCACAAATTCTTATAACACCTCACATAATAAGTTCATTTTGACATTTTTGACATAGTGATTCAGTTATACAATTTTTTGACCTCAGAAAGTGGACAGTTTTTTATTTTTTTTATTGTTACTCTGAAATAGAAATATTGTTAGATACTTGGCAAAATTACCAACAAATATTAATTTTCAGTTTATTTCAGTATACGACTTGATAAGTTTATAATCTGTATTCCCTTAAAATAACAATGAGGTGAAAAAAAGTGTATAACTGAATCATTATGCAACAACTTTAAATCAATACAAAATCAATTAATGCTGTCGTATGATTTAAAAAAAAAACCAACAAAATTCTAAATAAATTAATGTATTCAGTTATATATTCCTTAGAGTTTCATTTTTATTAAAAGTGTTAATCCCATTTGAGAAATTAAAAATATATACATTGGACTTCATTTCATATTCCACTAACATCTGGCCAGTGTTGGTGTAAATTAGGTATACCCAATTTTTTGTCTGCTTTTCATTTTAAAAACGAATTAAAATGAATTAAATCGGTTATTAAAGGTTAAATTTTTGTCTAGTAACATAATGAGTATCAGTGAAAAATCAAACTAATATTACAGATGTAATTTATTTTTAATACATTTAAAACTATTTTTTCAGTCAATTTTGCTCAAATATATCTTAACATGGCTGCTGTAGTTGCCGTAAAATCTGTGTTTACAAAATGAATTTAACCTTCTCGATTAAAAAAAATTTAAAAATCAGGGAGTTATTCGATTTTAATAAAATTTTCAGTATTGATTTATCAATGAATGCATTTTATAATGCATCAGTTATTTTATAATGCATCAGTTATTTCAAAACTGTCTCATTTAATTAGGTATTTATGCTATGATGAATTAATATATAAAATTCATTTATAATATGAATATCATGATGTTAAGTTTAAAAGTTCATATTTTTTAAAATCTAAAAACGTATTTATTTTTTAATAACTACTTTACTTTATTAAGGAATTCTAATATTTTTTGTTGAAAACTCTATTGAAAATTTAGACCCCCCCCCCTTTAAACAGAACAAATATCGATGTATATTTTTTTCTTGGTTAATAATGAAAAGTAATTCTATTCAATAGGGAAAAAAAACTGTGATTAGAAAATCAGCGTAAAAGGCGGAGATGTTAACTCAATGTTTGTTTTTTGTCCACATAAATGTGTACCAATTCCGCCTGCACGAGTCGAATAGAGTAACCTCCCTTGGTTCTTAGCGCTCTTCAGCGTAAACAAACATGGCCAAGTCGTTTGCGAACCAGAAAGAAAATTGTCTGTTAAAAGTTGATTGCAGTCGTAAAGGGGTTATTGATTTGCCGATTCAGGATTTATGCCAGTATATTAATTCTAATAATCGGTTGTTTACGACGAGTTCCTGTTCAGGAAGGATCATTCTCTTTGAAGATGTAAATATATGTTTCCTTCTTCTCTCTCTCTCTTTCAATCTTTTCAAACACGTGTTTCTTCCGTTTTACATTTCAAAGGTATCGGCGCTATTTAAGTACAGACAAAAAAACAAATGTAGTAAAACACATACACGGAAAAATTAAAACGAAAGCATGACCAAAATTCAATTTAAAAAATGAATATTAAAAACTCGTTTTTTCTTCTTCTTTTTCTTTACTTTGACAACAAAAAGAAAATAATTGATTTTAACGCAGATATGGCCAAAATTATCATGTGAATTAAAATTCAACTAAACTCGGAAAAAATGAATGAAAGTTTACGTAAATCTTCTGTATTATGAATAGGAAGGATTTAAAAAATCAGATGTAAAAATTATTGGTAATAAAGGACTATTTGATCGTAAATTCATACCATAAAATAAACTGAACCCCCATTTTATGTCCGTGTTTTTGCAATAAATGTTTTATTTTTCTTGTACCCGTTATTTTACAAAACTGAATATATTTTCTCTATTTATATTAATATTCACTTCAAAAGATTTTATTTTGTGAGAATGGTTAGTTTTAAAGTGGGGGCTCGTTTTACAATTTAGGCATAAATTGGATCCTCTTTTTAAGACCGTAATTTTGTTTTTTCGTCGACGATGATTAAAATCTGACGTTTTTATTTTAGAGTAGTACCAAAGCCAAAAAGAAAAGAAATAACAACAACAAAAAGTAATATTCAACTTTTTACTGGTAAATTCCTGCCATAAAATTAGGCTTGGGCATTTATGGTAGGAATTTACGAGTAAAAAGTTGAAGTGTAAAAACGAACCCCCACTTTAAAACTAAACATTCTCACAAAATAAAAGCTTTTAGAATATACACATTGAAGTGAATATCAAAATAAATAAAGGAAATATATTTAGTATTGTAACATAACGGGTGCAAGAAAAATAAAACATTTATTGCAAAAACACGGACATAAAATGGTTGTTCAGTTTATTTTATGGTAGGAATTTACAAGCAAATAGTCATTTATTACCAAATTATTTGTTTAGGTAGAGTCTTTAAAATAAAACTGGAGAATTTTATAAATTAAAATCTGTATCTGTGAAAATGGTGAATTTTTGTCGTTTTTTTCTCTCCTGAAGATGTGTTCTTTTCAACGTGATTTATTTCATTGTTATAATTAAGAAACTGATAGAATCATTTTTCATATGTAAGTTTAGACTCTGTTCCATAGGTATCACCAAAATACGTTACGTGATCAGTTTAGGGCTAGGGACTGGCAAAATGAGCCTAAAATGCGTTTTTGACAAAATGACTTTAGCTCCCTCCCCCCTACAAAAAATAATTTACCAAAAATCAGGAATTATCGGATTTTAATGAAATTTTCAGTGTTTATTTATCAATGATTGATCTTTATAATACATTATTTATTTTATTTCAAAACTTTCTCATTTTTTCAGGTCACTTAATTTTGACCCCCCCCCCCCATACTTTGGGAGTGTAAAATATTGGCGAGTTGGTCCTTGATTGATACTAATCACAGTAGAAATAAAAAGATAAAAGACCGAAGTTGTAAATAGAAAAAAAAAAAAAAAAATTTAAGTGGAATATTTTATAAGAAAATAAGTACCGAAAATCGGAAAATAAAATGTTAAATAATAAATAATACATTTTTTGGAGAATTATTTTTTACTCATTTCGATAATTATTTAATTGGCTATTATCTAGGTACCACCAGACCGTTTAGGTCATCTTGAATAAAACGGAAATAGATATTTCCGAACTTTGTTTATCAAAAATCTCGTTAAAAAAAGATCGTACAGGGTTGCTACAAAGAAAAATAGTTAATTCAAAGATCAAATTATCCGATTGGGAAAAATTACATCGTTATCTTAAAAAATAAACAAACCTATCCATATTACGTGCGAAAGGGTAATTTTCAGGCCGCGATTTAGAGAGAAAGAAATACATATTATTACCCTCTTACAGTTATGCATCTAAGTACGGATGGGTGTAACGGACAAACTTTTTTAGCCAAATTTTTTCTATTAAAATGAATAAAATCTTTAAAAACTTTAATATTACAATTTAAAATGAATAAAAACTTGAAAAACTTTAATCTTAAAATTTCGCAGTGAAATTGACGTTAAAAAATGTCTTCGGTTTTAGTATTAATTCTTAAAATCGAAAATAAAATGAAAATTTGAATATTTTTTCTAAGAGAAAAACTGATAAAACAATCATTCAATATATTTTTTATTCTAATTGGTCGTAAAAGTTAAATAAAATATTTTTTTACGCTCAGAAAAACAAACTTTAGTTACCGAGAAGCGTCTCGTCATATGTCAGTTTTGCTCTTCCGTACATTCTAAGAATCACATATTACTATTCAACAATAAAAATTACAAATTCTTTTAAAAATATTAATCGAGCACGGATCGGACCAACTTTTAGTTCACCTGAATTCTAAAATTCATGTTTTTAAATATCCGTGAAAAATTTTGATTTGTACCTCTCTTTTTT
>CM042163.1:12264882-12368272 GCA_023376005.1 Doryteuthis pealeii
CTTGTGTATCTTTGTAGAGCATCATTATAGCAGCAACAGTTTCTTCTGGTAGCCCGTATGCTAGTAGTATTTGTTCCATTTTTCCTCTGTGTATGGAATCAAATGCCTTGGAAAAATCTACGAATAGTAGCGTTGCCTCTAGATTCTTTGCTCGAATCCCTTCTATGATTCGTCGTATAGTCAGGATCTGAGAGGTTGTGGAGAATTTCTACAGAATCCGTTTTGGTTTTTCCTAAGAATTTTCTCTATTTCGGGTCGGATGCGATTAAGAAGAAGGGCATTATAGATCTTGGCTGCGATAGCCGTAAGAGTTATGCCTCTGTAGTTTTTAGCTATTCCTAGGTCTCCCTTTTTGGGGAACGGGAGGATGCATCCTTTTGTCCATTTATCTATTCTATTTTGTCTATATACTGCATTGCATAGCCTAAGCAGTATGTCGCTGAACTTGCCCATTTTCCATACCTCCGGGGGGTATTTCGTCAAGACCCGCCGCCCTTCTACTTTTTAGTTTATTTAAGACTACGTGGAGTTCTTCTGTTGTAAAATCCCCCAGTTTTATGTCTAGTTGTCTATCTATGATCTTTTGAGTGTTATTTACCATGATTTTAGGTGTGTTCCCCAGAAGTTTCTGGAAGTGGTCTTTCCATTTTTGGAGTCTTTCTTTTTGGCTGTTTGCCTTTAGTTTTGATCTAGAGGTACTTTTCCTACCACTAATTTCATTTACTGTTTGCCATGCTAATCGCGACTGTCTGTCTTCTACCGATGATCTAATATTATTTATTTGTGCTTGTATATATTCTGTTTGTTCTTTTTTGTATGTTTTGGTTAATTCTATTTGGGCTTTCCTAAGGTTGTGTAAATTGGTGTTAGTTGGGTTTGTTTTTATTGAGTTGGGCTGCTTTTTTTATATAGTTTCTTTTTTCCCTAACTGCTTCTGTCTCCCAGGGAACAGAGTGTTCGGCTTTTAATTTGGTTGGTATGCACTCGGCTGCCGCTTCTAAGTGAGCACTAACAAAGTTTTCGTATTCCTCGTTTGGTGTGGAGCTTTCGGATGTCTCCTGGAGGATATCGAATTTATTTCTTTACTGTAACAGCGTAGCGATTGCAAATATCGCTGTTGGCAAGTGTCGACCAGTCGTATCGTTCAGATTTGCTGGTTTGTTTTTTGTTTCTACGTAGGCTAAGTCGTAATTTTGCTGTGACTATTCTGTGATCGGAGGATACTCCTTCAAAGGAAGAATACGCTTCACAGTTCATTGCACTATTTATCCATTTTTTGTTTATTAGGATGTAGTCTAGTTGCGCTTTTGTGCTATTTGGGTACGTGTATGTCCATAGTTTGCCCTTCCGTTTTTGGAATTTAGTGTTCAGGCAGACAAGCCTGTTCTCAAGGGAGAACTCGGCTAGGAGATCACCGTTCCTGTTTGGGGTGTTGTGTAGGCCGAATCTATTGTTTTTGTTTCTTCCTATCTGTGCATTCATGTCTCCCCCAATTATCAGTACGTTATGTTTGGGGGTGTGTCTGCATAGGGAGGATAGCCCATTGTAAAATGTTTCAATGTCCGTTTCGTCGCTGACGTTTGTTGGGCTGTAACATGAGACTATAGTCATGCAGGGATTGCCATTAAACGTAGCACTCATGATTCTAGGTTGGATTTTTTCTATGCTGTTAAGTGATTTTAGCGTTCGAGGGCTGAGAAGCATTCCTACACCTCCTATAGTTGCATTGACGGAGTTTTTCCATGCAGATGCTGACACAAACGTCCAGCCATTTCCAGATTTATGGTATTTTAGTTCTACATCACCATGGTCAAATCTGTGTTCTTGCACACATATGATGTCTATATTATTTTTGGCTGCAGACGCCATGAGTTCGGGGAGTTGGCCTATCGCTTTTAGTGTTCTAACGTTAAATGTTGCTAGCTGGAGTGATTTTTTTACATCTAAGTAGGTTTGTATTGAATTTGGGTTCTATGTCTGTCTTATTAGATATTGCGGTTAGGGTTATGTCTTCAGTAGAGTGTGTGTCTTGTTTGTCTGTGGTGAGAGTGGTGTGATTTAGGTGTGTGGTGTAGTTGGAGCCCCGTAATTTATTTATCGAACACTGGGCCGGTGCTCGAACCTCAGCAGAACGTGTACTCTTTTTGATAGCAGGAAGTACGTTGCTACAGGTTTCCTCAGCTCTGTGAAATGTCATGAAAAGTTTCGGTTAGGTCGAGGTTATCGATATATATCGGTAGCTGTTTGACTCATCAATAGGCGCTGGTCTTAGAGATGAGGAGCAGTAGTTGCCTAACTGAACTGGTTGATCCTGGCCGTTGACCCGTTTTGAGTTCTTCCGCCCAGCATCTTATGATGTACGCCGTTGGCCTATTTAGGCTCTTCCACCACGCTGCTACCCATGGTTTTGTTTTGCATGCTGTCAGGGCATGTAAATTTTTGCAGGAAGAAGGAGAAAGACAAAAGGATAAGGAGACAGGCGAGGAAAAGGGATCGAGGGGAATAGAAGCTATAGAAATAAGTGTTAAGTTAGAAATAAGTTAGAAATGAGTTAGAAGTAAGTTTTAACTTAGTATAAGTCCACAAGTCCCCTCCTATATTAGCGTTAACGAAGGTGGAGCAAGTGGCGGAGAGAAGTATGGGGAGAAAGAGGGGGGGATAAAAGTGGTGGCTACATCAATAGAAGGAAAAGTTCATTAGCGGCTATTTTTAGAATATCGAAACCATAAAATTCATTCACAGTGTTAATTCCACATTCTAATACACAATGGTTAAAAGTTAAACGAGTTTTAGAACCAATACGAAACAAAATATTATTTTGAAAGTAAGTCTTTAAATTCAATTTAACAAATTAAATCGTTCACCTTAATTCGCTTCGCTTCGGGTTGACTTAACCATCAGTACCTTGGTCAAGGAATGACATGTAAATTCAAGATTTATAGCGACTTAAAAGGGTTAACACGAGGAGGTAGAGGGGGGGGGGCAGTAGACGAAAATGGAGACATAAGAAGCAGAGAAAAAGAAAAGAAAAAAAAGAAAAATAATAGTAATGGGTGCTACATCAATTGAAGAAAAGTTAAAGTTCATTAAACGGCCACTTTTAGAATATCGAAACCATAAAATTCATTCACAGTGTTAATTCCACATTCTAATACACACACATATATATATATATATATATATATATATATATATATATACTGTAAAAATTAGATTTTTTTTTATTTATGGTGTGCCTAATGATTCACATTGTCCAAGACATTGATCAGTTGTTTTGTTTTTTTTTATGTAACCTTGCTGTTGTCTGTTTAATTTTTGTTTTGTTTGTTTTTTTATATTTATTATATATGTAACCTTCCTGGGGTCTTTATTCAGATTCCTTTGTTTTTCCCCCATACATGTAATTTTGTAGACCATGAAAAATCAGTTCTGTTCTAAAGATTGCAAATAAACAAAATATTACCAAAATCACCCGTGTGTTCTTGTTTTAAATATTATCTACAATTTTAAATAAATACAAGTTTTAACAATTTTTACTTGAATTTCTATCATGTTGAAGTATGATCTCCTCTCACTTCATCTCACAACTTCTCTTCACTGCATTTATCTACATGTTTCTTTTCTGTTTCCTAATTTCCTGTGCACATCTGGAGTCTTCATGTCCTGGGTATGACATTAAACTCTTACTTAGAATGCACTTCTGCAGAGGGTAAGACTCCCCAAATGGAGCCACCTGTTTGCCGTGGGTAGCAACCCATGATGCTTAAGGATGGAGTCTTGGTGGATTAGCAGTCCATGACCTTCAACCTACACTTAGACCCTTACTTGGGCTAGACGGGTGGTCAGAGAGGCCCCTTCTGGTCAATTGGCTGGTCACGTCAAGCCCTAGCACCTATATGATTGCCCCAACCCTTTTTATCATATGGGTGGTAGAAGGCGGTGGCTGAGGGTCCACAAGTCCTGGGAATGACGTTAAACTCTATCTGATGGTGAGATTCCAGTTTTGGAGAATGTGAAGCACCCCTTCATCACCATTGCTCCACTGTGACCTGGGGTGGTAGTACCTGTTAGGGTCCCATCTATGGGTTAAATAGAAAATTTGTTTACAAAAAAAAGATGAGTTTAAAAAATTTTCCTTCCAAACTATCACTACAACTGTTTCAAAACTTTGCCAGCATTGAATGACCCGCGGTTGATATGCCGTAAAATAAACCTGCGTACACCTACTAACCCAGGTTAAAAATGTGGTATGGGTAACCCAAAGCCAAACTATTTTGGACCTTATTTTTCTAATGCAGGTATTGTTGAATGGCAGTCACTCTAATGGTGGACAATCGTCGTATATGTAGTCTGTTGCCAACTTTCTTCCTCTTTTGATAAAGAGTTCCTTCTACTGAAACAGCCCAAGGGAGATAACTACATTGCAGCTTTTTTTTTTTTTTTTTAAGTTGGGGTGTAGCAATTTTAGCGTAGATGCTCCTCTTTTGATCAGGGAATCTGCCAGTTGTAGTTTCCCAAAATACCTCAATTTCCCCCTCTGGTACCATCTCCCTCAATCTTGCCATGTTCACTCTCAATCTTCTATCACTAACAATATTTATAGTGCTAAAAACACTAGTTAGTGATACATTGTATATCATCGTACTGGTGGTAGTACAGACATACCAAAAGTTTCTTGCACCAAAGAAGAAATGAAGAATCCTGCATCTGCTGCCTCACTAAATGCCAAAGTTTCAGATGCTAATGGACATTTTGTAACTGTGTCCAACTTTTTAGATTGCCAGCTGATAGGTGCCACCTTCCTGTTCTCACCTTCAATAAAAACAACAGGTATCATTGGGAAATGGGTTTTTTGTAAACCGTCCAATATAGGTAGTTTTACATGGAGTGCAGCTGGTTTAAATTTAGTGTTTTTCACTTTAAACTATTTATAGACCATATGACCTTTAGGCACCCCTTTTGCGATCTCGATTCATAAGGACTTTTTTTTTTTTTATTTTTTTTTTTTTTTTTATTTACACTGTCAAAATCCGGTTGTTTGTTAGGGTTTTATGATTTTAAAAAAAAACTCTAAAAATCGTCTGTTAACAACTAACCAAATTTTGACGGTGTAAATGTCCTTATGAATCAAGATCGCAAAAGGGGTACCTAAAGGTCATATGGTCCCTATTTACCTTGCTAAGACTAAAGAGCGCAATCTACCCTATTTACCTGATAGAACAGATCATTCGTGCTTTTCTCAGGAGCATTAGCAAAAAATGAAACTTCCTAATCCAGAATTTGAACTTGGTTTGTCCAGTGCGTTTATGATAACCATTACACCACAAGCATATATATCTTTTTGTGACTCAAGCTTATTTTCCTCTTGATCAGGTTGTGAACTTTTCAGCACAACATCATATATAGACTAAGGTGCAGATGGTGTAACGGTTATCATCGTAGAAAATGAACATGGTGACACATGTTCAAATCCTGGATGAGGCTGGTAGCATTTCACATAGCGCTATAATATCCTAAGATATGCCACCAACTATTCTCCCTCCAGCTATAGGTAAATAGAAGGGCAACCAGTCTAGGAGAAAAACCTCTGAATTCAAACTTGATAAATACATTTTCAAAAATCCTTAAAACTTTAAATGTCAGTGGAATAACAATTCTATTGCACTGCAATTTTTTAGTGGCATTTGAGACCCAAGGGGAATTTGGCTGGAATGACCTCTGTAACACAATTTGGCAGGAATGTTAACAGTGACGTGTAAATTAGCATGGGAAAGTTTTTAAGAGGGATATAAGAATTGTGTGTACGTGGTGTTTTTTTTATTGGTCGAGCTGTGGTGAGCATGTTCAGGGAGTTTGGAACTGAGTGAGATGTGGGCTCTTCCGCGGGGGCAGGAGGATTTTTTTGATTTTTTTTTTTTTTTTTTTTTTTTTTAAACTCATGAGAAAAAGGTAAGTCACCTTGTTTTATTTCTTTTAAAAAAATCTATAAATGGCACAAGGCAAGGCATCCCAATTTGGTTTCCAAACATTACAAAATGCCAGTCAACTTAACCTCAGCCCAGCAACCGGATTCGAGCCTCTCCACGTAGCACAGAAGATGAGATAAGTATACAACTATTATTTCTATATGACATTCTATTCCTACATAAGAGCCATAATGCTGCATCCCAATATGTAGGTATACCCAAAATGAGGCTAAACTGCATTTTTTACACCCTTATGTTGGGGGCGTAAAAAATTTTTCAAGTTGGTCTTATAGTTTTCTAATTACAGTATAAATAGAGATAAAAGACCAAAGTTATGAATAGAAACAAAAATAAATTTTTTTACAGTGGCTTTTCTATGAGAAAATAAGTACTGAAATCAAAAATAAAATGTAAAGAATAATAGATAATTAATTTTTTGGAGATTTTTTTTTTACTCATTCTATAATTATTTAATTGGCTCTTATCTTATAAAAGAAAATTATACATTGATATTTTTTTCTGCTTAAAAGGGGGGGGGGGTTTACATTTTCAATCGAGTTTTTCTTCAAAAAGTATACTTTGATGATTATTACATTGCAAATAAGGTTTGCATTAAATAGATATTTATTTTTAGAATCTAAAAATATAACATTTTAAACTTAACATCAGGCTTTTCATATTAAATGAATTTTATATATTAATTTTTCATAGTAAAAATACTAAATTAAAGTTTTGAAATAAAATAAATGCATTATAAAATTCATTAATTTATAAATCAATACTGAAAATTTTTAATCGAATAATTGCCTGATTTTTGGTAAAAAAATTTTGCAATCGTGAATATTACATTAAAATTGTAAACAAGCTGGCGGATCGCGTCGAAATTGACCAAAACAAATCCCTTTAAACGGATTAAAAATAAACTGCATATGTAATGATTTTTCTTTTTTTAATGATGTCATTATATTACTACTTATCGATTTAGACAAAAGTTTGACCTTAAATTAATTTAATTCATTTTAAAAATTTGTAGCAGACGACAAATTGGGTATACCTACAATATGAAAAATGTCAACGTTTCAAAGTCCAATGAAATTTTAGTTTGTAATCAAATGTTTTATTGTTGATAATTTTAAGTAAATCATTAAAATATCAGAAACTGTAGAAAGAATTTAACCACTTATTCATATTTCAGCGCATCTTTCTCCAATCTTCATGTTTGATCTGAGATCAAAGTCTTGACCTCTTAACTGGGAATAGGTAAGTATTTCAACTTTATGTATATGTGGTCAAAAAGTGACATGGTGTTGTTAGCACTTTCCGTCCACTAAGGACGAAGGTGTAGTGCCCCCCCCCAAACCATCTGCGCAGGCCAATCGCTGAGTAATGGTCTTTGGTTCACTGACTGCACACAAACTCTGATACTTTCTGGGGCTGCTGTTTTCTCTCCCTCGTTCTGGCTCTCTTTACTATGAAGGTTACTCTCCTCTTCATGCCTTTGTTGGGTTGTCTTCCCTTTGCCTGGAAGAGTTATCTTCCCTCTGGGTTCTCGTTTTTGACCACCAGGGTTTTTTTGTATTTAAGTGCCTGTTTTGAACTCTGGCCTCTCTTCTTCTTCCGCGGCACCTCACACACATGGGTTAGACATTTATGTCTACACCCTTCTCGTGTGGGGGCTTCTGCCCCCAACGCAACATAAGTAAGTGACATTGCTTTATGGACTCTCCATTACTTCTATATGTACATTTAGGTATCTCATGTATACCTCCTTATTGTATCTCTATTCATGAATGTGTCCTTTTTTTTATATCTTCTTTGTATTTCTGTTATATGTATCATTTCCATGTGCCTGTGTAACACCCTTGGTCGGAGTTGTTTGTTCAACCAATTATAATTTATATTATTACCTTGAACTCAACACCTTGTTTAATATTATTAAGGTGCTAGATTTTCTGCACCAACCTCCCATATGTTTGTGGCATATTGTCATGTCTCTCCCGCAGACATGTTTAAAGCATAGGCATGGTCTACCTACCAATCGAGGGCCCTTTACTCATTCGCCATACAAAAGATCTTTTGGGATGTGGCCATTTTCCATCCTCAAGATGAGAGCTTTAAATTTAAATAAGTCGTGTCAGTTAACAATACAATTTTTTATCAGCAAGTTTTGGCTAAGACAATAGAAAACTTACTGGGAGTATTTTGGGGAAAAAATTTATTCTCTGTTCATTTCTGTCTTTGTAAATACGGTTTCAGTATCAATACCCTCATTCCGGCGATGGGTAAATTGTAAGGCAGACTGGGGTATAATAAAGTTTTGATTGCAGAAGGAAAAACTAGAATCCTTAAAGGTTTGTGTGTGTGTGTTTTGGGACAAAAAAAATAATCATTTTTGTAAGTTGGTTTGTAGTAGACTTGGAAAGTGAAATTATTTTGTGATCTAATTGATAGGATATTTTAAAGGTAGATTCTTTTTCATAAGTAAAATTTGTTTCCATAAAATTCATATATTTAATATATTTACATAAATTTTATTTATGAAAAAGAATCTAACACCACCATACTTTCTTAAACATCCTATTAATTAGATAAAAAAATAATTTAACTTTCCAAATCTACCACAAACAATGTGTATTTAAATAGTATATCCTCTTTTAGACATGTTTCATTAAATCTACAATTTTTGTGGAGATTAAAAAGATGCTATTTCTACATTATTAGCTGTGATAAACTCACCTTTCATCTCTGTTCTTTCATATGGTGGGTTTTGTAAAAGTTTTCAACATGATCTGTCGGGCAGTGATTTTTATGGGCCCCATTCTCTTCCTTCACAGGTAACAACCAACCAAGCTTGTCAAAGCTTGGTTTGGATTTAATTATCCTTCTAGACCAGTTTCCCTACCAAGTATCAATAGTTTGGGGGGGGGTATGCCTTTCCCAAGGGTATTAACACAAATCATCATCATATCGCGCAATTTGCACGGATATCCATGACAATCTCTTGCCAACCTTCCCTATCATTCATCGACTCAGGAAGCTTCTCCGCGCAGCAGCCAGCATCCTTACATAGTTGGTCAATGTAGGTCCTGGCTGGGCGGCCCATGTGCTGGCTTCCACAGTAGTATGTCACTTATGATCTCGTCCTTGCTTCTCCAGCAGTGTCCTGCATGTCTAGCCTGTCTTACTCGTATGGTTTGTGAGATGAGGGGCAGGTGGCCATACAGTTGCTTTTTTGTGGGGTGCTGCTTCCACGACTTATTCAGGATCGCTTGCAGCATTCTCATGCAGCTCCCATCTAGCTTATTCTCAAGGTGCTTCGTTAGGGTCCAGGTGGTACAGCCATACCAGTACCGACACAACCACGGCCTGGAAGAATCGTCTCTTTAGCTTGTCGGGGAGATCGGATTTCCATATGACTGATAATTTGTTCGTGACCAGCCATGCCTTTCCTATTCGAGTGTTAACATTGCTTTCTGTGGATGAGATATTACTACCTAGGTATGTGAATTTTTCTACTGACTTAAGAGGCTTGCCGTCAAGTGTGGAGATGTCTCCTTGCCTTTTGAAGCTCATGAACTCAGTTTTATCAGTGTTCACATAAAGGCCGACATTCTTTGCTGCCTCTTCCAGGCTGTGTAGAAGTGTCTCAGCCTGTGCCGGTGTATTTGCAAGAAGCGCGAGGTCATCAGCATAGTCTATATCTGTGACAGTTTGTGCAGGGTATCGCCTGCTTCTTGCCTTTCTGAGTGTGAAACCTATTTCTTTTATAGTATCTAGTGAAATTCGGAGTACATAGTCTAGGCATATGATAAGTGTATATGGTGCTAATGTATCTCCCTGCAGGACCCAGCGGTGATGTCAAAGAAATCTGTCTCGCAATCAGGTGAGCATTTAGTGTCTTTGTAGAGCATCATTATGGCGGCAACAGTTTCTTTGGGAAGACCATATGCTAGTAGTATTTGTTCCATTTTCCCTCTGTGTATGGAATCTGAAAAATCTACGAATAGTAGCATTGCCTCCAGATTTTTTGCTCGAACCCCTTCTATGATTCGTCGTATAGTCAGGATTTGAGAGGTTGTGGATCTATTTCTGCGGAATCCGTTTTGGTTTTTCCTAATGATTTTCTCTATTTCGGGTTGGATGCGATTAAGAAGAAGGGCATTATATATCTTAGCTGCAATAGCAGTAAGAGTTATGCCTCTATAGTTATTAGCGATTCATAGGTCTCCCTTTTTTGGGAATGGGAGGATGCATCCTTTCATCCACTTATCTATTCTATTTTGTCTATATACAGCATTGCATAGCCTAAGCAGTATGTCGTTGAACTTTCCCATCTTCCATACCTCTGGGGGTACTTCGTCGATACCTGCTGCTTTTCTACTTTTTAGTTTCTTTAATACTTTGTTGAGTTCTTCTGTTGTAAAATCCCCTAGTTTTATGTTTAGTTGTCTATCTATGATCTTTTGGGTATTATTTTCCATGATTTTAGGTGGGTTCCCTAGAAGTTTCTGGAAATGGTCTTTCCATTTCTGCAGTCTATCTTTTTTGGCTGGTTGCCTTTAGTGTTGATCTAGAGGTACCTAATCACGACTGTCTGATGTTATTTATTTGTGCTTGTATATATTGTTTGTTCTTTTTTGTATGTTTTGGTTAGTTCTATCTGGGCTTTCCTAAGGTTATGTACATTTGTGTTAGTTGGGTTTGCTTTATTACGTTGGGCTACTTTTTTGATATTTCTTTTTTCTCTAACTTCTTCTGTCTCCCAGGGGAAACAGTGTTTAACTCTTAGTTTGGTTGGTACACACTCTGCTGCTGCTTCTAGATGAGCACTAACAAAGTTTTCGTATTCCTCGTTTGGTGAGAGGCTTTCAGATGTTTCCTGGAGGATATGAAATTTATTTCTTACTGTGACAGCGTAGCAATTGCATATATCACTGTTGGCAAGTGTCGACAATTCGTATCGTACAGATCTACTAGTTTGCTTTTTATTTCTACACAAGCTTAGTCGTAATTTTGCAGTGACTATTCTGTGGTCGGAGAATACTCTTTCAAAGGAGGAATATGCCTCGCAGTTCATTGCCCTATTTATCCATTTCTTGTTTATTAGGATGTAGTCTAGTCGTGCTTTTGTGTTATTTGGGTGTGTGTATGTCCATAGTTTGCCCTTCTGTTTTTGGAATTTGGTGTTTAAGCAAACAAGTCTGTTTGCAAGGGAGAACTCAGCTAGGAGATCGCTATTTCTGTTTGAGGTGTTGTGTAAGCTGAATCTATTGTTTTTCGGTTTTTCCTATCTGTGCATTCATGTCTCCCCCAATGATCAGTACATTATGTTTGGGGGGGGGGTCTGCATAGCGAGGATAGCCCATTGTAGAAGGTTTCTACATCTGTTTCGTCGCTGGCATTTGTGGGGTTGTAACACGATACTACAGTTATGCAAGGATTGCCATTAAACGTAGCACTCATGATTCTCAGTTGGATTTGTTCTATGCTGCTAAGTGATTTTAGTGCTCGAGGACTGAGAAGCATTGCTACACCTCCTATAGTGGCATTGACGGAATTTTTCCATGTAGATGCTGACACGAGTGTCCACCCATTTCCAGATTCATGGTATTTTAATTCTACATCCCTATGATCAAATCTGTGTTCTTGCACACATATGATGTCTATATCTTTTTCAGCTGCAGACGCCGTAAGTTCGGGGAGTTGGCCTATTGTTCTAACATTAAATGTTGCTAGCTTGAGTGATTTTTTACATCTGAGTAAGTTTGTATTGGGTTTGGGCTCTGTCTGTCTTATTAGTTATTGTCGCCAGGGCTGTGTTTTTAGTGTAGTGTGTATCTTGTTTGTGTGTGCTGGGAGTGGCATGATTACCTAAATCATACCACTCTCAGCACATGCTCTCAGTGTGATGCATTTGGAGCTCCGTAGGTTATTTATCAAACACTGGGCCGGAGCTGGAGCCTCAGTAGAACGCGTGCATTTTGTGAGAGCAGGGAGCATGTTTGCAGCATGCTTCATCTTTGTGAACTGTCATGAATGGTTTTTGGTTGGGTCATAGATATCTATCGGTAGCTGTTTGGTTAATTCCTCAATAGGCGCTGGTCTTAGAGATGAGAAGCAGTAGTTACCTGACTGAACTGGTTGATTTTAGCCGTTTACCCATTCTGGGTTCTTCCGCCCAGCATCTTGTGACATATGCCGTTGACCTATTTAGGTTCTTTCGCCGTGTCTCACATCCACCATGCTGCTACCCATGGTTTGGTTTTACAGGCCTATGTGGCATGTAAATTTTGCAGAGAGAGAGAAGAGAAAAAAACTAGAGAGGGAGAGAGAGATGTAGAGACATATATGATTCCTCGAATTCGTTTAGGATTATATTATCATGTTAGAGCAAATGGTCAAATATTAGCACGGAATTACAAGCATATGAAAATCCATGAAACAAAATTAATCTGATTGTACAGCTTTAAAAATTAATTTAACAAAATTAAATAATTCACTTTATAGTTGCTTTGGAATTTCAATCCAAGATTCGACCATCTTTGCTTTGTGAAAATTAAAGGGAAATGAAAACAGCCTTATCTCGAATTTGAACTCACATAGTCCATTTAACATATATACAATAAGAACTTTGACTTTTTTATCAATGGAAATGCACTGCACCACTGGAAGAAGTGTGGACTGCAACAGGAACTGTTAAAAAATAAAACCTCATTTGGTCGTATTCCATGAGCCTATGAACTTATCAGTCGACCCTCATAATGTGTGTGAATCTACATTTTTCTATATTTGGATGCCTTATATTTAAGAATCAAAATACAGGGTGACCCCCCCCCCCCAAAAAAAAATTGGGGATGGAGCACCCTATATATATTGTAGATGTAATGAAAGTAACGTACCTCGGAACACAAAGCGTGCGCGGACGAGTCTGGCTTGCATCGCAGGAAAGAAACATGGCTGCTGTAAGCACTACCTTTAATAATGGGCGATCTCGAACCGGCGAGAATAATATTGCACGTATGCAAATTCTCACGAGATCGGGTGTGTATAAAAACATACGGCGACGGAGAGACAGGGGGTCAAGCGATTACGTACGACAACTGAGAAACAGCTAGCAGTATTATTTTGACTATTGCGACAGGCCTTTCGAGGATATATTTGTGACATCATTACTAGTGTCATTGAGGAGCGAGTTCGATTCCCACTAGAAGCTATTTCGGCATTATGGTCTTCGACCCCAAGTTGATACCCCTTTTTGACGGGACCGATTCTGGGCAATCGGTAGTTGAATGGGTAGAGAAGGCGGAACTAGTGTGTCAGCTGAGCGACGTGAAGAGAATCGAGTGTGTGGTTCCGATGCGCCTTACAGGTGGTGCATATGCTTTTTACCAACAACTGAGCGACGAAAAGAGGGCCAACTTCGCCTGTATAAAAGAAGCCTTATACACAGCGTTTGCCCTTAACTCTGTGACAGCTTACAAGCAGTTTGCGGCACGCCGCTTGCGTCCGGGAGAAACGGTCGATGTTTTCTTGGCAGAGCTGCGCAAGCTTGCAGTTCTGTTCGGAGGTATGCCAGAGCGGGGTTTGATATGTGCGTTCATTGCCGGGTTGCCAGAACATGCAGAGGAACTTCTCCAGGCCACATCCCGGGTGGATGACCTGGGCATATCAGAAATATTGGCCCGCGCCCGAGCAATATTAAAAGACAGCTCTGCAGGTATAGGGCTGGCAGCCGCAGCAACACATCCACCATGTTGTCAGGCAAAGGAAACTGCTGCCCAAACAAAGTGTTACGCATGTAACGGACCCAATCACCTGGCTCGTGATTGTCTCATGCGACGTGAAAGTCCCAGACCGCGAACAACCCTCACCTGTTACCGGTGCAAGCGACAGGGTCACATTGCTCGAAATTGTCCGGGAAACGGAAAAGGGGACGATTCTTCAGCGCCAGTCTCCTCCCAAACCTCAACTGAGCGGCGCGCTGCCTGTGATCGCTGTACGGATCAATGGGAGGATGCGTACCGCCCTCGTGGACACTGGTTGTACGCAATCACTGATACGCATGGCATGCTGTCAGACGTGGCGAAAAGAGAAGGTGCAGGTACTAACAGTGGGTGGAAGGACACTCAGTTGCTGCGGAATTGGAATAGTCCAACTTGGCGTAAGCAACAGGAACCCCCTCGACATTAAAGTTCTCGTCGTGGATGGGGGGTTACTAGGATTTGACTTGTTGCTAGGATTGGACGCAATCAAGCAGCTGGGCGGAGTGATCATTACTAGCACCGGCGACGTCAAATTTCCCCAGTCTAGCGAACCGTTCTGCGCTGCCATCCGGATCAGTGAGCCTGACTTCTGTGCAGAGTATGATGCACGTGAAAGAATTTGGACTGCATCGTGGAAGTGGTCCGACAACCAGCCACCAGCCGCGTTGAAAAACAGGCTAGCAGGATATACCATCCCTATCCATTTCCAAGAGGAGTACAATCGCGAACTGCAGAGTTGGATAGACAATGGCTGGCTGCTTCCGTACCCTGAAGACGAGCTTGGACCCCCCAAGGGTCTGATTCCGTTGATGGCTGTAGTACAGGAGAATAAACACAAAGTTCGACCAGTCATGGACTATCGCGAGCTGAATGCGTATGTGGATGCGTACACAGCCAATGCAGACGTTTGCGCCCAAAAGCTGAGGGAATGGCGACAGCAAGGGTCAAATGTCGCTATAGTAGACCTGCGCCGTGCTTACCTGCAAATTCACGTTGACAAGTCTTTGTGGCCATTCCAAACGGTGAAGGTTAACGGGCAAAGGTATTGCCTTACCCGTTTGGGGTTCGGGCTGAACGTGGCTCCACAGATCATGCGATCCGTTGTCAAAGCTGTGATCGGGCAGGATGAAACAATCAACAGCGCTACCTCGTCATACATCGACGACATATTCGTCAACGAGAGTGTATGTCTGGCGGCTCATGTGAAGGCGCATCTTGAGCTGTTTGGGCTGACCTGTAAGGATCCGGAGCAACTAAGTAGTGGCGCTTGTGTGTTGGGCTTGCATGTCTGGGAGGAGTACGGCAGACTCCAATGGCGACGAGACGGCGAGTACCCGACAGCTCCTGACGTACTTACACGTCGAAGCATCTTTTCAGTGTGTGGGTGGCTGACCGGGCATTTTCCAGTGTGCGGCTGGCTCCGTGTTGCAACAGCGTTCTTGAAACGGAGAGCGAACGCCGTAACAACAGGATGGGATGACGAAGTTGAAGACCCTCCACTGCGTCGGATGATGGAGATTATTGTGAGGACTGCACAAATTGATCCGGCACACGGTGACTGGTGCGTGAACGGTTGGGATGTCACTGTGTGGTAGACGCAAGTTCCTTGGCCACCGGTGTGGCTATTGAATATGGCGGAGCCATAGTTGAAGACGCAAGCTGGCTACGACCAATACACTCAGATCAGCACATAAATCTGGCAGAGCTTGATGCAGTGTTAAGGGGTGTTAACCTGGCATTACAATGGAAGGCGAGAGTGATTCACCTGCGGACGGACTCGGCCTGTGTGCAGAGATGGATTTTGGACACTCTGTCTGGGAAAACGAGGATACGGACTAAAGCAGCATCAGAGATGTTAATAAGACGCCGGCTGAGCACGCTCCATGAATTAGCTGCGGAGTATGGACTAACAATCGACGTGGTGCTCGTCAAATCTCACGCAAACCGAGCTGATCCACTTACCAGAGTGCCCCAGCGATGGTTGGATGCAATCCGTAAAGAAACGGAACCCACTGAGCCAGTATGCGCCGCGTCCATAGGAGAACTGGATCCCGGTCGCATTCGGACTATTCACCGATCTTGTGGACATTATTCCCGGCGTGAAAAAAAACGCACACTCTACTTCGCAAGGTTGGTTAGTCCCAGGTCTCTAAGGCAGCTGTGCGGGAAGTAGTCAGGGACTGCGAGGAATGTCAATCCATAGATCCGGCTCCGGTAAGGTGAGGACGGGTAGACTGGACGTATGTGAGAACTGGAGCAGGGTCGGGATGGACGTGACCCACCTTGAAGGTCGGCATTACCTAACGTTGATCGACTGCGGTCCCAGTCGATTTGCCATTTGGAGACAGTTACTGCGCCAGGACTCTGCCAGCATCATCCGGCAGCTAGAGACTATATTCTACGAAAGGGGGCGCCTGCCGAATTACTCACGGACAACGCCACGGCCTTTTGTGGAGAGACATTCACTAACTTTGCCGAGCACTGGGGTGTCCGGATGAGATTCCGATGTGCACACGTGCCGTCGGGTAACGGGATTGCAGAGAGATCCCATCGTACGATCATGCGCATTGTCACAAGAACCCGGTGTTCAGTGATGGAAGCAGTGTACTGGTATAATGTAATCCCAAGGATGATACAACAATTTCAACTGCACCAGCTAATGCGATACATACATACACGTCCCGTATAAAGGGCATCGATGTAGCATCGATAACAGAAGACTTCTGGTCTCTCTCTTNAAAGAGGAGAGATATGTCAACTTTAGAAGAAAGTCCTCAACAGAAGCACCCACTGATAGCATAAGCAAGTTCTTAATTAAGAACAGATATAATAGCCCACTCGGATAAGGAGCTTGGTCAAACCCAGTCTGTTTGGATGAAGATCAATGGTGGTGACCATCCATCTATAAGACTCAAGCCATATTGAATCCCACTGTACAAGCTGGAGCTAGTAGAGGGGGCAGTTTGGACGAGGCTGACCGAGAAAAGACAGCCTTCCCATGCCATGTAGGGCTTTATCAGTTTAGGGTCATGCCCTTCGGATTGGCTAATACACCTGGGTTTTTTCCAGCAACTCCTGTCGGTGGTGCTGGAAGGGCTAGAACAGTTTGCTATGGCTTACCTGGATGACATATTGATTTTTCAGTCAAAATTTAAATGAATATGTTTTTTTTCTAATAAAAACCAAATTTCTAAAAGTTAAATTCAAATTAATTCAAATATTTAAGGTTTTTCTTAGGTGGGGAGGGGCGTCACAGTTTATGCATTGGAAAAGCTGAACTATTACTTGAATGGTGCTACTTTTGTAATTAAGACTGACCATAAGCCCCTTCAGTACTTATTTGAAGCGGATTGGACCAACAAGAAGATTCAACAATGGGCACTTAAATTAAGCGGGTATAACTGCAAGATAGAATACTTAGCTGGTAGAGAGAATACATGTGATGACTTATCATCACGGATTCCTAAGCAGTTGGAGCGGGAATCGATAAGCGTAATACCAGAGGTGGATGATCGAGCATACCAGATAAATGTGACCAATTCCCACCAAATAGAAAGGAGACCAAGCATTACGATGCAGCCTGTGAGGCCCCAGAGCAGCAACCGTTAGGAGAATTAGTTAGCGAGTACCAGATGGATGAAGAAATTAAGACACTAAAAGAAGCGATAGAGGCAGGAAAGATAACACAGGCCTGTGCAAGTAGGTACTGATACAAGATGATCGGCTATACTACCTCTCTAATAAAGATGAGGAGGTTAGGCCCCGATTATATATCCCCCAGATGTTACGGAATAATATATTAGAACAGTGCCACGATGCAATAGGACACATAGGCATAGATAAAACCTATGAGCTTATTAGTAGGAAATATTGGCCTAGGCTGTATAAACAGGTAACGGCATATGTGAATAGCTGTGTCACCTGCCAGGTTAGAAGTAGTAGACACGAGACAGCCCCTCTTGTGGAGATGGATGTCCCAGCTTATCCATTTGAAAAGGTTAGCTTGGATATATCTGGCCCATACAGTGAGACCTCACAGGGAAATGTCTATATAGTTAGTTTTGTTGATTGGTTAACCAATTGGCCCGAAGCATACGCAGTGGCAGACAAGAAGGCTCAAACGGTGGCTAGTTTGATCTTGACTAAGATATTTCCACATTATGGGGCTCCCTTGGAGATAGTGATGGACAATGAGACCGAAAACGTGAATGAAGTTATGAAGGAAACAATGATGAGCCTCAATATAAGCCATATCACAACATCCCCATATCACCCGTAGAGTAATGCACCGTTTTTTGGGTGACATTCTGTCCAAAGTGACTGAAGGTGACAGACACAACTGGGACCTGTATCTGACTCAGGCATTAGCTGCTGTGAGGTTCTCAATGTGTGAGACAACAAAATTCTCCCCCTACTACATGCTGTTTGGGCGTGATGTGGCCCTACCGGTATAATTTTTGCTGAAACCGCGTAGAAAATACATGGGGGAGGACTACCACCGACTTATCATTGAACAGCAGCATAAAACCTTTGTCAAGCCTCGGTGCAGAAAAAGAGGAATGAGGCTATCAATAAGGACCGCCGAAAAATAGAATTAGTATGTGAGGTGTTTGAGCATATGTTTGCAACGTGGACAGGTCCTAGAGAACTAGCAGACGACACAAGATGAACGGCCAGAAGGAATGCAAGATCGGATGCAGAGAAATGTGCAAAGAGGCCTTGCAGCCCGCCAGTGGTGTCACATATGTATACTGCATGCCTTTTTCCTTTCGGTCTGTCTCTCAATCTTTCGTGGACCTTTTTTAATCACGTGTCCCCGAGAACGGCCTCTTTGGAAGTGGGAAGCCCAGCGAACGGACGTAACTAGCAGATTGTCCCGTCATAAGCACTGAGTGACGAACCCCTTAGCTGCGAAAAAAGGACATTGGCCGGTTTATTTCATTTGAAACCCTGCAGAATTCTTAGAGGGCAAAAACGGTTCTTCTTTTCCGTTGACGAAAAAATCGTGGTTTCCTCGCACGGTCCATCCCTTTGAAGAAAAAGCGTACGACAACAAGTGAAGAGAGATACCAGCGCAGAAGACCCTGTCCTATTCTTCTTCTAAGAGCCTTGTTCTTTCAAGAGAAAGTACAAGTGACCGAGGGAAGATTTATCTTTCGTTCAGACCTTATTTTCAACCTCGGGAGCCTCCTTGGCGAAATAAGAACAAAATTTTGTTTTACGGCATATCAACCTCAGTGGGTCATTTAATGCCAATAAAGTTTTGAAATAAATCAATGGATAATATAATTTTATAAATACATTTTTCTATTTAACCCATAGATGGGACCCTAACAGGTACTACCACTCCGGGTCAGAGTGGACCAGGGAGCAATGGTGATGAGGGGGTGCTCCATATTCCCCAAACCTCCAGAACGGGAACCTCACCATCAGATAGAGTTTAACGTCATTCCCAGGACATGTAGACCCGCAGCCACCGCCTTCTAGTTTAAAGGGTTATTTTATTGTGCAATTCCCTTTCGTTTCTGTAAGTGAAAACCCTTTTTTCTTCACATTTTTGTGTTACTCGACCCCTAAATTTTTGTTAGTCATGCATGAGAAATTTGTGCAAGTTTATTTGTTTTTTAATGGTCTGTGATTCATTTTTGCCTCATTTTTGGCTTGAGAAGCAGATGAAGCCAGACCAGGCTGGCGAGCAGACAAAGATGTGATTGCTTGAGGATCACATGAGCGGATCGGGCTAGCTGAGAAGATTAACGCAAATACGGGTAGCCGACAGATAAACTGACTTCAGCCAACATATTCGAATAACTTAGTCGACAGAACACCTTGATTACGGGTCCATCATTCCCACAAGCCTTGAGAAATAATTGTTTGTATTCTTTTGTTATTTGAATATAAATTTTGTTAAGTTTGAAGAAAAAGAGTCATTTTTTTTTATGGCCGCCGTTAACCTTGGAAATCAATTTCTATAGCAGATTTCTAGTCGTTTGAGATCTTAACACAACGTGGGCATTCGGATAGACTTCCAGCAAATATAGAGACCCGCAATCCTTGGTTGATGCAGAAAATCTGATCTTGACGGCCAATTTCGGAAATTCTGTGAGCCCTTTAGCTCAGTAGCGACCGACGGGTTATATTTGGTGCCGTAACGACCAGGATTCTTTTCAACTGGACTGCGACCACAGTGAAAAAAAAAAAAAAACCCAAGAAGAAACCACCCCAGGAACCCAGACAGCAAGGACGCTGGAACATTGAGACCCGGCAACCCAGGAGCTTGGAACTAAACGACAGTTGTTTAAAAAAAAATAAAAAAGAGACTAGTCAATTTGACTTAAAAAAAAAAAGATTCTGAGAGAACCAGCAACCCAGAAACAGAGGAGGCAAGGATCGTTTAAAGGTAGGACACTCTTTTGGTTTTTCCATTTTCTTTGTTGTCATATATCTCTTGCCAGTGTTTTTTAGGATAATGAGTGTGAGTGGGTCTCAAGATAGTTTGAATTGAATTTTGTATATGAGTGTATGTTTGGACTCTTGTGACATTGAATAGAGGGTGTCAGGAAGCTGATAAGGGTGGAATAGGAAACCTTCATAGAATATTAGGTGGGATGCGAGTGCCATTATTTAAGGGTGATTCTACCAGACTGCAAGACTGGTTAGAATCGATAGAAAAGAAGAAATTAATATATAGACTATCAGATAGGGAATCGGTGCTGTTAGCATTTGAGGCAACAGCGGGACCGGTTTCTAAATCCATAAGAAGATGGATTGAAGAAAGTTCCGGTTTGGGATGGGAAGACTTAAAAGGGAGAGTAATAGAAAAGTACGCTAGTGTTCGTACTGAGATAGAGGCAAACAGGAAGTTACTTAGGCTGAAGCAGGAATCTGGAGAAACTCCTTCAGAGTTAGGTGAGAGAGCGACCGAATTGGCGTTGCTTGCCTACCCGGAGGAGGCGCCTCGGGGATGTAAGGTGATCCAGGCCCAGCTGGTGGATCTATACATAGATGCCTTACAGGACGATGAAGTGAGGAATGAGATACTTCGTGGGAGACCGGCCAGGTTGGCCGATGCGTTAGAGCTAGCCCGAGATGGAGAGAGATTCTGGGATCGATCTCGAATTAGAAAGTGCCAAGCTCAGGAAAGAATTCAGGAAGGAGGGAAAAATATTTGGGAAAGAAGGGTCCCATGTCCAAGAGGGGGACGAAGAATACTCTAGGAAATAAGTGAAGATTGGGAGGAAGAAATAGACCCCAGGCGTGAAACATGGTCAGTGTGGCGTGGATTTCATAATCCCCCAGAGACATAACAGGACGGTTTGTTGGACCTGTAAGGGTGATGGACATAGGTCCGTAGAGTGTCCGACAGGTAGAAATAGACAAGAAGCTGGGTAGGATAGACGGAATAAGGATGGGCCTAAAGAATCTCCAGTAGCTAGTCCCAAGAAATCAGGGAAATGCCTATGGAACGACCAGAGTAATTAGGACCAGGGTGGCCCCAATTAGATCGATAAGCTTTAGATGTTGGAACTGTGGACAACCAGGCCATATGTCTGCCAACTGTCCTCATAGGAAGTGCTGGGTTTGTGATCAGTTAGGTCACGTTAAGAAGTCCTCTCCCAGGCGAATAAGAAAAGAAAACAGGACTGGATATAGAAATAAGACGAATTGTTGGAAGTGCTTTCGATTGGGCCACATTAGTAAATACTGTTTCAGTAGAACAGAAAGTAAAATAGAATCGGAAAGTTGTGACTGAGGCAGGAACGGATAATGTAAAATATCTGTTGTCAGTCCCAATGTCTGGAAAGACACAGGGCTGGAGTAAAAGAAAGAAGATAGTAAGAAAAAGAGTCGGAGAGTTGTGACTCTGAGGTAAGAACAGATGATGAAAGATATCTGTTGCCAGTCCCAATGTCTGGAAAGATACAGGCCTGAGAAAACGGAAGACAGAAGGAAAGGCTCAGGTATTCTCGCTCTTAACTGGGAGAAACAACTGACCTGTAGCGTTAAATTAGGAAAAATTAAAGTAGAAGCTTTAATTGACTCTGGGGCATCTGTGTCACTGATTAGTAGGGTCGTTTATGATCGCCTGAAGAACCCGGAAGGAATTAAAGAAATCAGACCTAAGTATTAGTCAGGTTAATGGCGAAAGGTTGACAGTGTTAGGTATGACATGGCTACCATTAAGGGTAGGATGGGTGGAAAGAAACCACAAGCTGTATGTAGTGCCTGGTTTGCACAATGAGCTAATTTTAGCAAGAGGTCCAAACCATAGAGACCCAGTGGGAAGGGATGGGGAACTATCCGAAGGGATTAAGGCTGCTACAACCTAGAACAAAAAGAGCAGTGCTTCCCATAGTGGGGAAAGCGCTTAATGTCCTTTTTGGGACAGTAACAGAGGCAGATCTGCAGTCGATCAAACAAAAGTTTTGAGATATAGGTGAGGGCGAAAGGGTTCTGGTTCAGGAGGCCAAGCGCAGTTTGTCTATATTAAATGTCACAAGGATAGACCTAACTATAAATAGACAGGCCATCAACCGGTTAGTTAAAGGTGTCCTGGATGTAAAATGGGAACTGAGTGATGTTTCACAGTCCTTGTCAATGGAGCTGCGGAAGCTAAGGGGTTTTGTGAAGCAGTTCTTGCAACTGTCCATGGCAATTAACCGACTGACAGATTTCACAATCACTGAGACTGTCACTTGAGCATGTTAAGACTCAGCTAGACATGCTTTTCCTGGGGCATTTATCACCTAGCTTGGTGGCCCCTGCTCACCTCCAGACATCCTGCTTAGGATCCAGACTGAGCTTTCACACCACCTTCGGTTGCCTTCTGATCCCACCAGGGAGCTATGGCGCTATTACAGCTCTTTAGGTTGCGTAACATTGGTGGCGGAGGGCAAAATCTAGCACTAGTACCCGTACCACTTCTAGATAGGGATAGTACCTTTGAAGTCTTCCAAGTAATAAATCTGCCCATCCCCTACCCTAAACCGAACCAAAAATTAGGTGTTGTAGCTAGATACAAATTGGAATCTGAATGCATAGAGCCCTTAACCTAGCCCGAACACAGTTTATGCTGCTCACCAAAAGTGAGGCAGAGAAGTGCAAGACAGATGCACTGGGAGCATGTACATCTAAGAGCCCCATTTATGCCACCAGGGCCCACCAATTGTGCCTGGTGGAACTGTTTAGAAATAACAAGGAGGGTATTCAGCGAGTTTGTCAGGTAGAAATTTTCAAGAGAACCGTAATGCCACAGGAGTGTCAGATGGAGTCTGGGCAGTGGCACTGGAAAAGGGACTGATCCTATCACAGGTATGTAGGGGAAGTAACAGTGTAAGGGCAGTCTCCCTTGCCTGAGGGCTTTGGTAAATCTCCTGTGTCTGGAGACCCTTTTTGGTCATGTGACACAGGAACCCGAGGAGGGAACCCTCTTCTTCTGATGCCACTGAACAAGCCTGGACGTGCTCGTCACTTCTCCCCAGCAGACACCTATGGTGCATGCCAGACACCACAGCTCACAGTAAGTGGTTTCCACCTATTTTGTATATGAACACTACTGTGTATGTTTGGACTCTTGTGACATTTTATAGTCTGGGGAACTTCGTTCCCCTATACCTGTTATAATAAAGTCTTATAAACGTAACTAACGTGTTTGTCGTTTTCCCAACCAAAGTGTTCCGCATTGGGTATTTATCCTTTAGGTAACCCAATGTTTTATAAGAACCAGAGTTAATACTCTGTGAACCTCTTATAACAGTAACCATAAGAGCAGAGCCACCACTAACCATTATTAGTTTGCCTATGGGGTGCTCAGCTTTGGGGGGGGATCTATCACCCTACCATCATATTATCAGGCAGAAGAATTTGAAACTAAGGACTCTTTCCTTGCCCTATCAAATGTCTCCTATGGCGGATGGACGGGTCTGTGGGATCCCCTAGTGATTAAATCCCCCAACCTAACTACGGGTAAATTGCCCCAGCTGCTGGAGGACATAGATAGAATTAACCTACACCAACTGATTTCAAGTCGGTGGTTCAAGAAATTGAATTTTTTTAAAACAATATATTCGTATTTTAATTTATTTCTGAGTCAATGAATCTGTAGATTTCTTCCTGCTTATAAAAGTAGTAAAGAAATTATATAGAAAAGAGAATAAAGAAAAATAATTGTGATAATCCCACTAAGAGACATCTTAAGAAAAACAACATCAATATCTTGTGATGGTTATTAAAAGCAAAAAAAAAAAAAAAAAAAAAAAAAAAAGTTCCAGACCAGATAACCAAAACAAAAGATCAATATATCAAAATAAGAAAGTACTCTACAACAAAACTACACAGAATATAATGTTGGTCAGAATAGTTTCAGGCAAACCACCTCACTATCAACAAATACTTTGGAAATTTTTTTTTATTGAAGTATGCATTGAAGGCATTGCAATGACTATCTTTTGTAATTTTTGTAAAGGGCATTAATTCGGTGGTAAGATACGAGCCTATTTTTTTTGTAAAGGTTCAGTCTTTCTCAGCCATGCCCATAAGGTTCTGAATTCTTCAGGTCGGTCGGTGATTGGTCAGATTTTTGGAACGAGGCTGATTTCCTGTTCCCTGAAAAGGGGCGCGAAATTCGGCAGATTGCAGGTTGGTTTTGAGAAGGAAAGGTCGAATTCCACTATCTCCGTTGACATGAGTCAACGTAAAAATTTTTATTTCCCAAATTTATTGGGTTTAATTCTCTCAGAGAGAGATTTTGTTTCTCTTCTCCAGAGGAGAAGTTGAAAGATTTTTGAACTGTTTGATAGCTATTTGGAAAACCTCAAATAGCATAATTTTGGCTCTCAGAGAGAGCCCCTTTCTTCCCAAAAAGAAAAGTTACTGTTCAGTGTTGCTTTGTAAAGCCGACTTAATTTGAATTTGTATTTGTGAGAAGCAAGAAGCTTCGTTGATTTTCAAGGCACTTTAGCCTTAAGCATTTGTTGAGTCACCACTACGGACTCTAACCAACTGCAGTAGCGGAATCCTGAGAGGAGAGGAGATACCTCTTTCAACCCCCAAAAGAGGAAGTTTTAGACTGATAGACGCCAGTTTTCACTCTGCCCCATTGAAAAGGTTCGCCCCAGGCTGACCGACAGAGAAGAGAAAGAAAAAAGTACATTTTATTTTATCCTTTTAATTGTGAGTAATTGCTAATTTTTGTACCAGTAAACTTCCTTATTTTTTTGGCCTTGCGCCTTTCTTGTACCTTTTTTTGCATTTTGTTACCCTTTTTATAGTTTGTTACGCTTAGCATAAAGGACAAATTATGCAAGTCATTAGTTGCCTTTATTTTTTCTTATAATAAAATTTGAATTACAATTATTGTCTCCTTTCCTTTTTTTCTTTTCTTTTATCGTTTGTCAAAGTTTATTGTGCTAAGTTAATATTTATTTTTTTACAGGACTTAAGAGGACGGACATATATCCTTTTAAATTTTCCACAATACATGAGAAAAAGCCTGTAGGGTTAGTTTGTATTCGCCGGTGGAGTTGTCTGCCCTTTTAGTTCATTTGGTGCCCGCTAGGGCCCCATACTATTTAAGCGCCGGTTTCAAAACCTTCGCTCTCTCTTGATGGTTTTCAGTAACTACGAGCCACATGGGGTAGATTCTATCTAAACCCTCTCGTGGGGCTCCGCCCCCCTTACATTACTGTAAGTTCTTTACAGCATGGACTATCGCTAGTCTCATGTCTGTACTCTTTTATGTTATACTTTGTATCTTTCATGAATGTGTCTATCTTTATTTGTGTAACTCTATTTACCTTTTTATGAACGTGTATTCTACCGTTATCCATGTGCTGTTGTATTAAATGTTTGTCTATTAACCTTTGTCGGAGTTATTTGTATTTAAAGCATGTTGAACTTTAAACCCATCCTACAAGCCTTTACCTATTTCTGTCTATCAAGAGTTTATATAGGCAGGCAACATGAAATGAAAGTCTGTATTCTGGAGTTTTTGTATAGATATGGTGGAAGTTCCACTTTCTTTAGAGGCACTGGTCTGGCAAACTGGGATCTCTACTTAGCAAAAGTAGAGATTCTAAAACAAAAGGTAGGATGACTGCTTTCAGCACTTGCAATGGTGGATATGGCCCCATTATAGTACTAAAGTACCAACAACCCATTGAACTTCAAGGATGCACCCTCCGTAACCACCCCGTGGCATACAAGTGGAGTATGGAAAACCATTGAGGCAGCTGATGGGGCCTTTCTGGGTGTAAGGCTGGTGGAGAGGGTGCATCCAAAATTTAAAGACTTACAAGCAAAATGTAAAGTGAGAGTATGGCGATATGAAAGTCGCAAAACAGTCATATTTATAAGGGAGATTTCAATTTTCCAGAAATAGATTAAAGTCACATATTTATGATTTGGGTGGAGGGTTGCCCCCCCCCCAAAAAAAATAAAAAATTTATAGAAGAGATACCAGGAGTCATATTTTAAAACTTAAAAAAATTTTGCAAAATAAATTTGAAGCAAAATTATTCAACTAACAGGTGTGACAACGCATAGGTACAGTGGGTATAAGCAAGTGTGTGTGTATATAACTGCATAGTTAGATATTTGAATACATAAGTAGTAAGAAATTTCTTAATGAATTGCATTCAGGAAAAGGTTGTACCCCACAGCATAGCTAACACCCTCACAATTTGCCCCAATTACATCAAAACATATCTAGAGACCTCGATAGATAACCTTAAATGCTCTGAGAAGAGAACTTTTGAGGAAGCCAGAAGACTAGGACTAAGCCTACACCAACATAACAATATGTCACACAACACAGCAGAACAAGTTAGGACAGAGATATTTATAATACAACGGTGGTGCAAGAATGTGTGTGTGCATATAAATGCACACTTAGTTATATAGATACATAATAGTTAAAATTGAATTAATAAATAGTAAGTCAAGCCACATATATGTATAAATATGTGTGTGTGTTCTAGTGTGGATAATGGGGGTGTAAGGGCAGTCTCCCTTTTCTGAGGGTTTTGGTAAATCTCCTGTGTCTGGAGACCCTAGTGTGGTCACGTGACACAGGAACCCAAGGAGGGAACCCTCTTCTTCTGATGCCACTGAACAAGCCTGGACGTGCTCGTCACTTCTCCCAGCAGACACCTATGGTGCATGCCAGACGCCACAGACACGACACTGCTCACAGTAAGTGGTTTCCACCTATTTGTAAATGAACATTACTGTGTTGTTGGGACTCTTGTGACATTTCATAGTCTGGGGAACTTTGTTCCTATATACATGTTATATTAAAGCTTTTTAAACGTAACTAACGTGTTTGTCGTTTTTCCTAACCGAAGTGTTCAACATTGGGTATTTATCCTTTAGGTAACCCAATGTTTTATAAGAACCCGAGATAATACTCGGTGAACCTCTTATAGGGGTATACATATGTATATAGATAGATAGATACATATGTGCGTATGTATACATACATGTGTGTGTGGGTATGCATATATGTGTGTGTGTAAGTAGGCATATTGGTTGTGGGTGGCAATAGAGATAAAAGGATGATAATCTCTTCTTAGGAGACGAGAAGACTGGGTTTTGACCAATTTGAGGGTCAACTATAGTTTAGACTAGCAATAAAATATGACCTAGATTAAGACAAAGAACTTTTCAAAACACCCAGGTTTTAGACACAAATCTCGGAGGATGAGATTTCATATGAGATTGAGATGAGATTTGGGATTTCTGGGAAATTTGAAAAGTTTAGTCAGTTAGCTTCTGGACAGCGTGGAAAGCAGTTAGCCTCTGGGAGCCGAAGAGGACAGGAGTTAGTTTTGAACACTGGAGAGGACAGGAGCTGCCCACTAGAAGCTAGCCTTAGCAGAGGTCTACAAAGAAAAGGGGGGGGGAAAACCCCCATCTCGACAACCATGGGAGATAGTGACTGATTAGAAGCAATGCGAGTCTATATACCTCCCTGCCATTTCTGAAGTTCACCTGAGATTGTCTTGTCTTCATCTCTCTTGTTGTTTTATTTTTTTTTATGACACATGGGTGAGTTCCAGACACGGCGTAGGGGGTTGTCAGACGATAGATACGGCCAGTGACAGAAGTGACAGAGATGATCCGGACAGACTGCTATTGATCATCAATATTCTCTCCGGACGTCCTGTACACAATGATTAAGAGCATTGATCTGGGAGACTGCTATTGACTGTGATCGATATTCTCCCAGACAATTTGGACGAGAACGGTGGAAATGATGACGACCCGACCCCCATGTTGTCATATATTACAAAAAAAAAAAAAAAAAAAAAAAAATCTCTGCCCTCAAACACAAAAGCCACTGGCACAAACTCGGCCAACGAGACTTAGTCACCAACCTTTCCTCGACCGAACTAAATAATATACAAACTGAAGCCCTCAGCTTCAGTTTAAAATTTGCCACCGGCATAAGTAACTGAAACACCAGCAAACTCATAAACAAAAATTATAGACACCAAGGGTTTCACACGCCTCGCTCAACCACCAGACAGAGGAACATACCCTACCAAGAAGGCACATCCAGGCCCTAAAAAACCTAGCCCCCAACGACGACATCGTCATCACACCCTCCGACAAGGGCGGTGGAGCTGTCATCATGGATACAACAGCCTACAACCAAAAAAGCATGGACCTACTACTCGACAACAACACATATGAAATAATCCCTCCATCATCTCCGGAATAGGCTGTCACCCACACGATCACTAAACCCTTAGCAAAAATGCTATCCCCTCTTCTAGGCACAATTAGTGACACCCACATCAAAAACTCAGACGAACTCCTTAGAAAAATCACACACACCAATATGAGGAACAAATCCTTAGCTAGCCTAGATATAAAATCACTTTACACAAACATACCTGTAGACAAATGCCTAAAAAGACTAGAAAAACATCTCACCACAAATAAAACCCAACTGACATGTCCCCTCACTATCCGGAAAATAATCAAAATATGTAGACTATGCACATCCCATTGCTATTTCCAACACAACAACACCCTTTACAAACAAAAATTTGGTTTACCCATGGGGTCACAACTCAGTGGACTCCTTGCATGTTTATATCTAGAGTTTTTAGAAGCAGGTCCTTTTAAATACATAATCCCCAAAGAAGCTCAATACTTCCGATATATTGACGGCACACTAATCATATATCCAAGCGAAATAAACATCACCGAAATCACAAACAGACTGAACCCACCATACAATTCACACACGAACTAAAATCTAACAACTCCCTACCTTTCCTAGACATCTTACTTATAAAAAACAACAACGCATTAGAATTTAAAGTCCACCAAAAACCCACTGCTAAAAACGACCACATACATTACTACTCACACCAAAAGAGGCATTATAATAGGTTTTCACCTCAGAGCCCTCCGCATCTGCACACCCAAACATTTAGAGGATGAATTCACCCATATAATGAACACCCTTCGAAACCTCCGTTACCCCACATCCTTTTTACAAAGCCATCAAAATCCACACCAGCAACCAACTCCAGAACCCCACCCAGATACATAATTCTACCTAATAACCACACCAACATCAGCATCCAAAACCATACACAATATACTAAACAAAAACTCCCGACAACATGTAAAATCAGAAGCTGGCATATACACGATTCCTTGTGCAGACTGCCACAAGAAATACATAGGTGAAACCTCCAGAAACTTAAAAAAAGGCCTATACGAGCACAAATGCAACATAAAACTCGGCGACAGCAACAACTGCCTATTCCAACACATATATAAAACACAACACAGGTTTAATTTCAGCAATGCATCCATGATCGCATACATACACAACAAAAGATTACTACAAGTGCCATTTGCAACATACCTAACATCAACTCTAGATCCGGCCTTTTCAATATTTCCTCACACCTAGATAAAACCATCATAAATAGCTACAGTCCAAACAGACAAGACAAGACTTAGCATAAAATCAATAATCACAGATAGATAGACAGACATGAATACACCCAAGATAGATATAAAGATAGACATTAACAAATTAATTGATGTATAAATACAATGATAGATATTACCAAACTTAAGACAAACGGATGGATAGATAGAGACATTAACGGACTAAAGATAGACACTTCTTTAAGACAGATCGACAAAAAGATAGACATATAATAACATACTCAAGATAGATATGAACACATTAATTAATAATATATGAATAGATAGAAATATAGACACTATTAGATTTTAATTTAATTATAAATAAAACAAAAAAAATAAATAAAGATAGATATTAACACATTATAGACACTATTAGATTTTAATTTAATTATAAATAAATAAATAAAAATAGAATAAATAAAGATAGATATTAACACATTATAGACACTATTAGATTTTAATTTAATTATAAATAAATAAATAAAACAAAATAAATAAAGATAGATATTTACACATTATAGACACTATTAGATTTTAATTTAATTATAAATAAATAAATAAAACTAAATAAATAAAGATAGATATTAACACATTACAGACACTATTAGATTTTAATTTAATTATAAATAAATAAATAAAAATAGAATAAATAAAACTAAATAAATATAGATAGATATTAACACATTATAGACACTATTAGATTTTAATTTAATTATAAATAAATAAATAAAACAAAATAAATAAAGATAGATATTTACACATTATAGACACTATTAGATTTTAATTTAATTATAAATAAATAAAAATAGAATAAATAAAACAAAATAAAATAAAGATAAATATTAACACATTAATTAATAACATATGAATAGATAGAAAGACAGACACTATTAGATAATAAAAAATAAATAAATAAAATAGATTAATTAAAAACGAAAAAACAAGAATAAAGATAAAAAAAAACAAAAAAACAAAAAAAAAAACAGAGAAACCAGCTACCCTACTGAGGTGCAACTTGACAGCAAATTCATACAGATAATAGCTACCCAGAATTGACAGATGTCCAGTAGTGTTACAATTTAAGGTCTCATAAATTGTTAGCAGACACTGTAGCTGAATATTACATCCTCAATTTCTTTTTTTTTTAGTCTATTTCTTTTAAATCTCTCCCTTTAAGTATTCAAATGTCACTTAACGTTTGTAACCACTTTGATATAAATATATATATTGAGAGAAAAAAAAATGCAACAGCTTAGCTTTAAACGAACCTTTATAAGGTTATGGTACTAAAAAGTAGCCTAGTGATTCACAAAGACAATGATGAAATACCATGCATGTTGTGTATTTTCAATAAATAGAGGATATACAGGGTAGGGCAGAGATAAAACAACAGCCAATAACAAAAAAAAAAAAACACCAGTAGTTAGGTTTTCTCCCAAAGGAGTGATAGATAAAAAAAAAAAGAAGAGTGATAGGGAACCATTAAAGTTAGAGGCAGACAAGCAAGTCTGGTCCTTTGTGTAAGTAACAGTTGGCCAAGGTCAAAAGGGTCATAAAACTCACCATTGAGGGTGGTCTTCTAAACAAAGGACTTTCCAAATCACGCGGGGGGGGGGGGGATTTTCAGTTAGGGCTATGATTATACCCCACTTAAAACAAAACAAACCCCCAAAACCCAATATTTTGGTCAGAGTGGTATTTTACTATACACCATAAACCCAATATTTCAAGTTCAAGGCGGATTAATATAATGACCTTAAAAAAAAGAAAAGATTGGTATTTATCCATCCTGTTTGCCACAGATAGAATTTGATGTAAAGTCGCAAGTAAAAGACATCCAACAAGAATCTGCGAGACTATATTGCTAACCATTACACCAAGATGGGATGACTAAATTTAAGAAGTTTGCATTCTGAATTCAAGTTTTGTGAGTTTTAACTACAGGATATCTGAGGGTTTTACAAGCCACTGGTTTTTTAAAAAAATAAATATAATTAATATTCATTTCCTACTATGTTATTGACTGTTACTTCTGCCCCACACCTCATTTACAAATGGAGGAATCAGATTAGATGATTCCTTAACTCTTTCACCCCTCCAGTTTTTAATAAAAAAAAATAAATAAAAAAAACTTTCATGAAACTGACAGTCATGTAGCCCCCCACCCCGAACTACAATTTATTTTACATTTTATCCATCTCTATTAGTTGGTATTGAGCACTGTCTTTTTTAAAAATACAGTTGTAAGTGTTAAATTGAAAAATCAGACCATATGACATTTAGGTAACCCTTTTGCTTCACTGATTCATAAGTACACTTTTTCATTTACACCGTCAATATCCGGTTGTTTGTTAACAGACGATTTTTTTTAAATGATAAAACTAACCCCTAACAAATAACCGGATGATGTTGACGATGTAAATGAAAAAAAAAAAAAAAAAAAAAAAAAAAAAGTACTTATGAATCAGATGGTCCCAAAAAAAAAAAAAATGTACTGTCCCAGCAGGAGTGAAAGGGTTTTGTGTACAGACTACACAGCACTGCTGTTTTAGACAAACATGGGCAAGGATATCTGAAATTAATCTGCAAAAAAACCCTGACAACAAACAAGGATTGCTCACAAGATGGAGTGAAAAGTTAACGTCCCTCCCATGCGACCAAAGTTTTTTTTTTTTTTTTTTTGAATACATAACTGGAGCTCAAAAGATCAAAATTCACCTTGAAAATTCAAATATTCAAACATCTTCATTGAACAAATTTTTAGAGGGATTTACAGCCACTTCACTTTGAATGAATTTGTATTGTTGAAGGATTTTAATGCAGTTATTTGATTATCAAATGGTAGAAAGAATCAAAGCAAATCTAGCTGTTGATTACTTCCCTTGATCTGGAGTTGTCTGCCCTTGATGAGCATCAATACACCCCACCACCACTTCAAGTGGGCTACATAGGGAGAGGGAAGAAAAAAAAAAAAAAAAATTTTTTTAAATAAAATAAAATAAAAAATAAATAAATCCAAACAAAAATGCTGAACACAAAGATTACAACCCACCAATGAGAATTCCGTCTTTGAATTTCTTTCTTCACATTCACAAAAATTACCATTCTTCCTTCGGCTCCAAATTTATAATCTTCTGTGTCTGCCATGGCAAAGTAGTGTCGATTTGCCTTGCAAAAGGTTCCAATGGTTTGGATAATGTTCCGTCAAATGAAGACAAAATTGGAGAAAGCAACATTTTGCACAGTGGCCAAAAGTCTTTGAGAAATTCCTTCTCTATTTTCATGTCATGTCAATAAGAGAGAAATGATTAACATATCACTCAATGTCTAACTAATAAAACATATGGTATATCCACAGTTCCTTCAAGTCAAGATTATCATACTTTTTACATATTGAACTATTTAGCATTAGTTTTTAAGTAAACATATCAAACATTGTAATAATTAAATTATCATACTGTAGTATGTCCACAGATCCTGCTAGTTGAATAAATAATCCAGGTGTAAAAAAAAAAAAAAAAAAAAAAAAAATTAGAATAAAGGAAATGACAGACTTATTCTTATTTGGATGGTTAATGGAAGTATTGAAATCCAGTGCTACCCATCAACTCCTGTGACACTACCGGTGCCAAACTGCATGGGTACCTTGCCTTTCCTTTGGATCACAGCGGCAGTATGGAGAGGGGGGGATTTGCTACATGGGCAACAGCTTATCCTCCTTATGAACCCGCCCAGGCTATGTAGTTCAAAGAAAGGAAAAAAAAAAAAAAACTACTCCATTGTCTCTCGTAGACGGAAGGCTGCCAACAACCAAAACAACTTTTAGGTAAAGTTCGACTTATTCAATCAACATAGTAGGACGATACACTGATTCCAACGTTTCTCTAACAATTCAACGCCTGTTTTGTAGAACGATTCATCTTTGGCCTCAAAATACGCCTCAGTTAAAGATATCACGTCTTCATGGGAGCCAAATCTCTTTCCCTGGAGCATTCTTTTGAGGTCTGTAAACAGCCAGTAGTCACTAGGGGCCAGATCTGGAGAATAGGGTTGGTACGGAAGCAATTCAAAGTGCCATTCATGTAGTTTTGTCATCACTGCAATCAACTTGTGACACGGTGAATTGTCTTGGTGAAAGAGCACTCTTTTGTCCTTCATTTGTGGCCGTTTTTTGGTGATTTCTTCCTTCAAACGCACCAATAATGCTATATAATATTCGCTATTGATAGTTCTTCCTTTCTCAAGGTAGTTGATTAATAAAATACCTTGCGCATCCCAAAACACGGAAACCAAAACCTTGCCTGCTGATGTTTGAGTCTTTGGTTGTTTTGGACGGCTTTCACCTGCTGCTGTCCACTCAGCTGACTGCCGATTTGACTCCGGAGTGAAGTAGTGGATCCAGGTTTCCTCCATTGTCACATATTTATGCAAAAACTCCTTTTTGTTGCGCTGAAACAATTGCAAACAAGGCTCTGAATCGTCGATGCGTTGTTGCTTTTGATCGACTGTGAGCAAACGTGGCACCCACTTTGAAAACAGCCTTCTCATTGACAAATGTTCATGCAAAATGGTGAATACACTGCCTTCTGATATCTTTAACTCCTCTGCTATCTCACGCAGCTTCAATTTACGATCGGCCAAAACTAGTTTGTGGAGTTTTTTGGTGTTTTCTGGGACAACTGCTGAATTTGGGCGACCTGAGCGTTCTGCATCATTTGTGTCTGTACGACCGCGTTTAAAGTCAGCATACCACCTCTTAACCGTTGTTTCCGACGGGGCAGAGTCCGAATAACACTTATCAAGCCATTGCTTTGCTTGAACAGTATTTTTTCCCATCAGAAAGCAATGCTTTATCAATACACGAAATTCAGATTTTTCCATGGTTTTGAAAATTTGCAAACTAATAATCTGATCGTGCTCAAATTTTGAAATTTAGTTCTTTATAAAAATCAAATGGATTTTTATTAGTGGCGCCATCTGCATGTCAGGTCCAGGACTTATTGAGTGATGTGTTAGGAAGGAAGAATTGCAATCATTTCGATGGGATCCAGTTGTAAAGTTTCCATTCAGGCACCTGTAAAAACAAATAATATTAAAAATGACTGGACACTGAATTCACAGACACACGCAAAAAAAAAAAAAAAAAAAAAAAAAAAGAAGCATTTAATTAAAATAATGGCTCTTTCATTAACACCATATACTGAAAATATTAAAATGCCATAGTCCATTTTTGATTGAAGAATTTCCAGTGATCCCTCCTTATTGAACATCCCTCTTACCTATACAACCAAAATTTATATACTTTTAAAAAAGATTTCCCATAAATTAAAATTCAACACCTCAGGGGAAAAAAAAGAAAAGAAAGACAAACACTATCTTCAAGATATGCACTCCCGAATTTTGTAGCCCTCTTTCCCCAAATAAGGAATGCTTGCTTAAAATTAGTAGCAGGAACCAGGCTTGGATGGTCTTTTGATCTTTTTTCAGGAAAATAAACTTTAAATAATTCTCTTTACAATAAATAGGTCTCAATAAAAGTTATCAAAATTTTATAATTTGAAAAAAAAAAAAAAAAAAAAAAAAAGTATCTTGTTTTTGACTACGTTAAATTTCAGTTGATTTAAATGGTGCAAAAATGAAGACATTGTTTTTCAATCATAATTTTCCTTATTTCCGTAAGCTGAAAATTAAAAAAAAAAAAAAAAAAAAAAAAAAAAAAAAAATCAGGTTTTTGTTTAATGTTTCTTCTTTGAAGTGGACAAAAAAATTTCAAGATAATATTAACCTTTATGTAAGTTTCATTGGGAAAATTGATGGTACCTACTAATCATTCATGGAATTATCTTTAAAAACATGCAAAAATCATTTATTTTTGCCTTTATTAAAAGTCAAATTTACAAAAATGACGGGGGGGGGGGCGATATGAATTTATTATTATTATTTTTTAATTCTTTTAACAGAAACCCTACCTTTGCTTTAAACATAAAAAAGAAAAAAAAAAAAAGAAAAAAAAGAAAAAGAAAAAAAGAAGATTAAAATCGGCTGATTCGTGGTGGAATTAAAAAACAAAAATGGTGCCTTAACAGGTGGGTGTATTTGTACACCACTAAATAAGGTCTATTTTCACAACTGCATCAAGGCCCTGATTTTCATTTTCAGATAAATACTCTAGGTATACCAAAAATGAGCCTAAAATGCATTTTGCCTCCCCACCCCCACAGAAAATAATTTACCAAAAATCAGGGAATTATAAGATTTTAATTAGATTTTCAGTGTTTATTTATCAATGAATGATTTTTATAATGCATTATTAATTTTTTTCAGGTCACTTAATTTGCCCCCCCCCCCTCTTTGGTAGTGTAAAATATTGGCGAGTTGGTCCTTGATTGATACTAATTACAGTAGAAATAAAAAGATAAAAGACCGGAGTTGTAAATAAAAAAGCTGGAATATTTCATAAGAAAATAAGTACCGAAAATCGGAAAATAAAATGTAAAAAAATAAATAATTAAATTTTTTTGAGATTTTTTTTATACTCATTTCGATAATTATTTAATTGGCTATTATCTTATAAAAGAAAAAATTATACATAGATATTTATCTGCTTTAAAAAAAGAAAAAAAAAAGGGGGGGGGCATACATTTTTAATAGTTTTTCTTCAAAACGCATACTTTGACTAAAATAAGATTTGCATTAAATAGATATTTATTTCTAGAATCTAAAAATATAACATTTTAAACCTAAAATCCGAATATTTTTTATTTTAAATAAATTTTATATATTAATTTTTCATAACAAAAATATCTAATTAAAGTTTTGAAATAAAATAACTGATGCATTATAAAATTCATTAATTGATAAATCAATACTTAAAATTTCATTAAAATCGGATAATTACCTGATTTTTGTTAATTTTTTGCAATAGCGAATGTTACATTAAATTTGTAAAAAAAAGCCAATAAAACCACTTAAAAAGAACCAAAATGGCGTCGGCGAACTAAATTGACCAAAACAAATCGTTTTAAATATATTAAAAATAAATTGCCAGTGTAATATTTTTTTTAAAATGGTCATTATCATATGCTACTACTTATCAATTTAGACAAAAGTTTGACCTTAAATTTCTTTCTTCACATTCACAAAAATTACCATTCTTCCTTCGGCTCCAAATTTATTATCTTCTGTGTCGGCCATGGCAAAGTAGTGTCGATTTGCCTTGCAAAAGGTTCCAATGGTTTGGATAATGTTCCGTCAAATGAAGACAAAATTGGAAAAAGCAACGTTTTGCCCAGTGGCCAAAAGTCTTTGAGACTTTAATTAATTTTAATTCGTAGCAGACGACAAATTGGGTATTGCTACAGAAACCACTTCCTGGACATAACTCAAATTATTTAGCCGTCATCATAAAATAATTATAATTTAAAGAATTAGAGTCTCCACATGCTTTTGTGTGTGTGTGTGTGGGGGGGGGGGAAAGATTTGGAAGGAAATACCGTTTTCGGATGAACTTACAAAAGAAAACTGTTCCCACCCAATAAAATTTTAAAAAAAAGAAAAGAAAAAAGGTATCTCTCGGTACCAAATAAGAATAAATTAAAAAAAAAAAAAAATAAATAAATTAAAAAAAAGGAAAAAAAAAGTTTAGAAGGAGAGAGAGGTAATGGATACGTAACTATAAAATATTGTCGCACATGGTCGCTAAGTTCGAAATACTAATTACGATTTTTTTTAATATGTAAAATTAATGTTTCTTTTTTTTCTATTTAATCTTGACTCGTAATTAATCATAGTCAATGAAAAGATTGTTTGGTAGAAAATAAAGACTTTAAACATTTAGAAACTTCGTTGGGCCATTAGACTAGAAAAAAAAAAAAAAAGGAGGCGGGAATGTAAATGTTCTTAAAAAAAGTTTTAAGAACAAGTTGGCATTTCGTTTGGAAAATAAAATAAAAACGAATTTATTTCTTTAATTATTAAATCAATTACGTAGGACTTGTTTATTTCACCTACTGTTTGTGCTAGTACAAAACTAAGTAATTTCTTTTTTAAATGTTCAAAAAGCAAAGAAAAAAAAACTAATACCAAATTTTTGGGTAAAAAAGAACAATTTCCTATCAACAGTGAAAATCAATTCTTTTTCTTCACTGTTACTGACTTGGGTGCTTTGCTTAAAAATAAATTCTACTTTTAAACAGGAAAAGCGAAACTTTACTTTTTTCACATAGATTTCTTGGTTTGATAAATGAAAAATGCATAGCTCTTAATGAATAAATTAACCAATGAGATTAGTGCTTTTATCTGCTATTAATAATCAGCCAATCAGAATTACGTTGACAAAGTAAACAGAAGTTAGCAGACGATAGATTATTTCGAAAGTTAAAAAAACCCCAAAAAACTAATATATAATATATATTAGCTATACCCAAAATGGACCTAAAATGCGTTTTTGACAAAATGACTTAAGCCCTGCCCCATACAGAAAATAATTTACCAAAAATCAGGGAATTATCGGATTTTAATAAAATTTTCAGTGTTTATTTATCAATGAATGATCTTTATAATGCATTATTTATTTTATTTCAAAACTTTCTCATTTTTTTCAGGTCACTTAATTTTGACTCCCCTTATGTTGGGGGCCTAACATTTTTTTGAGTTGAGTTATAGTTTTCGAATTACAGTATAAATAAAGAGATAAAATACCGAAGTTATGAATAGAAAAAAAAAAATTATGGTGGCTTTTCTGAGAAAATAAGTACCGAAAATCGTATAAAAAATGTAAAAAAAAAAAAAAAAAAAAAAAAAAAAAAATAATTTTGGAGATTTCTATTATACTCATTTCGATAATTATTTAATTGGCTATATGGTACCACCAATTTTACCCTGTAACCCCCCCCCTATATTTAAAACAATGAAACTTGCAGAAAGATTAACAATTTTCTTGAATTTTTTTTCCATTCGAAAGAAAAAACATTAAATAAACTCCTGATGATTTAAAAAAAATTTTTTTCACCTTACGGAAATAATGAAAATTATGATTGAAAAACAATGTTTTCGTACCGTTAAATCAACTGTTAACGTAGCTAAAAACAAGTTACGATAAGAGTTTTTAAAAAAAAAATTCTATGAAAAAACAATTAACAATTTTCACGAAAATTTCCATAAATGTTTACCATTGGATGTAAATGCATCTGAAATAGTTTTTCTAAAATATATTAGGGGAAATATTTTTTACGAGGTCTATTCCCTCCCCCTATTTTATTTTATGAGATAAAAAAAAAATGACGCGTCAAAAAAAATGTTGTACTTTAGATTTTTTAAAGATTTTATTCATTTTGATTGTAAATTTTTGCTAAAAAAACAAAAAACAAACTATGTCCATTAGACCAACCGTACGTTGATGCATAACCGTAAGAGGGTAATAATATGAACTTTTTTCTGTCTAAATTGCGGCCTGAAAATTACCCTTTCGCATGTAATACGGGTAGGTTTGTTCATTTTTTAAGATAACGATGTAATTTTCCCCAATCGGAGAATTTGATCTTTGAATTAACTGTTTTTCTTTGTAACAACCCTGTACGATCTTTAATTGTTTTTTTTTACAAGATTTTTGATAAACAAAGTTCGGAAATATTTATTTCCGTTTTATTCAAGATGGCCTAAACGGATCACGCGACCGAATTGGAGGTACCTAATTATATATATAACACGTAGTGGGTGTTATATTAACGTCGGAAGGCTTAAATTAACCTCCAAATGTGGGTAGATATAAGTAAAAACAATATTCCGACAAAGGGTGTACATTACATACAATAAATGTTATCTTTATACATTGTACATAGGGACTGGCAAACGGAGCCTAAAATGCGTTTTTGACAAAATGACTTTAGCCCCCTACAGAAAATAATTTACCAAAAATCAGGAAATTATCGGATTTTAATGAAATTTTCAGCGTTTATGTATCAATGAATGATCTTTATAATGCATTATTTTATTTCAAAACTTTCTAGTTTTTTTCAGGTCACTTTATTTTGACCCCCCCTTATGTTGGGGGCGTAAAAGGTTTTGCAAGTTGATCATTTTCGATACTAATTACAGTATAAATAATGAGATAAAAGACCGAAGTTATGAATAGAAACAAAAATATATTTATTCCGTAAGTAAAGAGATACATTTAAGAGACAACAGATACATAAATATATTATGAGGAAATTGGCGTACGATTCACTTACTGATTGGAGGTGTGGTAGGGGGGCAAAGTCCCCTAAGGCGGCAGTCATCTAGACCATGTCTTCTCGTTGCCGGCCTGGGTCAAAAGAAAGGCAGGAAATCGTAATTCCCGCTTGTGGCCAAATACCAACGCCACCTGTCGGTGGCAAACGCAAGACCACAATGGAAGATAACTCATTTTGGTCCACTGCTTAAAAAGGGGAGGGGTACATTTTCAATCGAGTTTTTCTTCAAAACGTATACTTTTTTGGAAAAAATAAGGTTTGCATTAAGTAGATATTTATTTTTAGAATCTAAAAATATAACATTTTAAACTTAAAATCCGAAAATTTTTATTTTAAATGAATTTTATATATTAATTTATCATAGAAAAAAATACTAAATTAAAGTTTTTAAATAAAATAACTGATGCATTATAAAATGTATGAATTGATAAATCAATACTGAAAATTTCATTAAAATCGGATAATTACCTGATTTTTGGTAATTTTTTTTCCATCCCAAATGTTACATTAAAATTGTAAACAAGCGCCAAAAACCATTGAAAAACAGCCAAAATGGCGGTTCACGTCGAAAATGACCAAACCAAATAGTTTTAAATCTTTTAAAAATAAACTGCATATGTAATTAGATTTTTCTTTTTTTTAATGATGGTTATTATGTTACTACTTATCGATTTAGACAAAGTTTAACCTTAAATAATAGATTTAATTATTATTAATTCGCTTTTAAAACTCGTAGTATCCGATTTTTTTGCTAGTCCCTAGTATAATAGAAATCTCCAAAAAAATTAATTATTTATTGTTTTTTTACATTTTATTTTTCGATTTTTGGTACTTATTTTCTCATAGAAAAGCCACCGTAATTTTTTTTGTTTTCGTTTCTATTCATAACTTCGGTCTTTTATCGCTTTATTTATATTGTAATTCGAAAACTATAAGACCAACTCGAAAAAATGTTACGCCCCCAACATAAGGGGGGGGGGGGCATAATTAAGTGACCTGAAAAAAAATGAGAAAGTTTTGAAATAAAATAAATAATGCATTATAAAGATCATTCATTGATAAATAAACACTGAAAATTTCATTAAAATCCGATAATTTCCCTGATTTTTGGTAAATTATTTTCTGTAGGGGGGCTAAATTCATTTTGTCACAAACGGATTTTAGGACAATTTTGGGTATACCTAATATATATACATTAAGTTCGACCAATTTTCCCAGTGAAATTTACCCCCCCCCTATATTTAACACAATTTTTAGTCTGAAACAAAAACAAATTTCTAATATGACCATTTCGTTGATGCCTTTGTTGACTCTTAATATTAATAAAGAAAAAAAAAAAAAAAAAAAAAAAAAGGGAATATCAAAATTAGAATGTTAAAAATTGTTTATTTATCTTATTAAGCTTTGTAACACAGTAAAGTAATTTAAATGTACTATAAATATGTATTCTGTTATCGTGTAATTTTAAAAGAAAAAAAGAATTCCAGATATTTCACAATGTATATAAAATTACAGAAACTTAAATAAATTATATATATATATATATATATATATATATATATATATATATATATATATATATATATATAGGGTCATATGAGAAGTAGATACACAAGCGATGTATTTATGAAAATGGCTTTTTTTTTTAAGCCGACAATTTTTGGGAGAATATGTACTTAATTGAAGTCGTACCTAATTTTGAAAGTTAATTAATTAGTAATTAGTATGCCCGCCTAATTGATTAATTAATTACTAATTAATTAACTTTCAAAATTAGGTACGACTTCAATTAAGCACATATTCTCCCAAATATATATATATATACTAGCTAAAGTACCCGGTCCATGACCGGACTAAAATGAAATTTGGATCACCAGGGAATGAGAGAGAAAGTGGAAGACAGTAGTTAGAGAGGGGGTAAGAGGAAAATAATTCTTGAAACTAAAATCATTGAGAATTTGTATATTTCAGGATTTGTATTTTCTGTTTTATAGTTTAAAATTATTTCATATTATTATACAACAAATTGAAAGTATTCGTTTGTATATTTGTTTGTTATTGTTTTAAATTTTTTGTACATGACAACAATTCACATTTAGTTCTTAATTGCATGTTGAGTTTAAAAAGAAGCTGAGAATCGAAAATTTAAATTCTTCGTATTGCAATATCTATTTTTGCTAAAACCTAAGATAGTATTATAGGGACCACCAATTGATCAGTTTAGGCCATCTTGAATAAAACGGAAATATTTTGTTATTATTTATAATTAATTGATTTTTCATAGAATTAAAAAAAACTCTTATCGTAACTTGTTTTTAGCTACGTTAATTTTCAGTTGATTTAACAGTGCAAAAATAAAAAACATTGTTTTTCAATCATAATTTTCATTATTTCCGTAAGCTGAAAAAAAGTTAAAAAATCATCAGGAGTTTATTTAATGTTTTTTCTTTCAAATGGAAAAATTTTTTTTCAAGAAAATATTAATTTTTCTGCAAGTTTCATAGTGTTAAATATAGGGGGGGGGTAAATTTCACAGGGTAAAATTGGTGGTACCTAGTATTTTAAAAACATTGTTTAAAAACGTTTTGGTGGACCTGATTATCTGGAACCCCCCCCCATCTATTTTTTTTTTCCTTCAGTTGATTATTATCGATTACACACCAATCTATCAGATTGAAAAAAAAATTCTTAAAAGTTCTTTATTATTTGAGTATTCACGGATGCTCATTTCCTCGTATAAGTTTATAGTAAATTGATCCCCCATATCGGAACCGCTTGAACGGAACCCAAATTATTTATTTATTTTCCCATTAAACTACCCCCCCTAACCCCCCCTAGTTAAAATTAAGTTTTATTACAAAATTTATATTAATTACAAAACATCAATTTTCATAAAAGTTCAAATGTCACCTATGAAATCTCTATTTAAACATGCCAATTTTTCAGAACTGAAAAGTTGCATTATAAAACTCAGCGATGTTTATTGACTTCACAATAAAGAGTAAAATCAAAACTTAAAATTTAATTTGTAAGGCAAATTCTGAGGAATATTTGTAAGGCAAATTCTGAGGAATATTTTAAATTGTATTTTGAATAATAATTTAAATGTTGGTTATTAGTTGTTTTGTTTTATCAACTTTTCGGGTAATTTACTAACGAATCATGTCATTTTGATAAACAAAGCGCTTACAATTTTTCGTACTTACATATAATTTTTTAAAAAAATGTTCCAATAACTGGATATTGTCAGATAAACTTGAAATAAATTTCGTCTTACAAATAATTGACTACTTATCTCCAGTCGGACCTTCGACTAAATATAAAACACCGGATTTTGTCCGTATTAGTAACCTTTGTTTTTTTTTGTTTTTTTTTATCGTGGTTTGAGAAAATAATTAGTTAACGAACCAAAAGAAAAACAGTTTCTAAGGAAATTCGTCAATCTTATTGTTATTTTTAACCCTTTAAAACTCTAACAATAAAAATTAATAAATAAATTAAAGAATTAAAAGTCATTTTATTCGAATGAAAATCTTAGTTTAATTTATACAAATATGTAACCGTACTTACGACGTAAACTGATTTTCATGATACTGTAAATAACAGTATCATGGAAATTAAAATATTTTTTATTATAACAGTATCATGAAAATTAAAATATTTTTTTAATAATGTAACCGTAAAGCGTGCATTTTGATTTTCTACAATTTTTATGCATTACAAAAATTAAAATTAAAATAAGTGTACTGTACAATTTAAGAATATGGACAAACTCGCTGTAAAAAATAATTTAATCTATAAAAACACATACAAATTACATATTCCGAAAGACTAAGAGATTCCGAACTATACGTAGTATTTTTTTTTTTAACTCGCTGTAAAAAAAACAAAAAATCTATAAAAATACATACAAATTACATATTCAGAAAGACTATTTCATCTTATTACTAAAGATATAAATATTTTAAAGATTTGATCCTAAATAGGTAAGAGATTCCGATCTGACTGATATAGACTGCACTGCTTGTATCGCAATAATCATAGGCAGCGTGGCTATCCGAAGCCATTTTTTAATTTTTTAACTCGCTGTAAAAAATGATTCAATTGATAAAAACTCACACAAATTACATATTTTGAAAGAGTATTTTCTTATCTTTCTAACGATATAAAAATTATTAAAGATTGGACCATAAATAGGCCATAAATTCGGAGCTGAACGGCTTAGACTGCAAAATTAATTCATTAAAATCAAAACTTCGCTGCTGTTATCGCTTTAATAATAAGCAGGCAGAGACAATATTTTATTATCAGGAGGGGCTGATATACGGACAGTTCCGCAAATTGGGTGATTTTGGATTAATTAATCGATTAAATCCCTTAATCAGTAAAAATCAATAACCAAATTTGGAGTTTTTCTTAGTTAGAACGATATCAATGTGTATGCAAGATTTTGAATCTGAGTGACCTCCCGTTTTTTTGTTATACGTCGACACGTACATACCAAAATCTCTGTTTATATATATATATATATATATATATATATATATATATATATATATATATATATTTCCAATTCCATGTCAAATCATCCAGAAAAAAGTAAAATTGTCACCCAGCCCCTTCAATATTTCTACAGGTGAGGACAGTATTAAAGTTAGACATTCCCCAAAATTTGAGTTTCCAATTCCAAAAATTGGCGGAGTTATGTCGATTTTTAGCTCTCAAATTTGGTGGGGTTCACAAAAAATGGCAACTTTTTGTAATTTATTTTGGTCTGTAAAATGAGTTCTAGTGCTTCCCTACACCTAAAATTTGGTTTATAAGAGCATTTTTGCCTGAAGAATCCAAAAATGTTATAAAAAAAAGTCTTAAAGTTAACCAATTCTAAGTGTGGAGTACCCCTTCATTGCCATTTCTCCCTGGTCCACTCTGACCCGGAGTGGTAGTATTTGTTAGGGTCCCATCTGTAGGTTAAATAGATTAAAACGAGTTTAAGATAAAAAGTGTTAAAAAATTGAGTGAAAAAAAAAAATTGAATACCCAGCAAAAACGAACAGAATAAAATGTCTTTGGCCTAAAATAAATTAATATGCAAAACCTAACCGTTCGCCGCGGGTTGGATATGACACAAAATCGCAAGTATGAGGCAAAAAGCGAGGATCGAACTAGCAATTCAGCAGTAATGGATATGTGAACTAGTTTGCACCATGTTAGGACACCCTTTTGTCAGGGGTAATAATAGATTCACAAACATAATGAATAATGACTGATTCAAGGGAAGCAACTCTCTTATCCTAAAACAAGTTATTTCCCTTAGTAAATTTATAAAGCTCTATTCCGTTATTTAGCAGTTTGAAAACATACCGCCTGCCCTCGGGTGGGGGTTCAGTGGCTTAGGCACTGGACCGCAGAAGTTAACAGTGTTAATCCAAGGGGGCCATTACCCCTAGTAACATCGATTTAGAGTGGAGGGGCTCGGTTTATTGCCCGGTGACCGAGGCGCCCGCTTTGAGGGGAATGCCGACGGGATCAACGTATTTTTGTACCCGCCTCCCATGAGCTTCACTTCGTGGGTGGTCTCACATTAATAGTGCCTTGTGCCTAACCTGTACACCTGGGGTACGTGGTAAATCCCCTCCTTCTCCTCGAGTTTTTATCTTTTTATATTTTTTTTTATTTACAAACCTTTTTACACATCCAACTTTTTTATTTAATAGTTAACCCCTGGTAACATAATTAGTTATGACTATTTTTAAATATAAAATGAATTGATTTAAGTTTTTGTATTTTATTTATGAATTGAAAACAATCTAGTGAAAATTTAATTTTTTATATCAATATAAATTTTCGATTTATGTTTTTATATAAAGCAAAAAATGTATTTTTTTAATTAAAAAACATAACAAATTATAATTTATTAGGGAATTGATAAATCTGTTAAAAATAAAAACTTTTAAAGTTTCTAATTATAAAAATAATTATTAACTAATTGGGGTTTGTTAAATTATTTTAATAAAGTTGAAATTATTGTACAAAATAGAAGAATATAAAATATTTTTTTCTCAAGTAATTTGTTAATTATAATTTAAACCTATTTTGGCCCGTCTAAAATATTAAAAAAGTTTTTTGGTCTTTTTAATAATATATTCTGCATAGAATAACTCATAAATATTCAGTAAAGGAAACTTTTAAAATTTCAAGCCTTAAAGCAGGGCAAAAATATAGTAGAATAATGCGAACATGGAAAGAAATGCAGATTGTGAAAAACTAAATACCACAAACTTTTATAAGCTTTGATGAACAGATTAGGGAGTTTATCTTGATTCAGGGTACAATAGCATATTTGAACCCTTTCTAGTCAGAAAATGACTATAACAAAATTTTGAATTAATTAAAATAATTTTTGAAATAATCATATTTACCAACCCCTCTGCACGAGCAGGATGTGACACAAGGTCAATTTCTTAAGCGGAGTTCAATAGGTTGGAATTCAGAGTTTTCCTTCTCCTAGACCGGTTGGTTAACCAAGGTTAAAGAGTCCAGTCTGCCCTACTATTTATCCATAGCTGGAGGGAGAGTAGGATTCATACCTTTCCCAAGGGTATTAACGCTAAGTGAAATGCAATCATTTTTGAAAATATAAAGGAGTTCATTTCTTTTATTATTTATTATTTATTATTCATATAAAGAAAGACGTAGGAAGATTAACTTACCAAGTTTGGTTTATCGATAAAGAAGATGAGATATAATTGAAGTCTATCAATATTACCCATGGATTTTATTCAACGAACTGTGATCTATTAAATGTTGCTCAAAATATCAATACCAGGGGTCATAAATTAAAACTGTTAAAAAAATGTTGTAAAGCAAATGCAAGACAAAATTATTTTAGTAACAGAGTGGTGAATACATGGAATAAACTACCATCATCAATAGTGAATGCCCCATCTTTTAACTCTTTTAAGGCAAGGTTGGATAATTTGTGGAAAGATTATAAATATTTTGTGGAATTAAGATAAATGTTTATAAGGAACAGCTGACAGGCCCCAGACCTAATATACTAGCTGAAAAAGATGATGATGATGATGATGATGATGATGATGATGATGATATTATTATTATTATTATTATTATTATTTACTCCTTTTGAGTTTTCACATCAGCATTAGCTGATGGTCTTTCACTGGAGTCTGAGTAACAGCAAGTCTCCTCAGGTCTCCAGGACTCTTCTGAGTATTCTGGCAGATTGCAGCAGTGCAGTGTTCTAAATGGTTTCAATCCTTCCTCTGATTTCCAAACATTCCAAACCCTTTTCTAATCCTTTTGGACTGTTCCAAGTGCACCAACTACAATTGGTATCACTTTCACTTTCATGTTCCATAACTTTTTCAGTTCTCTGGCAAGGTCCAGATATTTGTCCATTTTTTCATTTTCCTTTAGCTTCACCCTGTGATCTGCTGGAACTGCAAAATCCACCAGTTTACAAGTTTTTTCCTTTTTTGTTTATCAACACTAGGTCTGGTGTTCTTGCTGGGATAAGGTGATCCGTTTTTATTTAAGTCCCAGAGAATTTATGCATTTTGTTCTCAAGAACAGATTCTGGTTTATGCATATATCATTTTGTTGTATGGTTAAAATTTAATTTTTTGCATAACTCCTAGTGGATCACCTTCCCAACCCAGTTGTGTCTAGTTTTGTAGTCTAGTTTTGTATTCTCATTGTCTAATTATCATTATTATTATTATTATTATTATTATTATTATTATTATTATTATTATAGTAGTAGTAGTAGTAGTAATAGTAGTAGTAGTAGTTCATGTCACACGAGTCTCCAATATTTTACACTTGATAGCTAACTGAAAAAATACATTTTCAATGTTTGATATTGTCTTGTTAAAAAGAGAAATAGTCAAAGTGTGAAAATGAAATAAAACAATTAAATGAAAAATCTATTTTTTATTTTTATTAAATGGTAGTTTGAAATCTGCACTTTAAAAAATTCAGTTTCTTTTCAAATTGATTAAAACTTAACTTTATAATGTCATAAAAAAGTCTACAAAAAATAAACATTTCACCTATCCGACAAAAATTTCTATCAATAAGTCTTTAAACCCTTCTTTTACATTAAGAGAACAAAGTGATGATTAATTTCTTTATTATCAATTAATACATATATAAAAAATATTTCAAAAAAGAACATTCCTGACCGAGTTCAAATAATAAAACGTACAAGTGTCGCTGTCATTTTCAATTATACCCATGCATTGATTGAAAGCATGAGAAGGCAAGAGAAAGACTCACTCCCTTTCATTAACTGAGTTAGCCCCTCTTCCACAACTCAAAGGAAATGGGGAGAGACAATGTGTTGATACCAGAATCTGTTTTTTTTTATTCCCAGGCACAAAAAAAAAAAAAAGATAAAAAAAAAAAAGTAAAAAAAAAAGAAAAAAAACTAAAAAATTGCTTATGTACTGTAAAATCTCCACATGAGAGCTAAGTCTGCAAGTGCTCTGTGCTTACTGAGGGCTGCATATTTGGAATGGCTGATCTAGACCACAGGGCTACAAAAAATCAGCTCGGATCCTAGAGATCTGAGATTACATTGAAAAATCACAAGTTAAGCTGGTGTGAAAACTCGCTAAGTATACAATAATTTAATCATGTACTTTTTTAGCAGTATAAATATGAAATTAAATCTGTGGTAGACTTCTAGGAAAGTTCAGAAGATAATAGCAATTTGTGATAGTTGGGAGAAAAACATAAGGAGTTATAAAAGTTAGGAGTTTGATTTATGATGTTCATTCACAAGGGACTGTGACTTCACCTAATCGTTACTATGTCACAAATAAAAGGAATATACCTCTACGATATACAGGAAATGTGTGCGCGCGCGCGCGCGCGTGTGTGTGTGTAATTACAGCATAAGAAACTGTAGAACTCATTCACAATTATCAACCTCATATATTAGCAATAGCATCCATGAACCAAGGGAGACAACCTTAGTTTTTTCTCAAATGAATTATGTCCCTTAGATTCAGGATTATGTTCTATAAAACAAGGGAATATCGCATAGAAGAGCTCTCTCTCTCTCTCTCTCCTCCTCTCTCTCTTTCTCTCTCTCCCCCTCTCCCTCTCTCTCTCTTTCTCTCTTTCTCTCTCTCTCTCTCTCTATATATATATTATAGGGTAATTGGTGTGTATATATGTATGTATTTCCAGAGGAAACTTCGAAAATAAAACGACAAAGTAAATACACATTCACTATCACCAGATCTTGCGTTTTGAGCAAAAATGAAGGTTTGATTAATATTCATGAAGATAATTAAAAAATAAAATTTAAATAGTAACAGCAGGGTTTTTTTTTGCATTTAATTATTTGAATAGGAAACATTAATTTTTCTTTTCAGGATGTCTGTGCACTTTTTTTTCCCCGATACCCCACCAGGCCGGATCAACACAATATCTTTTATACGTAGGGATTTTCATGGGGCATCCTGCGAGGATCCAACTTGTGATTCAGCAATAATGGATCTACGAAACAACTTTTTTGCCCTCCTCTACCCAGGTGACACCGGGTAGCCGCTTCTAGTACATATATAAAGGGCAGTTGGTATGTATGTATGTATGTATGTATGTATGTAGTGTCTTGTACTATATGTGGCAAGGTCTGTAAGTCGGCTTCTGGTCTTAAGAACATGTGGTGGCGCATAAGCATCAAAGTTTATCATCTGATTCATCTGATTCATCTGAATCATCTCATTCAACGGGAAGGAAGTCTTTTCAATGTCATATTTGCATCAAACTTTGTAGATCTGCAGCAGGTTTGATAGTCATTTGAGGGCTCATGCAAGGAAGGGTTCTGGTGGTGGAGTTGTGGGATTGTGAGGGACGGCAATGATCTGTAAAGATTATGCTATTGCCATGTATGTATGTATGTATGTATGTCTACACGAAAACTACGAAAATAAAACAATTAACAACAAAGTAAATAAATATACACATTAAATATCACCAGGGCTTGCGTTTTGTGCAAAAATCATGAAGATTTGATTTATATCCAAAGATATTTAAAAATTTACAATTATGTACGATTCAAGGTTGATAATTAAATAACAGCTCCGACACGTTGTGAGACAAAACATTTAATCACCCCTTCATCACCATTGCTCCCTGGTCCACTCTGACCCGGAGTGGTAGTACCTGTTAGGGTCCCATCTATGGGTTAAATAGAAAAATGTATTTATAAAAAAGTTGTATTATCCATTAAGAATTGATTTATTTCAAAACTTTATCGGCATTAGATGACCCACTGAGGTTGATATGCCGTAAAACAAAACAAAACCAAACAAAACATTTAATATATATAATAGCACATGGAAACGATAATTTACATAAAGTACAGGAAAATAGAACATGTAAATACATATACAAGAGTAGAGATAAAATATACAATAAGATATAAGGACACATTCATGAATATTTAGGTATAAACGAGATACCCAAATGTACGTAAATATAAATGTTACAGACATGGAACTAAAGGATAGCCCATGCTGTATAAAGGACTTACAGTAATGTAAGGGGGGGTAAAATCCCCACCGAGGAGGGGGGTAGATAGTCTCTATCCCACAGCAGTTCGTTGAGAAGATCCAGCTAAAAGAGGAAGACAAGTTCAAATAAGGCGCTTAAATACCAGAGGTCCCCCAGTGGGAACAAACGGCAACGCAGCGAGAAGATAACTCTTCCAGCAAAGGGAAGATAATCCCCTACTCATAGAAATAGCATTGAAATTCTACTTACAAATATCCAGCATTTGTAAATCTCAAAAGTAAACAAACCAGGGTTTTTTTTTTATGGCAAACTATATTCACTTGGACGAGGTTCAATGACCGGTTGCACAGTTAAGACCACTGCAGGTCTTTTTTTACTCACTTATGAAGAACTGTGAAGAGATTATTATCTAGGCTTCTTGACGATATTATTATTGGATTATTTTGTGGTATATAGCTATTTACCAAACTAAGCTTAGATATGGCACAAGGACAGAAGTATGGAGCACCCAATGAGAATCGAACTCACTATCAATGGTCTACAAATCTTGCTCGCTAACCATTACACCGCTTAAATGTATAGACTAAGCGAGGTCACGTGGTTTAAAACTCAGCCAATAAACAACCCGAATGCGTGGCTGGTTGACTACTTAATCACTGATACTGAGGGACTTGCAATACTGACGAGCACCAAGGAACAACCAAAGGATTCTTTACCAAGGATTTCCGCTGGGCAAACGCTCTTGCTTGAAGACCTAAAGGATGGCCACTCAAATCGTAAGAATTATATCCCTTTCACGTTCTTAACGTGCTTTTGAAAAATATACAACGGGCCTCTCATTTGGACTAAGTACTATTGGAAATTCCATAACCAATTATCTCCCCCTGAAACTAGGGGGCGAGTCGTCGGCATCGTATGTTAGCGCCAATACCAAAAACTTCACTTATCAGGGAGCCGTTACCAACGAGAGACCTAAAAACTAAACGTTCTCTCACTTAGCCCAAAAGCATGGCCCACTTATCACAGAACTCTACAACCAGCTCACTTTTAAGGCTTTGTATCAGCATACGTTAAAAGGCCGGTACAATTGCACACTTACTGAAGGACGAGAAACTACCAAGACGAAGCGTCTTATCAACATTTCCTACCGACGAAAAGATTACCCGGTTATCACCATTACTCCAAGTAAGTACTAACTCAGATAAGTCTCGTAGCAAATAACATTAAAATTTGCAACAATTTTATGCAATTTTTTGTTGATACAAGTGTCTGCATTTACTTTCGTGTTTGTTCCTTCTTTGTCCGACAATTTGCCTACAACTACGGAGAAATAAGAGCTCCTTCGAAGCCGTAAATACTCTTAACACGATGAATAAGACATTCAAAATTTTCCACTTTTATTGTATAATTGGTGCAGTATGAAAGTCTTCCAATTATTAACGTTTTACTTGCTCTTATATTAGTAGAAAACGATGAAATTTGTTACTCTAGCTTTTAGAACATTTGTTACATATGGCTTTCTAGCTATTTCGTAAATATCATTTGAGGGGGTTAAGATTAATTTTATCTAGAGTTACTCTCACAGTGCAGCTACTGGTTAAGTAACATGTTTCATTTTTCTTCTGTGCTAAATCCAGATTTGAAACTTTGTTGAAAGTGGTCTGTAAATTCAATGTTTGATATTCTTGCCTTCATTGTTGCAATTTCACAAATGAAAGCGTCTCTCATAACTTCGTCCTACATTGTTTAGCTTACGGTCTTAGAAATTGCAACTCGTTTTAGTTTTTCGAGTCCCCTGCAAAGCCATCCAGATTTTTGCCAGGGTTAATTTCTTGTAGCAAGTAAGAATCTCGCAAAAATATCATTCGGGATCTTGATAAAAATGGCGTCCAGCTGAGCCAGTGCTAAAATTTGATATATTTTGTTCTAAGAAATAAATCCATATTTTTTTTTGATTTTTTAGTTCTTAAGGAATTAACAATTTTTACAATTCGTACCAAATTACGAACATTTCGAAAAAGCATTATATTTAAATTTCGCCTATGGAATATGCGTCAAATTTAAACATAATTGGCTTACAGCAAAACTTTATCGAATTCTACTGAAGGCAGAGTTGGTATTTACCCATCCTGTTCGCCACGAGTAGGAGGTGTCCCAAGGATGTGGCACCAAGCAAAAATCGAACTCAGTATTCAATCATAAACGATCTTCGACTGGGTATTTGACTATCCACAAGGTAATCTTTAATTGATTTTATAGTGTCCTGATTTGATAGTTGCATTCCGTCCATTAATTTTCTTTCCTTTTTTATTAATAGCATAGCACTATGCTCGGTGTTGGGACCAGAATATTGTGCTATATATTTATTTTTTGTACTCATAACTGTTTGTGAAATGTTCTTTTTATACCATATTGACATATTGCTTGATTAATGGATGTGCAATGGTACACGTAAAAACAACCGCCCTGTCAGCTGGGGCGTTAGAATGCACCGACTGCACCTCTGCAGAGGGGTAAGACTCCCCCAATGGGGCCACCTGTTCGCCGTGGGTGGCGACCCGTGATGCTTAAGGATAGAGCCCAGGTGGATGAGCAGTTCATGGCATGCAATACTCCACTTTGGCCCTATCTTGGGCTAGACGGTCGGTCGGAGAGGCCTCCTCCGGTCAATCGGCTGGTCACGTTAAGCCCTAGCACCTATATGATTTTCCCAACCCTATTGCCCTTATGGCAAACCCCAACCCCTTTTTATCATATGGGTGCTAGAAGGCGGTGGCTGCGGGTCTACATGTCCTGGGAATGATGTTAAACTATCTGATGGTGAGGTTCCAGTTTTGGAGGTTTGGAGAATGTGGAGTACCCCTTCATCACCATTGCTCCCGGGTCCACTCTGACCCGGAGTGGTAGTACCTGTTAGGGTCCCATCTATGGGTTAAATAGAAAAATGTATTTATAAAAAAATTGTATTATCCATTAAGAATTGATTTATTTCAAAACTTTATCGGCATTAAATGACCCACTGAGGTTGATATGCCGTAAAACAAAACAAACCAAACATAAAAACAAGGCAAATGTGACACAAGGGGAGGCCCAAGTTGGGTTAAAAAATGCTTAAATTCCGTCAGTATTCCCCTGTTGGGGCACCTCAAGCATCAGGAAATAAACTGTTCCTTTTAGACGAGTAGGAAGGTGCTACCAAGGGGTTAGTGCCCCCCCCCCACGAAATCAAACGAGAACCTTTTGTGGGTTCTGGGCACGGGTACTACACTTTGATATTCGGTTGGGCAGCTGCTGTTAAAATATCTTCAACTGAAACTGAAGGCACTGTATGGCAAAATATATTCACCTCGGCGAGTCAGATGATAGGCTGCATAGTTTAAACCCTGGCGTGTCTTTTTGTTCTCACTTTAGAAGAGTTCCACTAACTGATTGATTTTTGTTTAATTATTGAATTATATCACAATCAGAAACTAAATGTCGTACGTTTCTTAATCATAAACATATTAAGGTGTATACGAGATTTCAATGCTGAATGGCAACTGTTTTCGGAGTTATAAGACGACACGTACCATGACATTCCTTTATATATATATATATATATATATATATATATATATATATATATATATATGAAAATGGAAAAGGAATTGAATCCGACGATATGAGGAAAAATGAGTAAAGAAAAGAAATGTAGATGGATAAAATGAATTTAATCGATTTAATGTGATATCGATTAAATTCATTTTATCCATCTACATTTCTTTTCTTTACTCATTTTTCCTCATATATATATATATATATATATATATATATATATGGAGATGGGATGGATAGAGTAGAATCCGACAGTATGAGGTAGGTAAAAAGATAGTGAACAAGAAATGATAACTCAAAACAAATCTAAGAGTTGAAATATTTCGTCCGATTTATAAGGACATCTTCAGTCAAATGATTTTTATTGAAAGCAAAATTACGTGCAAGTACATGTGATTTGGTGAGGGGGTGAGTTAGTAGCGGAAGTGAAGGGTAGGGAGGATAGGGGCTAACATGAATGAAGTGTGTGGATAGTTTACAGGAAGTAGAGTGGAGGTTAGGAGTTAGATGGGCACAGGGGTAGGTCAAGGGAGGAGGGTAAAGTTCATAGTAGTGGTGTGTTTGATGTCAGGGGAAGATAAGGAGGGGAGAGTTGATTATAAATCGGACGAAATATTTCAACTCTTAGATTTGTTTTGAGTTATCATTTCTTGTTCACTATCCTTTTACCTACCTTATATATATATTATATATATATATATATATATATATATATATATATTAACAATGGAAAGGAGTAACCTACTCGAGTTTCATCGATTGATTCTTCAGGGTTACATCAGTTAAATTAATCGAGTTTTCGATTAATCTTAGTTGGTATAATTATACCAACTAAGATTATCGATTATTTAACTGATGTAACCCTGAAGAATTAATCGATGAAACTCGAGTAGGTTACTCCTTTCCATTGTTAAAATAAATTTTTGCTCTACATTGTATTGAGCACTTTGTATTTGTTTTTTCTCAGTCTTAACTCCTGGATACTGTGCGCTTCCAACGATCGTACACATACCCACCGGTAAGCTACTACTTATACATTAGCATATATATACACTCCACCAAATTGGTTTTAACATATTATTTCTCTTTCATTTAGTTGGATATTTTATCCATATATCTATTCATTACTGATTCTAAAATCTATATTTTTTCTATCCATTTATTCTAATTATTTAGAAATGAAATTATACCAAAATATATAAACATAAACCCGATCAATACCGTACAAAATTAACCCCTCAAAATAATCCTCAATAATGCTAACATATCGTTAAAACAATTTGTTGAGTAACTGGCCGCCATCCTTGGTTCCAGTTGTAAAAGAACTTAAAGTAAACAAGTGAGTAAACCAATAAGTCCTTGTGGGATAGTGTTCTTTTAGGTCCGACGTCCTAGATGGTCCGAGTAGCAGTGAGCTAAGATTAGAATCAGGCCTCTATAAATATACCAACAGCAGCAGCATCACTGCCAGTGATTGGATAATAGGAATCTTCGGTGGTCACGTGGTAGTCAACGAGTCTATATTTAGAAGTGACCCATTGACGCACGCCTTATATACCTGAATACCTCACGTGGTGTAATGGTTAGCAATCTAGATTTGCAAACCATTATTAGTGAGTTCGATTCTCATTGGGCGCCCCCTACTTCTGGCCTTGTGCAGCATCTAAGCTACGCTTAGTAAATAACTATATACCTAAAAACTCCAACACAATTAACTACAAAAGTGTAAATACAGATATACAACATGAATTATTTCCTAACTTCTAGGCATGAAATAACCCCAGACGGGTTGATATGCCGTTAAAAGCAACCACCCTACCACCCACCCACACAACACACAACCAACCAGCCAACGGTATTGTCTTTGGGGAAAGTGTCTGATAACCATGTTTTCCAGAATTGCATGTTATTAATGTTCATATTGTGTTGCGTGAATAATTGTTGAATAACGAGAAATGTCCAGTACCTCTCCTCTCCCGCTAAAACTGCAGGCCATTTCTTGATCATTTATTAAAGAACCCGTTTCTTTGTTGCGTCAAACGCCGGAGAGAAAAATTGTTCAGCGAGGCGAAATCACATTCTTTTGCTTCGTTCCGTTTCTCAAATTGAGGCATTTCTTTCTTAAAAAAAAAGAAGAAAACTTTGTTTATATTTATCTATCGTCGGATTGTTTAAAAAAAATTAGTTTATTCCTAGCTATTTTATCTCAATCACTCACTCACTCATTCATTCGTTCTGTTCATATCTATCAATAAATTCTTTCTTTCTTTCTTTCTTTCTTTCTTTCTTTGTTCTCATTCTCTCCATATCTATCTATCTATCTATCTATCTATCTATCTATCATTCAGTTCATATCTATATATTTAATTATATTAAAAATAAAACCTTGTTAATTTTCCAACAACCTGGTCTTGCATTATCATCCAGTCTTCTGTATTTTATCTGTATGTAAAAACACAACAACTGGCGACGAGGATGACACGATCATATTTGCTTGATTCGTGTTGACTCCCGGTACCAGAGTTTGTTCAAATTTTTGCTCTTTTCATAAAGGATGACAATCCAACCCAACTTACAGTTAGAAGACTGAACTAACGATGAATATCCTTGATGAATAAATCGCTTTATTTTGTATTTAAAAACACTGACATAATAATATGGTCCCACATACTTGGATTTTAGAATGACTAAAAATGTACAAAATTTCCAACAACATCATAAACTTCATAAAAAAACCATGGAAAACTATCGAGTTCAATTAAAAGCTGGAAAACAATCCCTGGCAGACGTAAAAATCCAAAGAGGTGTATTCCAAGGGACTCGTTATCACCATTACTCTTTATTATAGCAATGATGCCGCTGAATCATATACTTAAAAAATGTACAGGGGGATACAAATTCACTAACTCACAAGAAAAGTTAAACCACCTCATGTACATGGATGACATAAATATTTTTGCAAAAAATGAAAAAGAATTAGAAACCCTGGTACAAACTATTAGAATATATAGCCAAGATATAGGAATGGAATTTGGAATTGAAAAATGTGCTATGCTAGTAATGAAACAGGGTGAAAGAAAATTAATGAATGGAATACAACTTCCAAATCAGGACACTATAAAATCACTTGATGAAAATGAAAGTTACAAATACTTAGGAATTTTAGAAGCGGACAATATTAAGCAAACAGAAATGAAAGGAAAAATTAAAAAAAGAATATCTCAGGAGAATAGAAAACTTCTAGAAACCAAACTTAACAGCAGAAATCTGATCAAAGGAATCAATACCTGGGCCGTCCCCATTATAAGATACTCAGGACCATTCTTAAAATGGACAAAAGAAGAACTCAGACAGATTGACCAAAGAACGAGAAAATTAATGACATGCACAAAAGCTCTCCACCCCTAGAGATGATAGAGATAGATTAAATGTGTCAAGAAAGGAAGGGGAAGAGGTCTTGCCAACATAGAGGAATGCGTAGAAACCACTATCCAACAACTTGAGGATTACACAAGAAAGAGCAAAGACAAATACTTATGGCGGCCAACAATAGTAGAAGCGACAGATGGACAAACAGAAAAACAACAAAGACTAAACGATAAAAATGAGAAGAAAAACAATTATATGGACGCTTCAAACGACAAATAGAAGAGGTTGCAAATGGAAAGACTTGGACATGGTTAAGAAAGGGAAATCTCAAAAGAGAAACTGGATCTCTTATAATTGCTGCACAAAATAATGCCATAAGGACGAACTATATCAAAGCAAAAATTGATAAGACCCAACAAAATAGTAAATGTAGACTTTGCGGTAATAGAGATGAGACTGTAAACCATATACTCTGCGAATGTAGCAAACTAGCACAACGGGAATACAAAACTAAACACGGCTGGGTTGGGAAGGTGATCCACTGGGAATTATGCAAAAAATTAAATTTTGACCATACAACAAAATGGTATATGCATATGTTCTTGAGAACGAAACGCATAAAATTCTTTGGGACTTTGAAATAAAAATCACCTTATCCCAGCAAGAAGACCAGGCCTAGTGTTGATAAACAAAAAAGAAAGAACTTGTCAACTGGTGGATTTTGCAGTGCCAGCAGATCACAGGGTGAGGCTAAAGGAAAATGAAAAAATGGACAAATATCTGGACCTTGCCAGAGAACTGAAAAAGTTATGGAATATGAAAGTGAAAGGAGACTTGCTGTCACTCAGACTCCAGTGAAAGACCATCAGCTAATGCTGATGTGAAAACCCAAAAGGAGTAAATAATAATAATAATAATAATAATAATAATGATAATTTCATACATGCTATTTACACAGTAGCATTGCGTCCAAGAAAGCCTTCATTAGATGATGACTCTGGGTTCAGGCATGGTTTCGGACCGAAGCATCATTACCACTAACCCTGAGTGCCCCACCAGTATCTCACGATACCACCAGACTTTGTTGGTTTGTTGTCACACTGTGGCATTGCCATATCCACGCTGATGGGGTTTAAAAAGAAATGCGAAGATTGGGTTGATAATAAATCCTCGGCATTAAATTAGATTATTATTTCTTGAAAATAATTTTTTAAAAAGTTGTTTTTTTCTGAAGGAGAATTATCTCTTTTTATGATCTTTTCAATCACGATTTAGATTTAAGTAGACCACGGCCTACTAATATATACGGCCTCACATGTCGCATAGGCAGGTAGAATTTTAACAGGCCTATTCATTTTATAGTCAATTTATGTATGTTTCGAAAAATCTTAAAGCACAAACATTTGTCTAGATGGAACCGTAAGTTCTCCTTTAGAAATACAGTTTCTATGTAATATCATCACTATCACAGCCTACCATGACCAGCGAATTTACATTGAAAAGGTTTCATTTTTTTTCTGATATAACCTGAAATCATTGATAAATTGTTGGTGTGTTTGTTTTGTATAACTGCATAATTTTTTGAACTATTTTTTTAATGTTAGTTTGTTTACAATCTTTTATTATTACATTTCTGAAGAAAAAAGACAAGTTTGTATATTTTTAACATCTTTTTCGAAACAGACATAAATCGACTATAAAATGAATAGGCCTGTTAGAATTGTGCCTGCTTATGTGACATATGGGGCCGTACATATTAGTGGGTCGTGAAAGTTTTAAAATATTTAAATCGTAATGTCAACTTAGAAAATGATAGTTTTAAAGTCAGTTGAAAGCTTGATTTTCATTGGAGGAAGTAAAGTCAGGTGACTAAAATTCTAATAATTAAGGAAGCGCGGTTGTGTACTGGTTAGAGTCGTAGGAAATGGACTCGTCTATCCGAATTCCTGGACGAAGCCACAGTTCACATAGCACTAATACCCTTGGGAAAAGTATGAATCCATATATTCTCCCTCCAGCTATGGGTAAATAGTGGGACAGACTGGTTAGAGTCGTAGGAAATGGACTCGTCGATCCGAGTTCAATTCCTGGATGAAGACACAGTTCACATAGCGCTAATACCATTAGGAAAGGTATGGATCCATATATTCTCCCTCCAGCTATGGGTAAATAGTAGGGCAGACTGGGCACTTTAACCTAGGTTAGGCAACCAGTCTAGGAGAAGGAAAACTCTGAATTCAAACCTCTTAAATCCCCGCTTGGGATGGTCACTACTAGAATAGGCTCAGTCCTACTTAGTGATCTATTTCAATTTTTTTTTAATTAGGAAAGAACACAACGAGCATTAAGGATAGGGGAAAAGGTTTACTAAGCAAAGATATAAGATGAACAGAGCAATTAGCAATTGCTAGGGTCGAATTAACAAGTCCCATGAGACCTCGTTTCTCTCTAACGAGGTTTCGTCAGACATTATTTATAGAAAAAAACCAGACAATTCCATTGTCATTATTTAGGTACTATATGACAAAATCATATCCGCATTTGTATTTTTTTGATATTATTCTTTCATAAAATGAAACATTTTTCGCTCAAAAATGAGGTTTACATAATTCGACCTATACACGATTATATACGGCATCTTACTCTCAACATATATTGGTCTTCACGCTCTCATTTCTTATCCCTCCCTCAGTTTCTTGTTTGTTTATTTTTTTCACACTCTCTCTCTCTCTCGCTTTCGCTTACTCTCACTTTCCCCTGTCTACGTAAAAGGACTTTCCTTTGTCTTTACAATTTTCTCCGGAAGGAGCAAAAGAGACATGCGCGTGCCTTTCACATACTTTACACCTTCGTTGCTATGGAGATAACGAAACATGCTTCACGCCTGTGTCGCCTTGTGCTTTATGATGCAGGGACAAGCGAAGGTGATGGTCGGCCGGGATGGTGTTTAGTGGACGTGAGGGTCAGAATTAGACTGCAGGAGAGAAAGGGTTAGTCGCTCTCTCTCTCTCTCTCTCTCTCTCTCTCTCTCTCTCTCTCTCTCTCTCTTATCGTCCAGTGTCCAAGATGATTATTAGATATCTGATAAGACCGTGTTAGGTATTTAACCTCACCTTTCTTTTTAGAACACGTATTCTCTCCTTCTTTTGGCCAATGTTCTCTCTCTCTCTCTCTTTTTCATAGTCTCTCTCTCCTCTCTCCCTCTCTTTCATAGTCTCTCTCTCTCTCGCTTTCACTCTCTCTCTTTTATATTCTCTCTCTTTCTTTCTCTCTCTCTCTCTCACTCTCTCTCTCTCTCTTTTTTCATAGTCTCTCTCTCTTTCTCTTTCTCTTTCTCTCTCTCTCTCTTTCATAGTCTCTTTCTCTCTTTCTCTCTCTCTCTCTCTCTTTTTCATAGTCTCTCTCTCTCTCGCTTTCGCCCTCTCTCTTTTATATTCTCTCTCTTTCTTTCTCTCTCTCTCTCTCTCTTCTCTCTCACTCTCTGCTCTCTCTCGCCCTCTCTCTCTTTCATATTCTCTCTCTCTCTCTTCTTCCCCCCCTCTTTCTCTTTTCTCATCTTTCTGTAAAACTCCATTGTCGTTATTTCGCCTTTATCTTAGATGTGTCTATTTATTTTAATCTCTTTCAATCTGTTTTTCTTTGCTTTCTTTCTTATTTTCATTATATTCTTCATTCTTTACACAGCTAATAGTTCCTCCTTTTCCATCCTTTTCCAAGTTCTTTCTTTCTTTCTTTCTTTCTTTCTTTCTTTCTTTCTTGTAACTATTTTCCCCAAATTAATTTATTCTTTGTTTGTGTTTATTTCTTTCTTTTAAGCCGTTTTCCAAATTTCATTCATTCTTTCTTTCTTTCTTTCTTCTTTCTTCTTTTTCAAGTTTCTTTCTTTCTTCTTCTTCTTTCTCTTTCTTTCTTTCTTTCTTTTCAACCCTTTCCAAATTCTTTCTTTTTCTTCTCTCTCTTCTTTCTTTCTTTTCTTTTTCATTTCCAAGTTCTTTCTTTCTTTCTTTCTTTCTTTCTTTCTTTCTTCTTTCTTTCTTTCTTTTTTTTCCAACTTTCTTTCTTTCTTTCTTTTTCAACCTTTCTTCTTTCTTTTTTTCTTTCTTTTTCAACCTTTCCAAGTTCTTTCTTTTCTTTCTTTTTCTTTTTGAACCCTTTTTCCAAGTTCTTTCTTTCTTTCTTTCTTTCTTTCTTTCTTTCTTTCTTCTTCTTCTTTTTTTCAACCCTTTTTCCAAGTTCTTTCTTTCTTTCTTTCTTTTCAACCCTTTTCCAAATTCTTTCTTTTTTCTTTCTTTTTCAACCTTTTTTCCAAGTTCTTTCCTTCTTTCTTTCTTTCTTTCTTTCTTTTTAACCTTTTTCCAAGTTCTTTCTTTCTTCTTTCTTCTTTCTTCTTTCTTTCTTTTTTTCAACCTTTTTTCCAAGTTTCTTTCTTTTCTTTTTCTTTCTTCTTTCTTTTCTTTTTTTCTTTCTTTTTCAACCCTTTTCCCAAGTTCTTTTTTTCTTCTTTTCAACCCTTTTCCCAAGTTCTTTTTTCTTTCTTTTCAACCCTTTTCCCAAGTTCTTTTTTTCTTTCTTTCAACCCTTTTCCCAAGTTCTTTCTTTCTTTCTTTCTTCTTTTTCAATCCTTTTTTCCAAGTCTTTCTTTCTTCTTTCATTTTCATTTTTATATTCTCTTCATTCTTCCGGCGAGTATTCTTTAACCTTACCTTCCCCACCCTCTATATCAGCATCTTTTCTTTTCTTTTGTCTTTCACTTTCCTATTGTTCTCACAATCTTATATTCTTTTTTTTTCTTCTTTTCTGTTAATTTTCCCGTCTCCTTCAATCTATCACTTAAATAGCCAGTTGCATAACGATCAATGTTCGAAACAGCGGCAAGAAGGTGTGTAAAAAGATGTCGCGGACTTCGGGATTAGGGGAAACGGGGAGGTAGTGCGTGAGTAAAGGACAGGAGCTGCCAGGCCCAGAGCATCAGATGCGCACTCTGCTCGCTGATCACGGTTTCACAGCTTCCACGGGCACCACTGTCATCATCGTTCGCTGGCGAATTCTTTGCCCCTGGACCTATTTGTTGACTTGGCATCGTCATCATCACCATCCTCCTCCTCCTCCTCCTCCTCCTCCCTCTCCTCCTCCTCATCATCATCATCATCATCATCATCGCTAATCTATTAAGATATTCGGCATCGCTATCACAACCACCACCACTGTCGTTGTCGTTGTCGTCGTCACAACGGACATCCTCCTCCTCCTCCTCCTCCTCCTCCTCCTCCTCCTCCTCACCATCATCCTCATCCTCATCCTCATCATTATCCTCCTCCTCATCATCATCACTAATCTATTAAGATATTCGGCATCGCTATCACAACTATCACCACAGTCATCGTCGTCGTCACAACAGACATCATCATCATCATCATCATCATCCTCATCATTATCCTCCTCCTCCTCCTCCTCATCATCATCATCATCACTAATCTATTAAGATATTCGGCATCGCTATCACAACTACCACCACAGTCATCGTCGTCGTCACAACAGACATCATCATCATCCTCCTCATCATCATCATCATCATCATCATTATCCTCCTCCTCCTCCTCCTCCTCATCATCATCATCATCATCATCACTAATGATTCGGCATCGCTATCACAACTACCACCACCACCACCACCAGTCGTCATCGTCGTCGTCGTCACAACGGACATCATCATCATCATCATCATCATCATCATCATAATTGCTAATCTATTACCATATTCGGCATCGCTGTCACAACTACCACACCCATCACCGTCATCATCATCATCATCATCATCGTTACTATTCATATTGCCATTTGCAAGCACTGCTGTCTTAACTATCACCGTAGCCACAGCCCCCACCTTCGCCACCGCTGCCGACATCATTGTCATCGTCATCGTGATCACTACATATACCATGCCCTTAAACCCCCTCCTCCTTAACATCATCATCGTCATCATCGGTACTATAATAATAATAATAATAATAATAATAATAATAATAATTATTATTATTATCATCATCATCACTTTCTTTGACAGAACCCCTCCCGACCTCCTTCAAAATCATCGTCAGTTTCACCCCAATCACCATCACATCGTCAACATCGTACTATAATAATTATCATCACCACCTTCTTCGACAGAACGCCCCCCCCCCGAAAAAAAATAATCACCTTCCCCTCAATCGCCATTATCATCGGTGTCATAATAATCTTTATCACGACCTTATTCGCACCACGCTCCCCCCAAATCATCATCATTTATGATCCTCATCAAAATCTGGAAATCAGAGGAAGAATTGAGACCATCCAGACTACTGCATTACTGCAATCGGCTAGAATACCCAGAAGAGTCCTGGAGACCTGAGGAGACTTGTTGTCAGTCAGACTCCAGTGAAATACCGTCAGCTAACGCTGGTGTGAAAAACTCACAGGAGTGAAATAATATGATAATAATAATAATAATAATACTTAGACCTTGCCAGAGAACTGAGGAACCTGTGGAACATGAAGGTGAAGGTCATACCAATTGTAATTGGTGCCCATGGAATGGTCCCCAAAGTTCTGAAAAAGAATTTGGGTGAATTGGAAATCAGAGGAAGAATCGAGACCACCCAAACACTGTTGGGATCGGCTAGAATACTCAGAAGAGTCCTGGAGACCTGAGTGAACCACCGGCTACGGCAGGTGTGTTAAACTACTACTACTACTACTACTAATAATTAATAATAATCACCTTCTTCAACTGAACACCCCACCTCTCCCCCTAGTAAAATCATCACTTTCACCCCAATCATCATCATCATTGACAATATCGGTACTCCACATTCTCCATAGCTCCAGAATTGAAGCCTCACCACCAGATGCAATTTAAAGTCATACCTAGGACTAACTTTTTGATTGGGGGTCTTAACCCTCTGTAGAGGATGCAGTCGTCATTTTCTAAGTACCGCCGACAAGTCGAATATTCTGTCGAATTCATGGAGATAGGTTATAATTGTTGCATAGATGTATTGAACTGTTGCACCATTTCAATTACAGTAAGTTTAGAATTTTCTTCATTGTCAATTGATGGGCGTGGAGATCATTTGAGTGTAAGAATTTCCCGGCCAAAACTGAGTAAATAGGAAAGATCATAACACTAAGCTAATATAATTATACCAGACATAATCAAACAACAACTTTAAAATTTGTATTATTTTAATTTTTCGGACTGATGTTCTCATCTTTATTGTTATAAATACAACGTTTCGGGCGACGTGCTCTCTGACCTTCTTCAGGTGTTTCTTGTCAAATTCGATAACTTTCTCGAACTCTGGAGTCATCATGTCATATCGAGTTGGACACATGGTGCAACGGATATAGGGGTTGAGTTGATACAGTTCTAAGCGATATCATTTGAAGGTTGCAGGTTCAATCCTGACCATGGGCGATAATAGCATATCATACTTAACATACCTTAATACTTGTACCCGGTCATGGCTAGCGGAATGAAATCAGTCAACCCCGGTGGTATGAATAAAGAATTCGGTTGGAAGTTTCACGAATGCTCTCGACTTCGTCAAAAAGGTGCCTTGAGTTCGAGAAGGTTCCCGAGTTCGACAAAAAACACCCGAAGAAGGTCGGGGACACATCGACCGAAAAGTTGTGTATATATCAACAATAAAGATGAGGACAACAGTCCAAAAAATTCAAATATACAAATTATCAAGCGTCATCTAAAAGAAATGAGACAAATAAGGACAACGTTTCTCTGAATGTTTGAGATGAGGCTTGAAGATTAGTATTATTTGTGTTTATTCGGACTATTGTCCCCATCTTCATTGTTATTTGTTGTCGAAACGTTGTACAAATAACAATGAAGATGGGGACAATAGTCCGAATAACACAGATAATACTAAGGACAACGTTATCTTCAACATAATAGTTGTAATTTACTAAGCTTAGCTTAGCTCAGTTTAGTACAAGGTCAGAAGTCTGAGGCACCCAGTGAGAATCGAAATCACTATCAATCGTCTGCTAGACTAGATGATAATAGCGAGTTTCTTTTGCTAAAAGACAATGTGAAATATAAAAACATGTTGGCAGTAACGATGTTGGTGATAATGATGATTGAGACGAAGGTGATGATGATTTGGGGAGGAGATAGAGGTGTTCTGTGGAAGAAGGTGGTATGATGATGAGAAGTGTTACTGTTGTAGGTGACTCATCTATGACACGAACATGGACTTACCCAAAGGGTATATATTTAACAGAGTAAAGCTACTCAGAGGAGAAGTACCAGAAACATGTTCTTCGTGTAAGCTGTAACAGGGAAACCCTTTCATTGTACGTTGATATATATTGCTGAATACAATCTGTTCCCTACATTTTATACCCGTGTTGAGTATTATTTATTGACCCTTAAACAGGACATAACAGTTACTTTAGAACATATAATTGTGTATAAGTTATTAATATTAGATGGGAATATTTGACATGATATAACTGTGAGCAAACAAATGATAAAAAATGATGAACAAATAAAAAAAAGTACAATGAAATTGAAAATATAGTTATAATTTATCGGAAATTCAACAGAGAATTATCTTCCCCTGCTGCTAGGGGGAAAATCGCCAACAGAAGGTCGGCGCGAGAATCAAACCAAACCTCACTTATCACAGAGCAGTCACTGAGGGAATTCGCAAATTAAGAACTCTACCACCAGCAAACTTTTTAAGGCATGGTATCAGCAAACGTTCCAAGGCTGATATAGCATACTAACAGAAGGCTGAAGAACGAGAAACGACCTGACGAAGCGTCTTAACAACATCCAACCAGCGACCAGAATACCCCTATTATCACCACTTCTCCAACGAACAGTATTTCACCTCACAGATAAGTCTTTTAGCAAATACCATTAAAATTTGCAACAACATTTCTGTACCTTTTGATAAATACAATATAAAATGCAGACACTTGTATTGTTTCTTTCTTTCATCCGAAATAGCCAACTACGGAGAATAAGGGCTCCAACGAATCCTGTAAATACTCTTAAATTACAATCAAACATTTGAAAATGAATCAATTTTCGGCATTGAATAATCCATAGGAGTTGATATGCCGTTAAACAAATAAGCTACCCCCCCCCAAAAAAAAAATGTGAACAACTCTAATTGAACGAGTCTAACTGACTTAACTTTCCTATTTCCAAATAAGCAAAGATGGGGGAGTTCCAGTTGTGTAGAGGCTAACGCGTTGGACCGCGAATTCGTAGTAAGCGAGTTCGAACTCCAGTCACGTTATTACGTTAACTTTTGGACTAATACCCCTGGGAAAGGTATGAGCTCATCTCATTCCACCAGCTATGGATTAAATAGTACAACTACTATTTTTCTACATAATAATTATTGGAATAAGCTGTTAATTTTAACAACCTGCTTTTCATTTTGTCAGTCATATTTCTCATTAACAATAAATTAAGATGGCATTTTTGAGAACCATCGAATCAAATACTTAACAGAATTCGATCTTAATATAGATATTGTATGTGGGGTTATTTTTGTAGATAGTTATTTACAAAGCATAGCTTAGATGTGGCACAAGGCCAGATTATGGGGCACCCAGTGAGAATCGAACTCACTAACAATAGTCGGCGAATCTAACTCGCTAACCATTACACCACGGGAGGTTTTTGTATATAGTTATTTACTAAAGTTCGCTTAGATGTGGCACAAGGCCGTATGAATGGGGCACCCAGTGAGAATCGAACTCACTAACAATAGTCGGCGAATCTAACTCGATGACCATTACACCACGGGAGGTTTTTGTATATAGTTATTTATTAAAGTTCGCTTAGATGTGGCACAAGGCCGAATGAATGGGGCGCCCAGTGAGAATCAAACTTACTAACAATGGTTTGCGAATCTAACTCGCTTACCATTACACTACGGGAGGTTTTCGTATATAAGGCGTGCTGTAATCCACCACTTAAACTTATAGACTTAGCGAGGTCGCGTGGTTTAAACCTCATCAATGGCCCGAATACGTGGTTAGTTAACTATTTAATGACAGCCGTTCATTTGCACCTTATTCGACATTGACGAACGGACCTGCAAACGACGGACTTTGCTGAACGCAAGGATTTTACTCAATACTAAGCGACACCAAGGAACAACCAAAGGATCATACCCAACACTGAGGAACATCAAGGAGCAACCAAAGGTTTCTTCACTAAGGATCGCGCTCTGCTTAACACAAGGGATCTCCGCTGGAGAGTGCTCTTGCTTGAAGCCTGGGGATGGCCACAAAAATCGTAACAATATTCTGCGCAAATATTTTTTTAAAGGTTAACCTATCTATCTATCTATCTATCTATCTATCTATATATATATATATATATATATATCTATACCTACCTATCTATCTATCTATCTATCTACCTATCTATCTACCTATCTATATATCTATCTACCTATATCTATCAATCTATATATCTATCTATCTACCTATCTATATATCTATCTATCTATCTATCTAAACAAGTAATATTTGGTTAGCTGCCTACATAAACTATCTATCTATCTATCTATCTATCTATCTATCTATCTATCTTAAACAAGTAATATTTGGTTAGCTGCCAAGCCTGGTCCTACATGAATCGATAACTAATTCAAACTCGTCTTACGTATATGTTTTGGGAGACAAATGTATTAAACAAAATTTGAAAAATATGTACTGAAACACACACACACACACACACACACACAAAGCAAAAAAAAAAAACAAAAAACAAACAAACAAACAAAAAAGACTAAAAGCTTAATTTAATGGAATTAATTTCTCCTTCCATCTCGATTCTTCGTTCTTCCTGAAAATCTAGAAAGAAATCAAGAAAGCAGAATAAAAAGAAAGAAAATTGAAGATAAAAAGAAAAAAAAAATAGCAAAAGGAGTAAAGAAAAGATATGAGGAAAGCTAAAAAAATGCTTTACAAATCTGTTTAGACGGTAAAAGATGCTGAGATTAAAAAGGTAAAAATAAATAAACACATAAATAAAATGAAATGAATAAATAAATAAATAGATAAATAAATAAAATAATTTATAGGTAACCTAATTTTCCCCCTTCTTTGTTCTTTTCTTTTCTCATTATTTTTTCTTACAAAAAAAAAAAAATCCCAAAAAACAAACGAAAAAAACAAACAAAAAAAACATATCTCTTCATACATTACACTCTATTGAAACTTCTGTCTTTCTCCTCCTCAATTTTTTATACTCTTACTCTACTCACCAAATTTTCTACTCTTGCTCTATCAACCTAAATTTTCTTTCTTTCTTTCTTTCTTTCTTTCTTTCTTTCTTTGTTAACTTCTATATGTTCTTTAGTAAAAAGAGAACTTCAAATAATCCTTCAATTCAGAAGAGGAATTTTAAGAGGAGAGTGAAGAAACTGAACCAAAACCAGAGCTCAACTCACAAGATATACAGGCTGTCCCAGAAGTCGCGCACCATGTATGAAAATACATATAAAAAGTATAAAAAGACGTATGAATATCAATTTTATTCATCATAATCATAATAGATGCTCAAATTGTTCACCCTCTCCATTTCTGTGTCTTAAGAATACGATGTACTGATGATTTGCTAATCGTAAGCTCCTGGCTTATTTTCCTTACTGATTTCACGGGGCTTCTAGCAACATTCGTCAAAACCATAGTTGATGTTGCTTCATCAGTTGCACTCTTTCGTCGACCACATCTCTCGCGGTCAGCAACTGAGCCAGTTTCACTCTATTGAAACTTCTGTCCTCCTCAATTTTTTCTACTCTTACTCTACTCACCAAATTTTCTACTCTTGCTCTATCAACCTACGTTCTTCTTTCTTTCTTTCTTTCTTTCTTTCTTTCTTTCTTTCTTTCTTTTCTTTGTTAACTTCTATATGTGTTGTATACCCTTTCTTAAATTCTTATCTCTGGTCGTATTTTCTTCTATCTTTGGTTCTATCTTCTAACATCTTGACTTGGTCTGGTCTAGCGTCTCGGATCTCCTAAGGTCTGGTTTTCTATTGCTATGTTCCTGCTGGCTGGTCGTCCTGGATTCATTTCTTAGTCTTGTTACCAAGACATTCATCAACCACAAGAACATATTACTTATACAAACTTTTATTTCCTTAACTATACATTTCATGTAACTAAATATCTGACTAACATAGCGCGCGTGAGTTCCAGTTTTAGGCAGGACCTAAAATGGTCGACTTCTCTGCCTGACGTCTATCTGAAAACTGGGGACTCAAAAGGTCCCACGTGACTTCACGTATTTTGGCGGGCTTCTGTAATTTTCCATGGGACTCGGCCATGGTATGAAAAGGGTCATCCCCTCAGAATTACAGGGGATTGACAATAATCTTATGCAACCGCATAGATTATGTAACATATGTTCTTTAGTAAAAAGAGAACTTCAAATAATCCTAGGCAAACCAATTCAGAAGAGGAATTTTAAGGGTTTGAGTTTGAGTTTTGTTTAACGGCATATCAACCTCTGTGTGTCATTTAATGCCAAAAAGGTTATTTTGGATTTCAGTCTTTAAAGTCGTGGTTCTATGGAGATAATTGATTATGTTCTGTATATTCTTGTTGAAAAGGTTGCTGTTTTTTTTTATAAAATTTAAAATGTTTTCAGGGTTTGTATTCTTAAAGATGTCTCCCAGGTTTCTTGCTTGATAGTAATTGGCGCGGATATGTTTAAGTCTGTTACAATTTAGACGGATATGCTTGGTTGTAAGTTGTACTTTGCATGTTGGGCACACATGTTAGAATTTTAAGAGGAGAGTGAAGAAACTGAACCAAAACCAGAGCTCAACTCACAAGATATACAGGCTGTCCCAGAAGTCGCGCACCATGTATGAAAATACATATAAAAAGTATACAAAGACATATGAATATCAATTTTATTCATCATAATCATAATAGATGCTCAAATTGTTCACCCTCTCCATTCTTGCACAAGATGCACTTTGTACGGATGACATTTCTGTGTCTTAAGAATACGATGTACTGATGATTTGCTAATCGTAAGCTCCTGGCTTATTTTCCTTACTGATTTCACGGGGTTTCTAGCAACATTCGCCGAAACCATAGTTGATGTTGCTTCATCAGTTGCACTCTTTCGTCGACCACATCTCTCGCGGTCAGCAACTGAGCCATTTTCTTGGAAACGTTTCATCAAACGGCAGACAGTGGTATGGTTCAATGGTTTTTCTCGCTCGGGATGAGTGCGGCTGAATTCTTCAGCTACAGAGCGGTATGTAGCCCCATCTCTTCCAAACATAAAAAAAACAATTTAACTCTTTCTTGTATTGTTAATTTCTCACCCATATCCAATAAAATCTGACCCCCCCCCCAAAAAAAAGTTATATGGTGCACGACTTCTGGGACACCCTGTATATTATCTTAATTTATTTATATAGAATTAAACAAAATAGATATCTCCTGTTTAACGTGTATATTAACGATCTTTTCAAGCTTTCTTGCCAACTTTCTATATTTGATATTTCTCTGAATGTTTGAGATGAGGCTTGATGATTAGTATTATCTGCGTTATTCGGACTATTGTCCTCATCTTCATTGTTATCTGTACAACGTTTCTGCCGATATGCCCTCCGGCCTTCTTCAGGTGTCCAATTGGACACATGGTAGTGGATAAGATAGTTAGGTTAAGACAGTTCTAAGTGACAGTTATCTCTGGATTCCAGTTTCAATCCTGATCGGCGGCAGTAACATAGAAAAATAATTAACACAACTCCTACCCCAGCTATGGTTAGCGGAATGAGAACAGGATACCCCCGTGGACTGAATAAAGGGTTAGGTTCAAAGTTCCGTGATAGCTCCCGATTACGACAAGAGGTTCCCTAATACGACAAGAAAGTTCCCAAGTTCGAAAAGAAGGTTCTCGAGTCGAGAAGGTTCCCGAGTCCGACAAGAAATACCTGAAGAAGGCCGAGGGCATATCGACCGAAACGTTGTACAGATAACAATGAAGATGAGGACAATAGTCCGAATAACACAGATAATGCTTTTTATATTTGGATGGGATCCGTGGATTAGTCTAACAAAGTTTACCGCAAAGATCCAAGCTGTGCTACACATGCGCTGAATTGGCGAGGCCTGGTATAGAACTCAGAACTTTGGGGTTCCTCGGCGGATGCACTATCGTCTGAGCTAAAAAAACTGATCTTGTGTCGCATCCTACCCCTGGCGGAGGGGTTGGGTAAATGCCTACATACGACGTCGGTTGCTTTTGTGAAACTGAACGTTTTTGATCAAGTGAAAGAGAACAAGAGAAGGGAGTGAGAGAGCTGTGTGTGTGTGTGTGTATGTATGTATATATCTGTGTGCGTGTGTGTGTGTGTGTGTGTATATGTGTGTGTGTGTGTGTGTATGGTTTCAGGTATTCCTATCCAATGCTAATAATTTTCAAGTGTTGGTGGACTACAGGAAGCATGGAGGCTTTGAAAGAATTTGATTTTAATTTCTATGTCACATGTTTCAACTGCCCTGTATGCAGGGCTTAGAATATACTGGGCTGCATTCCTTGTAGGAGGGTAACTGTATCTGAGGGTGAGGTTCCATTTCTGAACTTCTGGGGTGTGTGTGTGTGTGTGTAAAGTACAATATACCGGTGTTGATGGAAAATACCGCGGAGAAAGAATGGGGAGAAGGGAGCTAGGAAGGGAGTGGGGAGAAGGGAGTTAGGAAAGGGGAGTTAAGAAGAAGGATTGAGAAAGAGAGGACTTAACCAATTAAATATTAGAATCAAATATGATTTGTATAATCAGTGTTTAATCCCAAAAGGATATTTTATTTCATTTTTTGGTGCGTGTGTGTTTGGGGGAGGGGTCCCCATGGCACAGTGGCTAACATGCTGGACTGCAACATTTACTATTCATCTGAATTTTCGAGATGAGGCTTGATTATTAGTATTATTTGGATTATTCGAACTATTGTTATAATCTTTATGTTATCTGTACAACGTTTCGGCCGATGTGCCCTCCAACCCTCTTCAGGTATTTCTTGTCGGACTCGGGAGCCTTCTCGAACTCGGGAACCTTCTTTTCATAATCGGGAACCATCACAGAACTTTGAACCCAACCCTTCATTCAATCAACGCGGGCATCCTGTTCCCATTCCACAAACCATAGCTGGGGCACTGGTGTTATGCTGTGTTAATTATCATTCTATATTGCTGTCGCCCTTGACCATGATTGAACCTGCAGCCTAGAGATAACTGTCACTTAGAACTGTCTTAAACCAACGCCTTTATCGACTACGCTATGTGTCTAATTGGACTGAAGAAGACCGGAGGGCACATCGGCTGAAACGTTGTACAGATAAAGGCAATTTATGAGGAAGACCGTCCCGGTCTCCTGCCTCAAAAATTGCTGCTTGGTGACTGTTAAAATAACGACCCCAGCTACGTCGTCACGGCAGTGTTACTTGAAAGAAAACAACCAACTTAGGGCGTTAAATGTATTTTTTTTTTTTGGGGGGGGGGCTTCTTTTTTTGTCATAATTCTTATTTATTTATCGTAATTCTTATTTATTTATCGTAATTTGTCGTAATTCTTGTTTATTTATCGTAGTTTTGAATAGACTGAGATAGATAGATAGATAGATAGATAGATAGATAAACAAACAAAATAATATAGATAGATATGAACAAATGGGGATAGATAGATAAATGGATAGATATTTTCGACAAGTAAATGTATTGGAGGGGTTGTTTTCTTTCAAGTAACACCGCCACGACGGCGTAGCTGGGATCGTTATTTTAACAGCCACCGGGTAGCAATTTTTGAGGTAGGAGACTGGGACGGTCTTTCTCATAAATTACCTAGATAAAAATAAATTATTTGGGTCTATTTCTGGTCTTCTGTCTTCTTGGGTTGGTTTTGGGTTGTCTCTGGGGGTATTAAGTTTCTGCGTCCATTTCTTGTTCTTATCAATGAACACGAAGTCTCATTTTAATCTTGATGTCTTTTATTTTTCCTAAGACCCAACATTACCTGCGCACAAGAGGAACTCAGAAAGATACCATTCGCGTCTAACTCCTTCGATCGCCTCAGTTCAACTCTAAACTACTCTTAGCCCCACCCCCCGATTTTGCTATTACGTGTCACTCTCAACCAATGAGAATGCAACACTTATAGGTCAGCAAGGGGTTACAGGGTGTCAATCAAAGTCCTTGGTTATTTCCATGACTCTTCAAACGAATTACCAGTTAACTTTCAAATTCAAATATTACACTCATTACAAAACGAATAGGCTACCTATCCATAATGTAACACGTACACAGTGATGAGACAAAGATAGGAACGTGGATTCATCCTTTTCCAAAGAATATATTAAGTGGACCCAAACCGTATCGGCCGAAATTCGAACTCGGTTTGCTGGCTCCATTTTCATTTTTATAACCGTTGCAGATTCACGCACCGTTACTACTTATAGCATAATCATCCCCATTATCCTCGCCACATTAGGAACGCCTCCTTCATCACCACCACCACCGCCATCATCATCATCATCATCATCACCAGCAGCAGCAGCATTATATCACGACGTTTATGTTCTTACTATCAGTATAATTCTTCTTGTCATCGTTCCGTTTAGATTAAAAGATGAATCAGATATTTCTATTTGCCGACATCTCCGTAACCCACGTGACCCAGGCGACACCTTGCGCCATTTCAAGGCTGAGAACGTTCATTCTCCACCCCCCCGTTCCGTCTGCAAAACACTTTGCTCATGACGGCGTCGCCTCTTGCTTTTTGATCGAAGCGAATTATTTCCACTCACTTGACGTTCACACGTTCAAATTGCTTCAACCAACATTTTTTTTTCTTCTTCATTGGGACGATCACTGATTTGAAAAAGAAATATTTGTATTTCTCTTCTTTCTTTCCTTCTTTCTTTTTCTTTCTGCAATTTCCTATCGTGTTCTTTCTTTCTTTCTTTCTTTCTTTCTTTCTTTCTTTCTTTCTTTCTTTTTCTTTCTCTTTCTATAATTTCCTATCGTGTTCTTTCTTTCTTTCTTTCTTTCTTTTTCTTTTTCTACAATATCCTATCGTGTTCTTTCTTTCTTTCTTTCTTTCTTTCTTTCTTATCTATCGTGTTCTTTCTTTCTTTCTTTCTTTCTTTCTTTCTTCTTCTTTCTTTCTTACATATCCTATCGTGTTCTTTCTTTTTTCTTCTTTCTTTCTTCTTTCTTTCTTTCTTTTTCTACATTTCTATTGTGTTCTTTTTTCTTTCTTTCTTTCTTTCTACAATTTCTTTGCTTTCTTTTTTTTCTTTCTTTCTTTTTTCTTTCTTTTTCTTTCTTTTTTCTTTCTTTCTTTCTACAATTTCTATTGTTTCTTTCTTTCTTTCTTTCTTTCTTTCTTCTTTTCCATTGTGCTTTCTTTCTTTTTTTCTTTCTTCGTATTTTTCTCCTTTTTTCTTTCTTTCTTTCTTCTTTCTACAATTTCCTATTGTGTTCTTTCTTTCTTTCTTTCTTTCTTTCTTTCTTTCTACAATTCCCATCGTGTGCTTCTTCTTTTTTTCTTTCTTCGTATTTTCTTTCTTTCTTTTTTTCTTTCTACAAGTTCCTGAAATGTACTTTTTCTTTCTTCTTTCTTTCTTTCTTTCTTTCTTTCTACAATTTCCTATCGAGTTCTTTCTTTCTTTCTTTGCCTTTATTGCCTTTATTGCTTTTTTGTTATTATGTAGATAATAACCCACTTTTTCTGGTCGTCTCCGTTTTCTCTCAGTTTTAACAATCACCGTTCTTACTCTCACTTTCTTTTTCCTTCTCTTTCTTACTTATGTTTTCTTATTTAGATGAATCTTTCTCTCTCTCCTTCGAGCGAAAACTTTTTGTTAAAAGTTCATTTATATGTAATCATTTCCAAAGTTCCTAAAAATTTAAACAAAACGGGAAAAAGTTAATTTCTTAAGAAAGGATTTCAGTAATGATTTACGTAGTAGGAGAGCCGCTGTGCATGGTATAAAGTAGGCAAATAATTAAGTAATGATTTAAGGATATAGATAAAAGTTTAAGGACAGGAGATTTAAGGATATAATTTAAATTTTCTTAAGTAATGGTTTAAAGATATGAATAAAAATCGACGTAAATACTCAATCGACTTATACAAAAGTATATACGGTGGTTTGGTTTTAGGCGCGTGGTGTAATGGTTAGAGTCGTAGGAAATGGACTCGTCGACCCGAGTTCAATTCCTGGACGAACCTGTTTGCATTTCACATTGCGCTAATACCCTTGGGAAAGGTATGAATTCAATTCTCCCTCCAGCTATTGGTAAATAACAGGTTAGACGGGGCTCTTTAACCATGGCTAGGTAACCAGTCTAGGAGAAGGAAAACTCTTAAAACCTGTTAAACCTCGCTTAAGAAATTGACCTTGTGTCACATCCTGCCCGTGTAGAGGAGTTGGTAAATATATATACGGTGTTTTTTTTTTAACTCTTTCAGTCGGTAGAGCGTTCGGCTAGAAACCACATGGTTCCTAGTTCGATCCCGGTCCTCGCCAACTCAGCGTATGAGTAGCACAGGGATCTGTGCGGTAAAGTAAGGAGCTGATGATAGGTGTGGCGCTCCACCTCAGATGCCAAAAACAATCTCCTTGGTCTAGCGCTAGTGAAAAGGGGATATACTCCTTCGCTGATTGGCTGATACCGACTTTAGGCCGCCCCGACGACTTTACTTTACTTTCTCCTTACTCATTATTTTAACCTTTTTTCTCAATTTTTTCTCCATTCTTTTTCTTTTTCTCTTTACCTCGGTTTGAAAAATCAATCCCTCTTTCTCCAAATCACTCTTTGTTTCTCTCTCTCTGTCTGTCTCTCTCTCTCTGTCTCTCTCCGTCTATCTCCTCTCTCTCTCTCTCTCTCTGTCTCTTATTTCCCATAATTCCCTGTTGAAAATCAATCACTCTTTCTCCAAATCACTTTTGATTCTTTGTTTCTCTCTCTCTCTCTCTCTCTCTCTCTCTCTCTCTCTCTCTCTCTCTCTCTCTGTCTCTTATTCCCATAATTCCCTGTTTGAAAATCAATCACTCTTTCTCCAAAATCACTTTTTGATTCCTTTGTTTCTCTCTCTCTCTCTCTCTTTCTCTCTCCCTCTCTCTGTCTCTTATTTCCCATAATTCCCTGTTTGAAAATCACTCACTTCTTTCTCCAAATCACTCTTTGTTTCACCCCCCTCTCGCTCTCTTTCTTTTTCTCTCTCTCTCTTTTTTCTCTCTCTCTCTCTGTCTCTTATTTCCCATAATTCCCTGTTTGAAAATCAATCACTCTTTCTCCAAATCACTTTGTTTCACACCCCCTCTGCTCTCTTTCTTTTTCTCTCTCTCTCTTTCTCTCTCTCTCTCTCTGTCTCTTATTTCCCATAATTCCCTGTTTGAAAATCAATCACTCTTTCTCCAAATCACTTTTTGTTTTTTGTCTCTCTCTCTCTCTCTCTCTCTCTCTCTCTCTCTCTCTCTCTCTCTCTCTCTATCTATCTCTCTGTCTGTCTGTCTCTTATTTCCCATAATTCCCTGTTCTTTCTTTCTTCCTGTCTGAAATATTAATTTCCTACAGTTTTCAATTTTCTTTATTTTTGTCTTCAATGTCGATCAGTTTCTTCGTTCTATTTTTTTGTTCTCTCTGGAAAAGAACAAATTTTCTCCGGAATTTTATTTATCTTTCACCAATATTTTCTTATTATATCCTTAATTACTTTATCTCAACACCTTAATCGCTCAGTGTTTTTTACACCTGCAGTTAAAAGAAATCGAAACTTTCTTCCTTTAACCCTTTTACTTTCAGTTTACACCTTCTTATTCTCACGTTTTCCCCATTATTGACTTAATGAGATTTCCTATCTATTCTATCTATCTATCTATCTATCTATATATGCCCCACCAATATCTATCTCTACGCAATATCTATCTGTTTATCTGTCAATATCTATCTATCTATCTATTATGTCTCCAATATCTATCATCTATCTATCTATCTATCTATCTATCTATCTATCTATCTATCTATGCCCACCAATATCTATCTCTACGTCAATATCTATCTGTTTATCTGCCAATATGTATATGTTTATCTGCCAATATCTTCTAATCTATCTATCTATCTATCTATCTATCTATGTCTCCAAATATCTAATCTATCTATCTATCTATCTATCTATCTATCTATCTATGCCACCAATATCTATCTCTACGTCAAATCTATCTGTTTATCTGTCAATATCTATATGTTTATCTGCCAATATCTATCTATCTATCTATCTATCTCTATCTATCTATCTATGTCTCAATATCTATCTATTCTATCTTCTATCTATCTATCTATCTATGCCCACCAATATCTATCTCTACGTCATATCTATCTGTTTATCTGTCAATATCTATATGTTTATCTCCAATATCTATCTATCTATCTATCATCTATCTATCTATCTATTCTCTATTCTATCTATCTATCGTCCACCAATATCTATCTCTACGCCAATATCTCTGTTTATCTGCCAATATCTATCTATCTATCTATCTATCTATCTATCTATCTATGTCTCCAATATCTATCATCTATTATCTATCTATGCCTACAATATCTATCTCTACGCCAATATCTATCTGTTTATCTGCCATATCCTATCTATCTATCTATCTATCTATCAATGTCTCAATATCTATCTATCTATCTATCTATCTATCTATCTATCTATGCCCACCAATATCTATCTCTACGTCAATATCTAATCTATCTGCAATATCTATATTTATCTGCCAATATCTATTCTACTATCTATCTATCTATCATGTCTCCAATATCTATCTATCTATCTATCTATATCTATTCAATGTCTCCAATATCTATCTATCTATCTAATATCTATCTATCTATCTATGCCCACCAATATCTATCTCTACCAATATCTATCTGTTTATCTGCCAATATCTATATGTTTATCTGCCAATATCTATCATCTATCTATCTATCTATCAATGTCTCCAATATCTATCTTATCTATCTATCTATCTATCAATGTCCCAATATCTATCTATCTATCTATATCTATCTATCTATGCCTACCAATATCATCTCTACGCCAATATCTATCTGTTATCTGTCAATTCTATCTATCTAATCTATCTATCTATCTATGTCTCCAATATCTATCTATCTATCTATCTATCTATGCCTACCAATATCTAATCTCTACGCCAATATCTATCTGTTTTATCTTGTCAATATCTATCTATCTATCTATTCTATCTATCTAATTCTATATCTATCTATCTATCTATCTATCAATATATCTATCTATCTAATCTAATCTATGCCTATATATCTATCTCTACGCAAATCTATCTGTTTATCTAATCTATCTATCTATCTATCTATCTATCTATCTATCTATCATGTCTCCAATATCTATCTATCTATCTATCTATCTATCTCTATCTATCTATGTATCTATCTATCTATGCCCACAAATATCTATCTCTACGTCAATATCTATCTGTTTATCTGCAATATCTATCTATCTATCTATCTATCTATCTATCAATGTCTCCAATATCTATATATCTATCTATCTATCTATGTACCAATATCTATCTCTAAATCTATCTGTTTATCTGCAATATCTATCTATCTATCTATCTATCTATGTCTCCAATATCTATCTCCTATCTATCTATCTATCTATCTATCTATCAATGTCTCCAATATCTATCTATCTATCTATCTATCTATCTATCTATGCCTACCAATATCTATCTCTACGCCAATATCTATCTGTTTATCTGTCAATATCTATCTATCTATCTATGTCTCCAATATCTATCTACCTATCTATCTATCTATCAATGTCTCCAATATCTATCTACTATCTATCTATCTATCTATCTATCTATCTATCTATGCCTACCAATATCTATCTCTACGCCAATATCTATCTGTTATCTGTCAATATCTATCTAATCTATCTATCTATCTATGTCTCCATATCTATCTATCTATCTATCTATCTATCAATCTCCAATCTATCTATCTATCTATCTATCTATCTATGCCTACCAATATCTATCTCTACGCCAATATCTATCTGTTTATCTGTCAATATCTATCTATCTATCTATCTATCTATCTATGTCTCCAATATCTATCTACCTATCTATCTATCTATCTATCTATCAATGTCTCCAATATCTATCTATCTATCTATCTATCTATCTATGCCTACCAATATCTATCTCTACGTCAATATCTATCTGTTTATCTGCCAATATCTATCTATCTATCTATCTATCTATGTCTCCAATATCTATCTATCTATCTATCTATCTATTATCTATATCTATCTATCTATCTATCTATCCAGCCTACCAATATCTATCTCTACGCCAATATCTATCTGTTTATCTATCTATCTATCTATCTATCTATGTCTCCAATATCTATCTATCTATCTATCAATGTCTCCAATATCTATCTATCTATCTATCTATCTATCTATCTATCTATCTATCTATGCCTACCAATATCTATCTCTACGCCAATATCTATCTGTTTATCTGTCAATATCTATCTATCTATCTATCTATGTCTCCAATATCTATCTACCTATCTATCTATCTATCAATGTCTCCAATATCTATCTATCTATCTATCTATCTATCTATGCCTACCAATATCTATCTCTACGCCAATATCTATCTGTTTATCTGTCAATATCTATCTATCTATCTATCTATCTATGTCTCCAATATCTATCTACCTATCTATCTATCTATCAATGTCTCCAATATCTATCTATCTATCTATCTATCTATCTATGCCTACCAATATCTATCTCTACGCCAATATCTATCTGTTTATCTGTCAATATCTATCTATCTATCTATCTATCTATCTATGTCTCCAATATCTATCTATATATCTATCTATCAATGTCTCCAATATCTATCTATCTATCTATCTATCTATGCCTACCAATATCTATCTCTACGCCAATATCTATCTGTTTATCTGTCAATATCTATCTATCTATCTATCTATCTATCTATGTCTCCAATATCTATCTACCTATCTATCTATCTATCAATGTCCCAATATCTATCTATCTATCTATCTATCTATCTATCTATCTATCTATCTATCTATGCCTACCAATATCTATCTCTACGCCAATATCTATCTGTTTATCTGCCAATATCTATCTATCTATCTATATCTGCCAATATGACCTTAAACTGCATCTGGTGGTGAGGTTACACTTCTGGAGGTCTGAGGAATGTGGAGAACCCTTTCTTTGTCATTACACACAGGTCCACTCATCTGAAGTGGGGATAACCATGGGCTAAATAGATCAAAATACGAGTTTAAAATGTGCTAAAAAGTTTTTAAAAATTTGAATCCAACCAACCAACCAACCAACCAACAACCAACCAACTACTACCATAGCTGTTGTTGTTGTTGCTGTTATTGTTGTTGCTGTTGTTGTTGTTGTTGTTGATGATGATGACGGTGAAGAGGATAGCCTCAACTCCGCAAGCATAGATATCTACAAATGAAAACGTGTTTAGATGGCAAGCTGAGAAGCATCTCTGGACTAAATCCAACCAACCAACCAACAAACCAACCAACCACTACTATAGTTGTTGCTGTTGTTGCTGCTGATGATGATGGTGAGGATGATGATTATAGCATATATATCTAGCAAGCATAGATATCTACAAAGGAAAACGTTCTTAAATGGCAATCTGAGATGTATTACTTATCCGCGACTAGATCCAACCAACCAACCAGCCAGCCAGCCAGCCAACAGCCAACCAACCAAGCCAACCAACCAACCAACCAACCAGCCCAGTCAACCAACCAACCAACCAACCAACCAACCAGCCAGTCAACCAACCAACCAACCAACCAACCAACCAGCCAGCCAGCCAACCAGCCACCAGCCAACCCAACCAACAAACCAAACAACCAACCAAACAACCAACCAACCAACCAACCACCCAGTCAACCAACCAACCAACCAACCAACCAGCCAGTCAACCAACCAACAACCAGCCAGCCATCCAACAACCAACAACCAAACCAACCAGCAGTCAACCAGCCAGTCAACAGCCAGCCAGCCAGCCAGCCAACCAGCCCCAACCAACCAAACAACCAGCCAACCAACCAGCCAGCCAGCCTACCAACCAACACCACCAACCAACCAACCAACCAACCAGCCAGTCAACCAACCAACCAACCAACCAACCAACCAGCCAGTCAACCAAACCAACCAACCAACCATCCTACCAACCAAAAACAACCAACCAAACAACCAACCAACCAACCAACCAACCAACCAACCAACCAACCGCCAGCCAACCAACCAACCAACCAACCAGCCTACCAACAACCAACCAGCCAGCCAAACCAACCAACCAGCAACCAACCAACTAACCAACCAGCCAGCCAACCAGCCAACCAACCAACCAACCAACCAGCCAGCAACAAAAACCAACCAGACAACCAACCAACCAGCCAGCACAGCCAACCAGCCAGCCAGCCAACCAACAAACCAACCAGACAACCAACCAACAAGCCAGCCAGCCAGCCAACCAACCAGCCAGCCAACCAACCAGCCAGCCAACCAACAAAACCAACCAGCCAACCAACCAACCAACCAACCAACCAGCCAACCAAACCAACTACTACCATAGCTGTTGTTGTTGTTGTTGCTTTTGTTGTTCATGATGATGATGATGGTGATGATGACGAGGCGAGCCTCGACTTGGTGGTGTTATTAATGAAGCAAAAGAAAGTACGGAGCGGTATATTGCGTCTGTCTAATCACTTAACTTCTCCTCTTCAAGGTTGGTGTGATGACTTTGCGATTAATTTCTCAGAGTCGACTTCCTGCCGGCAATTTTTGCTGAAACGTGTCAAATTCTATCTGTCGTCTCTTACTTCATTCGGTCTTTACGTTGCGATGTCCTCCCCCTCCACCGATCTTTTTTTTTCTTTTTTTTTTGTTGTTGTTATTCATAAAGATATTGCCATGGCCGACAACAATGGAAGCATGATGACGTTCGGCACCCAGTGAAAAAGATGCGGGCTGAAATTCTGTTCGAATAAAAAGGAGTTATCTGCACGCACCCCCCCTCGCCTCCCTTCCCCCTACACACGGTCCTCCCCTTTCATCTTAAATGCTCGGCTGATGAAATAGTCGACCCAGGGTTCGAATCCTGAAGTGGTCAACGGCATTTAGGCAATCGGCAATTTGACGCTTTTGGAACTTTACTTATTTTGCTAATGGGGATTAACACTTTGCAGGCCAAGAAGAATGTTCCAGTTCTTCTTCTTCTTCTTCTTCTTCTTCTTCTTCTTCTTCTTCTTCTTCTTCTTCTTCTTCTTCTTCTTCTATAAATGTATGTATGTATATATATGTAAATACGATATATAAGGTGTGTCATAAAAGTGCCGAGTTTGAAGCTGTATTTACCAAGATAGAAATGAACAATGAATGGAACGTTGATTTTTCCAGAATACAAGGTGTGTTATAAAAGTGCCGAGTTTGAAGCTGTATTTACCAAGATAGAAATGAACAATGAATGGAACGTTAATTTTTCCAGAATTCAAGGTGTGTCATAAAAGTGCCGAGTTTGAAGCTGTATTTACCAAGATTAAAATGAACAATGAATAGAACGTGAATTTTTTCAGAATACAATGTGTGTCAAAAAGTACAAAAAATCTCGATACTTTTTGACACACCTTATATATATATATATATATATATATATATATATATACTGAACAAACCGCCCCCTCCACACACACATTTGCATGGGCGAGAAACTATCAGTAACCAGGTGTTGACTCCATGTATACGCTACCTTAAGTAAAATATAAATGCTCTATTAATGATATTGAGCGCTGTCTACTTAAAATATACCATCCATATTATCAACAATATATATATATATATATTTATTTATTTATTTATAATTAATAATACAATTTAAAAGTCGGTCCTACCATTGGTTTCTGAATAACACTTTTTCGGTGTTATTCGTCGTCAGAAAAAGTGTTATTCAGAAACCAATGGTAGGACCGACTTTTAAATTGTATTATTAATTATAAATAAATAAATAAATAAAGCTCTTACATAAGTAATTGAGCCCTCTATAATCAATTCTCCAACAATAATAATAATTTAACCTATATATATTTATATATACTAGCAAATATATGAACCCTTCGGGTGCAAGCATTAAAGTTTTAATGTAATAAAATGTATTAAATTAGAAAGGCTAATGAAACTAAATAAGAATGCAGATAAAAAGATTTGAAACAGAGGGGAATATAATCGAAAAATAGAACAACTGAAATTTACTCTTCCACCACTCTCGTATTTCATTGTTATTTTTTCTAATTTAAATATTTAGTTAAAAGAGGAAGTAAAGAATAAAATGACAGTTATTTTTTCTTGTTAATGGATTTCTTTTAAGATTTACTGAAGAGATTTTTGCTTATATTCATTAAAATAAAGCCAAACAGTTAGAAACCAATAATACTAAGCATATATTTATTAAAATCACATTTTTAATATCAATATGCAAATTAGCCTTCCCATTCACACTGTAAACCGCTATTTTGTTGTATATACAAATATAATTGCATGTTATTAGTATGTAGATATGGTTAACAGTATAAATAATGTAAAACAATTTTATTAATAATTGAGGTTAAAATAAGGATAAATTCATGGTGAATGTGACGTCAATTACTAAGGGAATTGTGACTTGAGTAGTGATTTAGTTTCGGTTACAGACAGAAAAACACACAATCTCCATTATAATAAGATATATATGATTAAAAACCGAATGGTCGAAAACCAGGCCGACTCCAGTCTCACGCAGATAACGAATCCTTAGACCCTGAGGATTCGTTATCTGCGGCAAACTCGAGTTGATCTAGTTTTCGACTATTCGGGTTTTTAATCGTATACACTGCGTTTCATAGTGTAATTTCGCGTAATACATTTACTAGTTCCTGCCACAAGTCATCCTTGTTTCTGAATCGGCGTCCAATCTCTAATCTGTGTCAGAACGGTCTACAAGTTTTTGATTAGTCTAGAGAATTGGCTGGCCAGTTCATCTTTCGGGATCCACAGAAGCCTAATTTTCACAGGTGCTCCGTAGTTTTATGTGCTTAGGGCCAAGGGGTACTATCTTGCATAAATATGTTAGTTCTCCTGGCGGTGATTCTTTGCTTTTTAGCCAAGATCTCGGGTGCTTTTGGGGAGGGCCATATAAGCAGCTGTTATAGGAAGCGCGTGGTGCGATGGTTAAAGTCATGGGAAATGGACTCGTCGCCCCGAGTTCAAATCCTGGATGTGATAATTGCATTTCACTTAGCGCTAATACCCCTGGGAAAGGTATGAATCCTACTCTTCCTCCAGCTATGGGTAAATAGCAGGGCAGACTGGGCTCTTTAACCTTGGTTAGGCAACCAGTCGAGGAGAAGGAAAACTCTGAATTCAAACCTGTTGAACTCCGCTTAAGAAATTGACCTTGTGTCACATCCGGTTCGTGCGGAGGGGTTAGTAAATATATATATAAGCAGCTGTTATTTTCGTACTGTCGGGTTCTCCCCATGGTCCAACCATGATACCTCCAATAATACCAGCCGGAATCATAGTACGTCCTCTTCCTTATCGGCACCCCAAGCGTTGATGATGATCTCGTCCATTTGCAACCCAACCTTTGCTCAACCCATCAGAATCATCAAATGTAGCCCGAGTTTCATCTGTGAACAGAACTTTCAAGAAATCTAACTTCCTGTTCTCCTTTGTCCATTTCAAACATATTGTTATAGGTGACATACCCTATAGACTAATGGAATGCACCAACAGTTACTATAAGTAACAGGGACAATTATGACTTGAGAGTAAGCCAATGCCAGTCAGCTCATAACTCTATTGTCGGACGTATGGGAAATACGTCCGACAATAGAGTTATGAGCTGACTCGCATTGGCTTACTCTCAAGCCACAATTGTCCCTGTTACTTATAGTAACAGTCGGCGCATTCCATTGGTCTATAGGGTATATCACCTATACTTCTCTGTACTGTAATTGTCTACTCTTTTGTTAATACATTTTCCTACATTTGTTACCCGTCGTTTTGTTCTTATTTGACCCCTTAAAACCCCACAACACATATGTTTGAAATGGGCAAAGGAATTTCTATTTGTATGTGTACTTTTGCCAATTGACGTTTTGTCACTGATCTCTCTTAAGCCCCAACCTTTTTTTTCAGAAGACAATAGCGAGTCCTTCTGGACACTGTTACTTCTTCAATCCTCTTAAAAATTGCTCCATTGGTCAGGCCTGGGCTATGTACCGCTTTAAGTTTCATTCTTGACAAAGAACGTCAGGAAGCAACCCCCGAGTGACCCTTATCGGCTCACTTACGTACCTTCGTAGGAGCTGCAACAAATATGTTCACTGTTTGGTGATATTTTCCAATTATTTTGGATATTTTCTCATGTAGATTTGTCTTAGAAAGTTCGAATTTTACCAGTAATAAAAACCCGTGCTAATTTGTGTTACGTTTTTGTAATAAGAAAAATAGCTCTGCATTGTATAAAACCTAATAAAATAGAATGTAATGAATTATATGTTGTAATAATTTTCAATGTTTTTTTAATGTATAATTTTTTGTTTGGCAAAGTAAATTTGGAAACATAATTTTATTTTGTAAGCTTATAGGAAGTTCGTTCGTAACTCAGATTTTAAATCGCAACAAAAAGTAAAATCGACCGAGTGACAACTCGTAACTTGGAAAGCTCGTACGTTGAAACATTTGTTAGTTAAGGTACTACGATATAGACAGATCGGATCTTCTGTAGTATAATATCCGATCTCATTTTATGTACGCTGGTTGCCGTATATCTTTCTCAAGTAAATTTGTCATCATTTAAAATGCATGCTTACCTGATTGATTGATTAACTGATTTCGATGTCAGGCAAAACAGAAGGGATCAAGCCACATTTGCGAGCCACGAATGCATTTTAACACATTTGAGAATAAAATAGAATTAGAAATAAAATACACCTAGTGATTAAACACGGTATTGTTAAAACCAGTATGCAAATCATCCATACGAACTTCTATGTACATATGACCTTTTGAGCTAAAGCAGGTATAATAATAACCATGGAGAGAGAGAGAGAGAGAGAGAGAGAGAGAGAGAGAGAGAGAAGAGAGAGAGGAGAGAGAGAGAGAGAGAGAAGAACTTCAGTCGAAGAATAGAAATTGTATTACGTGTATGTGTGTAGGTGTGTGTGGTGTGTGTGTGTGAGGTGTGAGTTGGTGTGTGTGTGTGTGTGTGTGTGTGTGAGAGAGAGAGAGAGAGAGAGAGAGAGAGAGAAGAATTTTCAGTCGAAGATAGAAATTGTATTATGTGTATGTGTATTTAGCCAAAGGCTGACCAATTTCCGAAAAGGCTGTGGGAGTCCGAGTAGAGAGAGAGAGAGAGAGAGAGAGAGAGAGAGAGAGAGAGAGAGAGAGAGAGAGAGAGAGAGAACAACAATTGAGGAAGTATTTAAAACCTTCAAGCAACATAACAGTAAGACAAACAAGCGTATGCTTATCTTTGCTTCTAGCTTCCGGTTAGAAAATCTTTAGAAACGTTGTGTTTGGTAATGGTTAACGTACGAGGCTAACAAACCATTGTCAAGACTTTCTCATTGGGTTCTTTGTGCTTCTGGTTTTAGTTCTAAACTAAGATAAGCTTAAATGATTACTGTTAAAATGTTTGAACTTTTGCATTATTTGGATTATTCGGACTATTGTCCTCATCTTTATTCCTTCCAATAAACAATATTTTAGCAGTATCCATTGACTAATCTTGGCTTCTCATTGGGTTCTCTGTGCTTCTGGTTTAGTTCTAAACTAAGATAAGCTTAAATGATTACTGTTTAAAATGTTTGGACTTTTGCATTATTTGGATTATTCGGACTATTGTCCTCATCTTTATTCCTTCCAATAAACAATATTTTAGCAGTATCCATTGACTAATCTTGGCTTCTCATTGGGTTCTCTGTGCTTCTGGTTTAGTTCTAAACTAAGATAAGCTTAAATGATTACTGTTTAAAATGTTTGGACTTTTGGATTATTTGGATTATTCGGACTATTGTTCCCATCTTTATTGTTTCAAGACTTCCAATAAACAATGTTTTAGCAGTATTCATTTACTAATCTTGACTTGATCTGGCACAAGGTCAGAAGTATGGGGCACCCAAAGTGTACTGAACTCGCTAAAATGGTTTTTATCTTACAGGAGAAACCTGAACTTACTATTTCTCTGATTCTTTTTAGATGAGGCTTGTTAATTTGTATTATTCGGACTGTTGTCCTCATCTTTAGTGTTATCTACACAACGTTTCGGACGATGTGCCCTCCGACTGTTTAAAATGTTTGGACTTTTGTATTATTTGGATTTTCGGACTATTGTCCTCATCTTTATTCCTTCCAATAAACAATATTTTAGCAGTATCCATTGATTAATCTTGGCTTCGTATGACACAATGCCAGAAGTATGGGGCACCCAGTGTGTACTGAACTCGCTAAATGTTATCTCAAACGAGAAACCCAAACTTATTATTTCTCTGAATCTTTTAGATGAGGCTTGTTAATTTGTATTTGTATTTATTGCGGGATGAACTGCCGACAGGATCGTAACACAACGAGCTAGGCCGTGGTTAGCGTTACAAGAAATCAATCTTAGATAAGCGGGATCCCATAGCTTCAATTGCAGGATCGACTAACTAACAAAACCACCGCGCAATGGCTGGACCAAGTTGGCCATTGTCAACTTCCAAGACCGATCGCTAAGCTTGACCAGACTATCCGATGGTCATGCAATGGGCAGAGGCTGTCTGAAATTAAACTGGAACAGATACCACACTGTTCCTCACGTCCGGACCAGACAATGCCGATTTGTTGTTCGTATAGCATTTTTGAGTTTTCAGTCAGAAGAGTTGTTGATTAGCAAGGTCAAGATTGTAGTTAAATCTTTGCGGGCTAGGACAGATTTTGGTTAAACTTATTGAATTATATCTCTTATCAATAAAAATCAAAACCTCCTCATTATAAACATTTTTAGGGGTATGCGAGATTTCAATGCTTAATTTATTAATGCTCTTTTATTCATATGTTTATTTATCATTTTATAATAACGTGTTGTATACCTCTTTCCTTACTTACTTCTATTCTTCTGCTGACGTCTTTTCTATCTTACGCCTTCTTCTAACATCTCTTCTAGCGTCTGGACTTCTCTTGGGGACTTCGTGTCTGGTCTTCCATTGGGGATTTCTCTTTATCAGAAGCCCTGTGTCATTGGTAGTTTTTAGATAATAACACAAGACTTCGATTTACTTAGATCAAATTTTTATTCGAAATCCCCACCAGACTACCTGCGCAGATCGAGTCGGAGCGTGCAATACACGACTCACCACCGTCGTGGTTTCTCGCCGACTGACTAAAATCTATTTCTAATCTAAACCGGAAGAGGGTCTCCTCCACCGATTCTCACGGTATCCACCGGAAAGGATCAGGATGAGGTCAAGCCTTGTCACTCATCCTTCAAGGCCGTGGCTGCAACTATAACAGCCCATTTTGATTTCTACACTACTGTACATAAATATTAAGAATCTAATAATTATGTAACAAACGCATTACTTTAACTAACAGACTAAATACGAACGCCTATAATAAGAACACAATTATTTTCCATTTTATTTCAAATGATTTCGATATAAAATCATATATAGGCTTTCTTTTCTACGCTTGAGAATAAAACGATATTGGAAATCAATTACACCGAGTAATTATTTATTAAATCCAGTATTGTTAAAACAAATATGCAAATTATCCACACCATATACTATACAAATATAACCTTTGTATCTAAACCTGTATTTCCTATTATTGAGGTCAGTTAGTCTACTGTTGGTTTGAATAACAGCAGCTAACTAAGTACAACTTATATTTGAAGTGAGCACACTCATGTACTCACTCCAAATTCTTTATTAAAAAAATAAGAAGTGAATACATGAGTGTGACATCACGACTCGGCATATAGCCGGAAGGTTTAGTTTGGGGGTAGGGTAACAAAGCTGTTCATACCACTACATGGATCTATTTAGCTAGGTTCACTCGCCGACCGATCCATTCAAAAATAAACCTGGCATTCTCTCCTTGCACAGCCTAGTTGCACCAAAATACCACTTTCGCTCTATGGCTTTATCCTACTTAAAATTTTCCCCTTTCGAATGATTTAGGATTTTAAGCGTATGTTCGCTTCGTATGATTTAAGGGAGATGGAGGGGTTGGGGTAACAAAAAACAAAAGATTCCCAAGAAACTGAAAAGCGTAACAAAATAAAATTGTGGGCCGCTAACTAAGTACAACTGAAGCAGTGTTGGTATATATAGAAATCAAGAATGATCCATTCATGAATTTGGGTGATTTGGGTGATTCCATTCCTTGAGTTCTGATTGGCTGCTTGATTAGAATGATATTGTGTAGTTTTACAAATACCCTGTCATTCTGCAGTAGACTTTGCGACTATTCGAGTTTGTATTGGGTTACAACCATTTGTTGCCATGTCTTCCCAATTCGACGGTAATTGGAACTTTGATTATTCTTCACCTATGAGCTAATTTAGAAATTGAGTTATATCAATAAACGGAGAAAGAGAAAGAGAAAGAGAAAGAGAGTAAGTAAGTTAAATCATTGAAAATTCACCTTCATTGAACAAGAGCCAATGGTAAAGATTAGGTGACAAACGATAATATTGGATAATAATTAAAAAACGAGTAATTATTTATTAAACCCGCTATTGTTAAAACAAATATGCAAATTACCCACTCAGTAGCATTGGCGTTGTTCTTGTCAGGGAAGTGTTCCCGTTGTCCGTCTTTTATCGAATTGGTACACCGCGGATTATCTGATCAAGGCGCTCTACGATTGCTGTGTTGAACGGAATTCACATCGCTGTTGTCACTGCCTGAAAGTAAGACTAGAGGAACATCGAAAAGCAGTGGTACGAGGGTAAATAGAAAAGTCGGGTATGGATGACCATATATGGAACGAAAAAGGAAACCAGTGATAGAATGGTTAGCAAGCTAGTCTTGCAGATCTGTTACTCCTGAATAGCGAGTTTAATCCTCGCTGGTTGTCCAATAAAAATACCCACATAAAATGATCTTATCTTATTCCGAGCTGAAAAAAAGATTGTTTTGCGCTTCCATATTGATTTAACTTTGATATTTACGGACATTCTTAAGTAGAATTTGGTACCATTATAGTATGTGGCCTACCTATTGAATGTGGCTTACGAAATCATATCTCTCTTATAGTATGTGGCCTACCATAAAAATAATATTATAAGGTTATAATAATAACTGCTAAACCTAACCCAAACCACATTCCACAATTTTATAATATTTTAGAATTAAATAGATCTCTGTTTAATGTAAATTATGGATAATTTCTTTTAAAATTATTCTTAATTACTATATACAGCTTATGGTTGAATTACATTTCTTGACATTGAATATATTTGAAAAATAATTAGTTTCAATAAATTGCCTACTACTTATAACTATAAATATACTCTTACTGAGGTAGGACACACTCAAACCGGGTAGAACACATACTATAACAGAATCAAAAAGGTAGGCTGCATACTATAACGGCACCTAGAATTTCAATGCTATTTTATATATATATATATATATATATATATATATAGTATATCAAGAAAAATTGAAAAAACACAGGTTTAAATGTGTTAAATGGTAAGTTTATTGGCCGACGCTGCAGTGTTTCGATCTATTAATTAGATCCTCTTCAGAGCATTTGTTGGTATATGGAAGGTGATAAAAATTTTTTATCACAGAATAACGAGAAAAGCGAGTAATAGTCCTTGTTTATCAGTCTGTTTAAAATTTGAAGTCTGAAAAAAAGAACGTTGAAAAATGGACGGTTTGGAAATATGACGTCAAATATTCTTTTTTGCGGTGTGAGTATTATATATATATATATATATATATATATATATATTTGAGATATATTTTTTATCTGCATCCGTTTTTTTGGAAGTACATTATACCAGGTTTGGGCTTGGTGTGAAGCATTAAAAGTGCTATACCTTCTTATTATAATGGAGATTGTGTGTTTTTCTGTCTGTAACCGAAACTATATTCCTACCCAAGTCACAATTCTCTTAGTTATTGACACCACATTCCATGATTTTATTTTTATTTAACCTCAATTATTAATAAAATTGTCTTACATTATTAATACTGTTAACTATGTCTACATACTGACAACATGCAATTATATTTATATATACAACAAAATAGCGGTTTATAGTGTAAACGGAAGGGCTAATTTGCATATTAATATTAAAAAATCGAATTTAATAAATATGTGCTTAGTATTATTGATTTCTAACTGTTTGGTTTTATTTTAATGAATATAAGTAAAAATCTCTTCAATGAATCTTAAATGAAATCCATTAACAAGATAAAATAACTCTCATTTTATTCTTTACTTCCTCTTTTAACTAAATACTTAAATTAGAAAAAAAATAACAATGAAAGACGAGAGTGATAGAAGAGTAAGTTTCAGTTGTTCCATTTTTTATTATACTCCCTCTGTTTCAAATCTTTTTATCTGTATTCTTATTTAGTTTCATTAGCCTTTCTAATTTAATACAATACTTTATTACATTAAAACTTAAATACTTGCACCCGGAGGGTGCATATATTTGCTAGTTATGGTAATGTTGTTACCATAATATGTTAATCTAGGAATAAATATCAGAAAACTACCGAGTTTTCTGATATTTATTCCTAGATTAACAACATTATCATGATATAGCACTTTAATGCTTCACACCAATGCCCAAACCTGGTATATGTACTTCCAAAAAACGGATACAGATACAAAAATATATCTCAAATATATATACTAACAAGAAGCATACGGAGACTCAAAATCAACAACATGCACACACACACACACACACACACGCACACACACACACACACACATATATATATATATATATATATATATATATATATATATATATTGACATTGTGTTTTATAGATAAGTATACGAGTACCAGAATAACTGCTCAAAAGTAAAATAAGAAACAACAATAGTCCTTTTTCCAAGGGAATTGGCTTAGTTTGTACTCGATAGCATGGTCTCCAATTGGCCGACAGCAATGGTCTGATCGGTCTGACCGACCAAGTAATTTTTTCTTCTTCTTCTTCTTCTTGTGATGGTTGCACCATTGTTTTCATTTTCTGAATCACTGCCTCCTGGCACTCCATTTTCTCCTTTTCTGTTTTTGTTAAATAATGAGAGGAATGAGAGGAAGCGGCTGCAACCCAATCACATTGTTGTGAGTTACAAAGTAAGTTGGAAAGTAAATGATGGGGACAAGGGAGTGAGTAAAAGGAGATAATAATAATGAGAAGAAACATATCAGAGAACAAAGAAGAAAAGAAGAAGAAGAAACATAAGAGGAGAAAGTAGTAGAAGAAGAAGAAGAAGAAGAAAAGCAAGAAGAAGAAGAAGAAGAAACATATCAGAGGAAGAAGAAGAAGAAAAAAAGAAGAAGAAACATAAGAAGAAGAAGAAGAAGAAGAAGAAGAAGAAGAAGAAAAGTAAGAGGAAGAAGAAGAAAAATAAGAGAAATAATAATAAGAAACATAAGAGGAGGAAGAAGAAGAAAATAAGAGAAAGAAGAAGAAGGAACATAAGAGAAAGAAGAAGAAGAGAAGAAAGAAGAAGAAGAAGAAGAAGAAGAAGAAACATAAGAGGCAAGAAGAAGAAAAATATATGAAGAAAGAAGAAGAAGAGAAGGAAGAAGAAGAAGAAACATAAGAGAAGAAGAAGAAGGAACATAAGAGAAAGAGAAGAAGAAGAGAAGAAGAAGAAAAGAAGAAACATAGAGGCAAAGAAGAAGAAAAAATATATGAAGAAGAAGAGGAAAAAGAAAGAAGTAAAACATAAGAAGAAGAAGAAGAAGAAGAAGAAGAAGAAGAAGAAGAAAAGTAAGAGGAAGAAGAAGAAAAGTAAGAGGAAGAAGAAAGAAGAAGGAACATAAGAAGAAGAAGAAGAAGAAGAAGAAGAAGAGAAGAAGAAAGAAACAAGAGAAGAAGAAGAAGAAAAAAAGAAGAGGGAAAATGAAGAAGGAGGACGAAGTGGAGGAGGAGGAAGTGAATTAGAAAAGAAGAAGAATGAGTTAAAGAAAGAAAAAAAAGAAGATGAAAGAGGAAGCAGATAAAGAATAAAGAGGAAGAACGAGGAGGAAAATGAAAAAAAAAAGAAAAGAATAATGAAGAAGAAAGGGGCAAAAGGAGGAACAAGGAAAGGAAAGAAGAACGAAGAAGAGAATGGATAAAAAGATAAAAAGGAGGTTGAGGAAGAACAAAACTAATAGGAAGAAGAGAAGAAGAAGAAGAAGGCGTGGGAGATTAAAGAAGAAGAAGAAGAAGAAAGAAGAAGAAGAAGAAGAAGAAGGCAGATAAAAAGGATGAACATCAAAGGCCAAGAAACAGGAGTTAAAAATAAAAAAGAAGAATATATATATATATATATATATATATATATATATATATATAAATGAAGAATTAAGAGAATGGAGGAATTTGTGGAAGAAAGGAAATACTGAGTTAGAACCAAGAAGAAGGAATAAAAGGAAAGAAGGAAGAACTGAAAAGGAAAGAAAAGAATGTATTTAAAGAGAATAAAAATAGGGAAGAAGTAGATGACAAAAAAGAAAACTGTACGAAGTAGAATTTCCCGTTTAGGCATTTAGCAAGGCGAATATCCTATGGAGAGGACACTGGATTTAGCCAAAGGCTGACCAATTTCCGAAAAGGGCTGTGGGAGTCCGAGTAGAGAGAGAGAGAGAGAGAGAGAGAGAGAGAGAGAGAGAGAGAGAGAGAGAGAGAGAGAGAGAGAGAGAGAGAGAGAGAGAGAACAATTGAGGAAGTATTTAAAACCTTCAAGCAACATAACAGTAAGACAAACAAACGTATGCTTATCTTTGCTTCTCGCTTCCGGTTAGAAATCTTTAGAAACGTTGTGTTGTGTAATGGTTAACGTACGAGGCTAACAAACCATTGTCAAGACTTTCTCATTGGGTTCTTTGTGCTTCTCGTTTAGTTCTAAACTAAGATAAGCTTAAATGATTACTGTTTAAAATGTTTGGACTTTTGCATTATTTGGATTTTGGGACTATTGTCCTCGTCTTTATTCCTTCCAATAAACAATATTTTAGCAGTATCCATTGACTAATCTTGGCTTCTCATTGGGTTCTCTGTGCTTCTGGTTTAGTTCTAAACTAAGATAAGCTTAAATGATTACTGTTTAAAATGTTTGAACTTTTGCATTATTTGGATTTTCGGACTATTGTCCTCATCTTTATTCTTTCGAATAAACAATATTTTAGCAGTATCCATTGACTAATCTTGGCTTCTCATTGGGTTCTCTGTGCTTCTCGTTTAGTTCTAAACTAAGATAAGCTTAAATGATTACTGTTTAAAATGTTTGGACTTTTGTATTATTTGGATTATTCGGACTATTGTCCTCATCTTTATTCCTTCCACTAAACAATATTTTAGCAGTAAGTAAAAGTCGTCGGGGTGGCCTAAAGTCGGTATCAGCCAATCAGCGAGGGAGTCTATCCCCTTTTCACTTGCGCTAGACCAAGGAGATAATTTTAGCGTCTGAGGTGGAGCGCCACACCTACCATCAGCTCCTTACTTTACTGCACAGTTCCCTGTGCTACTCATACGCTGAGTTGGCGAGGACCGGTATCGAACTAGGAACCTTGTGGTTTCTAGCCGAACGCTCTACCGACTGAGCTAACCCGGCCCATATTTTAGCAGTATCCATTGACTAATCTTGGCTTCGTATGGCACAAAGCCAGAAGTATGGAGCACCCAGTGTGTACTGAACTCGCTAAATGTATCTCACACGAGAACCTAAACTTACTATTTCTCTGAATCTTTTAGATGAGGCTTGTTATTTGTATTATTTGGATTTTGGGACTATTGTCCTCATCTTTATTCCTTCCAATAAACAATATTTAGCAGAGTATCCATTGACTAATCTTGGCTTCGTATGGCACAAAGCCAGAAGTATGGAGCACCCAGTGTGTACTGAACTCACTAAATGTTATCTCACACGAGAAACCTAAACTTACTATTTCTCTGAATCTTTTAGATGAGGCTTGTTAATTTGTATTATTTGGATTATTCGGACTGTTGTCCTCATCTTTAGTGTTATCTACACAACGTTTCAGACGATGTGCCCTCCGAACATCTTTAGATGTTTCTTGTCACACTCGGGAATCTTATAGGACTCGGGAATCTTCTCTTTGAACTCGGGAACCTTCTTGTCGTAATCGGGAGCCATCACGGAACTTCGAACCGAACCCTTTATTTAATCTACGGGGTTCGTAGTCCCGTGAAGGCTCCAAATTACGACAAGAAGGTTTTTCTTTTTAGAATACAAAGTGTGTCAAAAAGTACAAAAAATCTCGATACATTTTTTGACACACCTTGTATGTATATATACATATGGGTGGAAATAAATTTATATCTGCTAATATGACCTTTTTTCTTCACTAGAGATCATCATCATCATGTTGCGCAATTTGCGATCTCTCGCCAACTTTCCCTATCATTCATCGACTCTGGGAGCTCCTCCGCGCAGCAGCCAGCATCCATACATAGTTGGTCAATGTAGGTCCTGGTTGGGCGGCCCACATTAGCGTGCCCATGTGCTGGCTTCCACAGTAGTACGTCGCTTACGATCTCGTCCTTGCTTCTCCAGCAGTGTCCTGCATGTCTAGCCTGTCTAGCCTGTCTTACTCGTATGGTTTGTGATATGGGGGGCAGGTGGCCATACAGTTGCTTTTTTGTGGGGTGCTGCTTCCACGACTTATTCAGGACCGCTTGCAGCATTCTCGTGGAGCTCCCATCTAGTTTATTCTCAAGGCGCTTTGTTAGGGTCCAGGTGGTACAGCCATACAGCAGTATCGTCACAACCACAGCCTGGAAGCATCGTCTCTTTAGCTTGTCAGGGAGATCGGATTTCCATATGACTGATAATTTGTTGGTGGCCAACATTGCTCTTTATATAAATCGGAATTGGTGTACATTGAGCTCTCAAATTGGACTACACCAATTTTAACATTCCATTGTTAAATAGAGGCCCAGCTTAGAATAATCCCTAACAGAAAATAACCTAGTGATTTATTTATTGACATATACATATATCAATTCGGCTAGAATATATATAAACTTTCACCGCCAGCATAACCCAATAATCATATGTTTACAGATTTGATCTCTCTGATGATCGTAAAGTATATACACAGATGTATGTATTTAAAAGAGTTAAACAGCAGCTGGCAATGGCATAGAGGTTAACGGATCGGACAGGCGTAAAGTCAGTCGGGGTTCATTTCTTGTTGGAGTTAGTGGTTGTGTCTAGCCACACTGAACAGCGTGAAACGCCGAAACACATGTCTGTGGATTATATATATTATATATATATATATATATATATATATATATATATATATATGTGTGTGTATGTGTGTGTGTATTTATATAGATAAAAGGTGGCTTAACGGTGAATATGGGCACGATCGTTGGAGGTGCACAGAATCCAGGGGTTAAGTCCGCGATAAAACAAATACAAAGTGCTCAATACAAAGTAGAGCAAATTTATTAAAGAAACATCTTATTCAATGAACACACGTGTAATCGGCTGCAATTAATCGGTAACTCGATCAATTCAGTGGATTTAACCCTGAAGATCCTAATGGTGAAACTCGAGTAGGTTTCTATTGTATCCATTTCTTTAATATATATATATATATACTCTAGTCAATTTTAACAATGCTGTTTGGATGGTCTCGATTTTCCTCCTGATTTCCAGTTCCTGCATTCTCCTTTCCAAATCGTAGATAGCAAATTCCAAGGGCCCCAACTATAATTGGTACCACTTTCACCCTTATATTCCACAGTTTTGTCAGTTTTTCGACAAGGTCCAAGTATGTGTTTATCTTTTCGTTTTCTTTCATTTTTCACTCTGTGATCTGCCGAGACGGCAAAATTCAATAGATGACAGGATTAATTAACACTTGGTCTGGTTATTATATCGTCAAAACACAAGGTTATTTTATTCCATTTATTTTGGGACTGGAATAATTTTCTATGAAAGGATTGTTTTCCCCAGTACAGGATAGTTCTATTTTCCCAGACTAATGACATTTACTTGCGAGATATGACATTTTTTTCTTCTCGGAACACTTGAATACAGCTTTTCTATAAGCAACGAAAGAAGTAATTTTCGCCGTTTTGACATCCATAAAATGAAATAGGCGAACGTTCTCATCTTAATCAGCAATCCAATTTGTCATCATTTATTACCTTTCAATATTTGCTGCTGAACAGACATAATGGCCTTTAGCTATTATATATTTGTTGACAGATTAAAGTCAAATATATATATATATATATATATATATATATATATATATTATATATATATATATATATATATAATCTATTTATTTATTTTTTATATCTTTGTCACACAACGACACAGGCACGTAGACACACATACACAGAAAACACAAATACACACACGCGCATATATACAATGTGTGTCAAAAGGTATATAATTCATAGGCAACTTATGAATTATGTACGTATCTGTAGTAAGAATATTTTGGAATAAGATCCTTTAGATTTAAAATCGGAGGGAGTTAACTGGGGAATTTCCATAACTATTAGGGTTATGAGTGGCAACCGATGACTCCAACTTGAACCCTCCGATAGCGCGCGATTACAGGTATGAGATAGTTTTAGTTAGATATGACGAAAGCTTCAGGGCGAGCGGGTTCAAAGGTCGTTCGCTCTGAGAGTCGCTCTCGATCCGCTGCGGAAGATGGGCTGGGTTATTTAATAAAGCTTTATAAGAAAAAAAAAACAAGTCTTGAGTTAATAAAAACAAGAGATTACAGTCCGTAAAAGAAAGAAGTAGAATCAGCCCGAGAAGTCAACCCCGAGTTAACAAGTAATAATCCTCATTCCATCTATACTCTGTCTGTCTGTCTGTCTCTCTCTCTCTCTCCGATTATATACCCGAGATGTGGGTATAAACATTTATTTGACACAGGAGAAGGTTTTAACGTTATTTTTCCAATGTGGAAAGGAGGAGGTTCTCGTTGATTATAACAATAATCAATCGAAAGCCATGTTGCTGCAAGACTAACTCACATGATACACATCAGAAATTAGAATAAAGAATAAGATCTCGGTGAGACTCGAACTCATATTCTCGTCTGCCTGGTTTTACGTACCGGTGATTTTAACAACTGGTTTTGCGTGCCAACTGATTTAACAACTGGTTTTACGTACCAGCTTATTTTACAACTGGTTTTATGTACCAGCATATTTTAAAACTAATATTACGCACCAGCTTATTTAACAACTGGTTTGACGTACTAGCTTATTTAACTGTTTTTTTCGTACCAGCTGATTTTACAACTTATTTTATGTACCAGCTTATTTTACAACTGGTTTTACGTACCAGCTTATTTAACAACTGGTTTTACATACCGGCTTATTTAACAATTACTTTTACAAACCGGCTGATTTGACAACTTAGGAAGAAAATTTTAAATTGCTAAGGGTCTTAATTGTCACTCACTCCAAATTAAAAAAGATATTTCTCTAAGATAATATAAAAATATAATTGGTAAATCTCTTTTTTAATATATTCTTGCATAATTGATAGTTGCCTATAAATTATTTGCGGTAGAGTAGAAATGGAAAATAACGGTAATATCTGAATCATGTACAAATACAGTACAAGTGATTAACAGAACTTAAACTTTTAATTAACCTCGGATCTCATTGGCCAGAGCCAAACGTGAGAATAAAATAATAATAGTTAAAAAGTCCGTTTTGGCTGCGTGACCAAACGGGACAGACGCAAATTGGTGACTGTCGCTGAGGGCCATTTTCTCCACGTGTGTTTGTTATACTTGGGTTGAAAATGAAAATAAATACGTCTAAGAAAAACAACACCGTCTTGTGTTTGTTGGTAAATGTAAGAAACGAGTACAGACAAGAAAAGACCAAAGAAGAAATCCCAAGAAGGAAGATAAGAAAGAACAAAGGGGACAGTCCAGCTATCCAGATAGACGATAGATATAGAGAAGGTACATATTATAAAATGTCAAGAAAAGTCGGACCATATGACCTTTAGGCACTCCTTTTGCGATCTCGTTTCATAAGGACATTTTTTCATTTACACCGCCAAAATCCGTTGTTTGTTAACAGATGATTTTTCGAGGTTTTAAAAAAATTACAAAACAAACCCCTAACCCTAACCCCTAACCCTAACCCCTAACCAACAACCGGATTTTGGCGGTGTAAATGAAAAAAATGTCTTTATGAAACGAGATCGCACAAGGGGTGTCTAAAGGTCATATGGTCCGAAAAGTCTAGCGGCTATGCAATAATATGCGTTTTTACCATTTACAAGCAGGACCTGTGGATATACCACAGTATGATAATTTGATTATTACTGCTTTGATTATTATTTTTTTTGTGATATACGGTGTCCTGCAATGCACCACGTAAATTTATAGACCGAGCGAGGTCACGTGGTTTAATCTTTAGGCCAATCAACAGCCATAATTCGTGGCTGATTCACTACTTAAACACTGATACTTGCCATAGTTTATTTGCAATCATTGAGGAGGAACTTACAATACTAAGGAGAACCAAAGGATTCTTTATCGAGGGTTTCCACTGGACAAGCGCTCTTGCTTAAAGCCCTAGAGGATGGCCCATAAGATTCTAACAATTATTGATGTTTATTTATTAAAATAGTTCAATTATATAAAAGTATAATAATCTTGATTGAGGGATTGTAATATAGCTACATTGATTTGTTACTTAAGAGCTATTCCAAATAGTTCAATATATAAAAAGTAAAATAATCTTGATTGAGAGATTGTAATATAGCTACATTTATTTGTTTACTTAAGAGCTATTCCAAATAGTTCAATATATAAAAAGTATAATAATCTTGATTGAGGGATTGTAATATAGCTACATTGATTTGTTTACTTAAGAGCTATTCCAAATAGTTCAATATATAAAAAGTATAATAATCTTGATTGAGGGATTGTAATATAGCTACATTGATTTGCCGATAAAATTAATTTACAGACAAAAAAGTGACTTGGAAAATATCTAAGTTGGACCGGAAATTCGCCTGAGGCTAGCTTGCTGAAACATAGCGTAAATTAGGACAGGAGACCGGGACGACATAAAATCAAAATTACAAATATGTATTCCGTAATTCACAATTTCATTACTACAAATAAAACAAACATGTAACTTCTTTTTTTTTTCAATTCATTTTAATTTTACGTTGGGCATTTAAGCGACGCAAGACCATTTGGAATTTTTCATTTTAAAAAATGGGTGAAATAAAATGGGACAAATAAGAAATCTGAGATTAAGCGACACCAGATAATCTGAATTTATATTTTTACATTGAATCTTGGACGATTTGGACGGTCTCATTTTTAACCAGAGAGTGTTGCAGGATGATAACGGACGGAAGATGTAGGAACACGCGTATTTTAGACAGGAATAATTACCTTTTGTAAGCAGCTGTGATCCAAGTACATACGTAAGTAAGTAAAGTCGTAGGGGTGGCCTAAAGTCGGTATCAGCTAGACAGCGAGGGAGTCTATCTGCTTTTCACTAGTGCTAGACCAAGGTTATTGTTTTTGCCTCTGAGGTGGAGCGCCACACCTACCATCAGCTCCTTACTTTACCGCACAGATCTCTGTGCTACTCATACGCTGAGTTGGCGAGGGCCGGTATTGAACCTGGAACCATATAGTTTCTAGTCGGACGCTCTAGCAACCGAGCTAATACCCAACTGTATTTCAGCGGTTTAACTCTATTTCTAGAAAATGGGTTTCGTTGTGACCTACTTCAGGTTTTGCAAGGTTTTTAATTAGAGGAATTTGAAATTTATGAATTTTAATTACGACAAACAAAAAAAAAAATGGCGTAATTGATGTAATTATTAATTGCCTTTGAAAACTGCCAAATTTTCGTTCGGAATGATTAAAATGTTTTTTATAAAACAAAATCCCCACCCACTCCCAAAAAATTCAAACTGAAGAAGGAATTTTAAATTACTGCAGTATTTCTTTAAAAGGGAGGATATGTTTTATTTTAATTATTACAAACAGGAATATTTCTTTATGATTACTTACATTCTAGTTTTTAATTTATATTTATAAAGTTGTAGTTCCTGTCTGTCTGTTTGTTCACGAACTCATCCTAGCCATATATATTCTGAAACTACATTACCCAGGATGCTTGGATAGGTATGTTTCATTTTACTCAAAGGGGTCTCTGGGGATACAGACCATTGCTGAATTTGTTCCCCTTCGATTTATATGAAACTTAAACCATAGGTAAATGACAAGATATAATGCCTATTCAGAAAATCCCAATAATATTAAGACACCCTAATGGCGTTAACCACACCTATATTTAAAATTCGCGGTTTCTGTGACTAAAGTTTTTGGAACTACATTACCCAGGGTACTTGGATAAGTATATTTCATTTTTTATCAAAGAGGGTCCCTGTAAAAATTTTTCCTTCGATTTATATGAAATTTAATCGAGAAGTGCTGGTTATATTTTAAGAAAGGGGTGTAAACAGTGTCAGCCTGGGGTTGATGACGCATGTCCTGATGAAGGTTGCATAAACCGAAACGTTATAACGTCGACTTCACCATCAAGAATAAACTAATATTTTGGAAAACTTCGTTTTTTTCCACACACACACACACACACACACACACACACATATATATATATGGGCACCTCACGTGGTGTAATGGTTAGCAAGGTAGATTTGCAGACCATTATTAGTGAGTTCGATTCTCACTGGGTGCCCCATACTTCTGGCCTTGTGCATATCTAAGCTAAGCTTAGTAAATAACTATATATATATTATATATAAATATATATATTATATATAATTCTCCGCTTTCTAACGAATTTCATTTAAAAAAACAATTTACCCAGAGGAAGGTTGAATCTTCTTTGTGTGCGGAACATTTCAACATTTTTTTCTATTATTATTATTTCATTTCATTTGGTTATTTAAAAATAAATTTAGTTTGAATAATGTACACATGGATAAACTCCTGACCGAAACACGTGTATAAGTAAAATTGATTAAAATATCCTATTTTATCCATTCTATACTTTCTTCCTTTATTTCTTTTTTCAACACACACACAACACACACACACACACGCACACACACACACACACACATATATATATATATATATATTATATATATATAATCCAAAGTTCAGGGAGAAATCTTCCTTACGACACAAGAGTTTTATTTAAAAAAACAAGTCGCAGTTTGAGAGCTCAATGTGTGATCTTATTGCTAGAGTCACAGAGCAAAAATATAAGTAAAGAAATAACAAAAGACTTAGAGATTTAGCGTTATAGTCTATTTCAGGGAGCTTATATATATATATATATATATATATATATATATATATATACTATATATATATAACATATATATATAGCATTTGTGTGTGCGCACATGCATCTATCTTTGCGTGCATGTACATTTGTAACTTTCTGAGCATGCGCATTTAATTATATTTTATTTAAGATCATCGATTGAACATCAGTTTGTCATACAGTAACTAATGCAACAAT
>CM042163.1:12368372-12375872 GCA_023376005.1 Doryteuthis pealeii
TCCGACTATTGTTCTCATAAAATCTTAGGTATCTGTTACAACACGTTCGCCCCGATGCTTTCTTGTTTGCCCCTCCCTCCAACCCTCTTCACAGGTATTTCTTGCGGGATCGGGAGCCTTCTCGACTCGGGAACCTTTCTTTTCATAATCGACCATCACAGAACTTTGAAACCAACCCTTCATCATTCAATCAACGCGGGCATCCTGTTCCCATTCCACAAACATAGTGGTGGAGCACTGGTGTTTTTGTGTTTTGCTGTTGTTGATATGTGTGTTAATTATCATTCTATTGCTTGTCTCGCCCTGGACCATGATTGAACTGCAGCCCTAGAGAGATAAACTGTCACTTAGAACTGTCTTAAACCAACGCCTTTTATCGTACTACGCTATGTGTCTAATTGGACTGAAAGAGACCGGAGGGGCACATCGGCTGAAACGTTTGTACAGATAAAGGCAATTTATGGGAAGAAGGAGACCGTCCCCGGTTCTCCTGCCTCAAAATTGCTGCTTGGTGACTGTTTGTTTTTAAATAACGACCCAGCTACCCGTCGTCTCACGCAGTGTTACTGAAAGAAACAACCAACTTAGGGCGTTTTTAAATGTATTTTCTTTTTTGGGGGGGCTTCTTTTTTTGTTCATAATTCTTATTTATTTATTCGTAATTCTATTTATTTTCGTATTTGTTCCGTAATTCTTGTTTATTTATCGTACGTTGAATAGACTTGAGATAGATAAGATAGAATAGATAATAGATAATAAACAAACAAAATAATATAGATAGATATGAACAATGGGATAATAGATAAATGGATAGATATTTTCGAAAGTTAAATGTATTGGAGGGGTTGTTATCTTTCAAGTACACGCCACGACGTGCGTAGCTGGGATTCGTTACTTTTAACAGTTCACCGGGTTAGCAATTTTTGAGGTAGGAGACTGGGACGGTCTCTCATAAATTACCTAGATAAAAATAAATGTATTTGGGTCTATTTCTGGTCTTCTGTCTTCTTGGGTTGTTTTGGTTGTCTTGGGGGTATTGAATTTCTGCGTCCATTTCTTGTTCTTATCAATGAACACGAAGTCTCATTTTAATCTTGATGTCTTTATTTTCCTAAGACCCAACATTACCTGGCACAAGAGGAACTTCAGGAAGAGTACCATTTCGCGTCAACCCTTCGATCGCCTTCAGTCAACTCTAAACTACTCTTAGCCCCACCCCCCGATTTTGCTTATTACGTTCACCTTCTCAAACCAATGAGAATGCAACACTATGGTCAGCAAGGGTTACAGGGGTTCAATCAAAGTACTTGGGTTATTCCATGACTCTTCAAACGAATTAACCAGTTAACTTTCAAATTCAAATATTACACCTCATTACAAAACGAATAGGCTACTATCCATTTAATGTAACACGTACACAAGTGTGAGACAAAAGATAGGAACGTGGGATTCATTGCTTTTCAAAGAATATATTAAGTGGACCCAACCGTATCAAATTTGGCCGAAATTCGAACTCGGTTTTTGCTGGCTCCCATTTTCATTTTTATAACCGTGCAGATTCACCACCGTTACTACATTATAGCATAATCATCCACCATTATTCCTCGCCACATTAGGACGCCCCTTCATCACCACCACCACCCCATTCATCATCATCATTCATCATCACCCAGCCATAGCAGCATTATATCACGACGTTTATGTTCTTACTATCAGTATAATCTTTGTCATCGTTCCGTTTTAGCATTAAAAGATGAATCAGATATTTCTATTTGCGACATCTCCGTAACCACGTGACCCAGGCGACACCTTGCGCCACTTTTCAAGGCTGAGAACGTTCATTCTCCACCCCCCCGTTCCAGTTCTGCAAAACCACTTTGGCTCATGGACGGCGTCGCCTCTTTGCTTTTTGACTCGAAGCGAATTATTTCCAACTCACTGACGTCACACGTTCAAAATTGCTTCAACCAAACATTTTTTTTTTCTTCTTCATTGGGACCGATCACTGATTTGAAAAGAAATATTTTGTATTTCTCTTCTTTCTTTCCTTTCTTTCTTTTTCTTTTCTTGCAAATTTCCTATCGTGTTTCTTTCTTTCTTTCTTTCTTCCTTCTTCTTTCTTTCTTCTTTCTCTTTCTATAATTTCCTATCGTGTTCTTTCTTTCTTCTTTCTTTCTTTTTCTTTCTACAATTATCCTATCGTGTTCTTTCTTCTTCTTTTCTTTCTTTCTTTCTTTCTTCTACAATATCCTATCGTTGTTTCTTTCTTTTTTTCTTCTTTCTTTCTTTCTTCTTCTATAATTTTCTATCATGTTCTTTCTTCTTCTCTTTCTTTTTCTTTCTGCTTCTTTCTTTCTTACATTCCTATTGTTTCTTTCTTCTTTCTTCTCTTCTTCTTTCTTTCTACAATTTCCTATTGTGTTCTTCTTTCTTTCTTCTTTCTTTCTTTCTTCTTCTACAATCCCCATCGTGTGCGTTCTTTCTTTTTCTTTCTCGGTGATTTTTCTTTCTTTCTTTTTCTTTCTACAAGTTTCCTGAATGTACTTTCTTTCTTTCTTTTCTTCTTTCTTTCTTTCTTTCTACAATTTCCTATCGAGTTCTTTCTTTCTCTCTTGCTTTATTGCCTTTATTGCCTTTTCTTTTTATTATGAGATTACTTAACCCACTTTTTCGGTCCGTTCTCCGTTTCTCTCAGTTTTAACAATCACGTTCTTACTCTATTTTCTTTTCCTCTCTTTCTTACTTTATGTTTTCTTATTTAGATGAATCTTGTTCTCTCTCCTTCGAGCGAAAACTTTTTTTTAAAGTTCATTATATTGTAAACATTTTCCAAGTCCTTAAAAAATTTAAATAAAACGGCGAAAAAGTTTGATGGAATCGACTTTCAAAAATTAATTTCTAAGAAAGGATAAGTTAATGATTTAGTAGTAGGAGAGCCGCTGTGCAATTGGTTTCTAAGTAGGCAAATAATTAAGTAATGATTTAAGGATATAGATAAAAGTTTAGGACAGGAGATTTAAGGATATGATTTAAATTTCATTAAGTAATGTTTAAAGATATGAATAAAATCGACCGTAAATACTTAATCGAATTATACAAAGTATATACGCGTGGTTTTGGTTTTAGGCGCGTGGTTGTAATGGTTAGAGTCGTAGGAAATGGACTCTCGACCCCGAGGTTCAATTTCCTGGACGAACCTGTTTGCATCACATTGCGCTAATACCCTTGGGAAAGGTATTGAATTCAATTTCCCTCCAGCTATTGTGTAAAATAAACAGGTTAGACGGGCTCTTTTAACCATGGCTAGGTAACCAGTCTAGAGAAGGAAAACTCTTAAAACCTGTTAAACTCGCTTAAGAAATGACCTTTGTGTCACACCTGCCCGTTTAGAGGAGTTGGTAAATATATATACGGTGTTTTTTTTTTTTTTTACTCTTTCAGTCGGTAGAGCGTTCGGCTAGAAACCACAAGGTCCTAGTTCTATTTCCGGTCCTCGCCAACTCAGCGTATGAGTAGCGCACAGGGATCTTGTGCGGTAAAGTAAGGAGCTGATTGGTAGGTGTGGCGCTCCACCTCAGATACCAAAAACAATCTCCTTGCGTCTAGCAGCTAGTGAAAAGGGGATAGACTCCCTCGCTGATTGGCTGATACCGACTTTAGGCCGTCCCGACGACTTTTCTTCCATTCTTTTTTCTTTTTCTCTTTACCTCGTTTTTGAAAAATCAATCACTTTTCTCAAATCACTTCTTTGTTACTCTCTCTCTCTCCTCTCTCTCTCTCTCTTCTTTATTTCCCATAATTCCCTGTGGAATCAATCACTCTTTCTCCAAATCACTTTTTGTTCTTTGTTTATCTCTCTCTCTCTCTCTCTCTCTCTCTCCTCTTCTCTCTTTCTCTTCTCTCTGTCTCTTATTTCCCATAATTCCCTGGTTGAAAATCAATCACTTCTTTCTCCAAATCACTCTTGTTTCCCCTCTCGCTCTCTTTCTTTTCTTTATCTCTCTCTCTTTCTCTCTTCTCTCTCTCTTATTTTCCCTATAATTCCCTGTTTGAAAATCAAATCACTTTTCTCCAATACTCTTTGTTTCACCCCCTCCCGTCTCTTTTCTTTCTCTCTCTCTCTCCTCTCTCTCTCTCTCTCTCATCTCTCTCTCTTATTTCCCATAATTCCCGTTTGAAAATCAATCACTCTGTTCTCCAATCACTTTTTGTTCTTGTTATCTTCTCTCTCTCTTCTCTCTCTCTCTCTCTCTCTCTCATCTCTTCTTCTCTTATTTCATAATTCCCGTTGAAATCAATCACTCTTTCTCCAAATCACTTTGTTTCTTTTTTATCTCTCTCTCTCTCTCTCTCTCTCTCTCTCTCTCTCTTTCTCTCTACTCTGGTCTCTTCATTTCCATAATTTCCCTGTTTGAAATCAATCACTCTTCTCAAATCACTTTTTGATTCTTTGTTTCTCCTTCTCTCCTCTCTCTCTCCTCTTCTCTCCTCTCTCACTCTTTCTCTCTATTTCCCATAATTCCCTGTTGGAAAATCAATTTCACTCTTTCTCCAATCACTCTTTGTTCTCTCTCTATCTCTCTTTCTCTCTCTCTCTCTCTCTTCTCTCTCTCTTATTCCATTAATTCCTGTTGAAAATCAATCACTCTTTCTCCAAATATCTTTGTTTTCTCTCTCTCTCTCTCTCCTCTCTCTATCTATCTCTCTGGTCTGTCTGTCTCTTTATTTCCATAATTCCCTGTTCTTCTTTCTTCCTTGGTCTGAAATATTAATTTCCTAACAGTTTTCCAATTTCTTATTTGTCAATGTCGATCAGTTTCTTCGTTCTATTTTTTTGTTCTCTCTGGAAAAAGAACAAATTTTCTCCGGAATTTTAATTTATCTCACCAATATCTTATTATATCCTAATTACTTTTCCAACACCTAATCGCTCAGTGTTTTTTACCCTGCAGTTTAAAAAAATCGAAACTTTCTTCCTTTAACTTTTACTTTTCAAGTTTACACCTTCTCCCCTCGTATTTCTCACGTTTTCCCCATTATTGACTTAATGAGATTTCTTATCTATCTACTATCTATCTACTATTATCTATGCCCACCAATATCTTATCTCTACGTCAATATCTATCTGTTTATCTGTCAATATCTATATGTTTATCTTCCCAATATCTATCTATCTATCTATCTATCTATCTTATCTATGTCTCATATCTATTCTATCTATCATCTATCTTATTCTATCTATCTATGTCCACCAATATCATCTCTACGTCAATATCTATCTGTTTATCTGCCAATATCTAATTCTATCTATCTATCTATCTTATCTATGCTCCAATATCTTATCTATCTATCGTATCTATCTATCTATCTAATCTATCCTACCAATATCTATCTCTAACGCCAATATCTATCTGTTTATTTTGCCAATATCTATCGTATCTATCTATTAATCTATCTATCTTCTATGTCTCCAATATCTATCTAATCTATCTATCTATCTATCCTATCTAATCTATCTATCAATGTCTCCATATCTATTATCTATCTATTCTATCTATCTATCTATGCCTACCAAATCTATCTCTAGCCAATATCTATCTGTTTATCTGGTCAATATTCTATCTATCTAAATCTATCTATCTATGGTCTCAATATTTATCTACCTATCTATCTATCTATCATGTCTCCAATATCTATCTATCATCTATCTATCTATTATGCCTACCACCAAAAAAAAAAAATAATCATATCCCTACGCCAATATCGAACTGTTTATCTGTCATATCTATCTATCTATCTTATCTATCTATCTAGTCTCCAATTATCTATCTACCTATTCTATTCTATCTATCAATGTCTCCAATATCTATCTATTCTATCTTATTCTATCTATCTATCTATCTATCCTATGGCCTACCATATCTATCTCTACGGCCAATATTCTATCTGTTTATCTGTCAATATTCTAATCTATCTAATCTATTCTATCTATCTATCTATGTCTCCCAATATCTATTCTACCAACCTATCTATCAATATCTACTAATCAATGTTTCTCAATATCTAATACATATCTATCTAATCTAATCTATCTATCTATCTCTAGCCTACCAATATTCTATCTCTACGCAATATCTATCTGTTTATATGTCAAATCTATCTATCTATCTATCTATGTCTCCAATATCTATCTACCTATCTATCTATCTTATCAAATGTACCTCCAATATCAATCTATTCTATCTATCTTATCTATCTATCTATCTATGTCTCCAATATCTATCTATCTATCTATATATCTATCTATCTATGCCTACCAATATTTATCCCTACCCCAATATCGAACTGTTTACTGTCAATATCTATCTATCTAATTCTATCTATCTATCTATCTATGATCTCCAATATCATATCTACCTTATCATATCTATCATCATCTATCAATGTCTCCAATATCATCTATCTAATCTATCTATCTAATTCTATTCTATGCCTACCAATTCTATCTCTACGCCATATCTATACATGTTTATCTGTCAATATCATATCTATCTATCTATCTATCTATCTTCTATGTCTCCAAATAATCTATCTTCTACCTATTTAATCTATCTATTCTATCTATTCAATTGTCTCCAATATCTATCATATCTATCTATCTTATCTATCTATGCCTACCAATATCTTATCTCTACGCCAATATACATATCTGCTTTATCTGTCAATATCATATCTCATCTATCTTATCATATGTCTTCCAATATCTATCTAACCTATCTATCTATCTATTCAGTCTCCAATATCTATCTATCTATCTAATCTATCTATCCTATCTATGCCTACCAATATCTATTCTCTACCGCAAATCTATCTGTTTATTCTATCTATCTATCTATCTATCTATCTATCTATTATCTATCTTATCTATCTATGTTCTTCCATATCTATCTATCTAAATCTATCTATCTATCAATGTCTCAATATTCTACTAATCATCTATCTAATCTATCTATCATAATCTAGCTAGCTAGCTATCTATCTTGCCTACCAATATCTATCTCTACGCCATAATCTATCTGTTTATCGTAAATATCTATCTTTTTTTTTTTTATATCTATCTATCTATCTATGTCTCCAATATCATCTATCTATCTATCTATCTATCTATCTATCATGTCTCCAATTATCTATCTATCTATCTATCTCATTATCTATTCTATCTATCTATCTATCATAATTCTATATACTATCTATCTTATGCCTACAATCTCTATCTCTACGCCAATATTCTATCTGTTTATCTGTCAAGTATCTATCTTCTATTCTATTCTTATGTCCCAATATCTATCTATCATATCTATCTATCTATCTATCTATCTATCTATGCCTACCAATAATCTATCTCTTACGCCAATATTCTATCTGCTTTATCTGCCAATATCTATCTATCTATCTATCTATATCTGCCAATATGACGTTAAACTGCATCTGGTGGTGAGG
>CM042163.1:12378372-12395872 GCA_023376005.1 Doryteuthis pealeii
ATCGGCGTCCAATCTCTAATCTGTGTCAGAACGGTCTACGAGTTTTTGATTAAAGTCTAGAGAATTGGCTGGCCAGTTCATCTTCCAGGATCCACAGAAGCCTAATTTTCACAGGTGCTCCGTAGTTTTATGTGCTTAGGGCAAAGGGGTATTATCTTGCATAAATATGCTAGTTCTCCTGGTGGTGATTCTTTGCTTTTTAGCCAAAATCTCGGGTGCTTTTGAGGAGGGCTGTATAAGCAGCTATTATAGCAAGCGCGTGGTGCGATGGTTAAACTCATGGGAAATGGACTCGTCGCCCCGAGTTCAAATCCTGGACGTGCTAATTGCATTTCACTTAGCGCTAAAACCCTTGGGAAAGGTATGAATCCTACTCTCCCTCCAGCTATGGATAAATAGTAGGGCAGACTGGGATCTTTAACCTTGGTTAGGCAACCGGTCTAGGAGAAGGAAAACTCTGAATTCAAACCTGTTGAACTTCGCTTAAGAAATTGACCTCGTGTCACATCCGGTTCGTGCGGAGGGGTTGGTAAATATATATATATATAAGCAGCTGTTATTTTCGTACTGTCGGGTCCAACCATGATACCTCCAATAATACCAGCCGGAATCATAGTACGTCCTCTTCCTTATCGGCACCTCAAGCGTTGATGATGATCTCGTCCATTTGCAACCTAACCTTTGCTCAAACCATCAGAATCATCAAATGTTGCCCGAGTTTCATCTGTGAACAAAACTTTCAAGAAATCTAACTTCCTGTTCTCCTTTGTCCATTTCAAACATATTGTTATAGGTGATATACCCTATAGACCAATGGAATGCGCCGACTGTTACTATAAGTAACAGTGACAATTATGGCTTGAAGAGTAAGCCAATGCGAGTCAGCTCATAACTCTATTGTCGGACGTATTTCCCATACGTCCGACAATAGAGTTATGAGCTGACTCGCATTGGCTTACTCTCAAGCCATAATTGTCCCTGTTACTTATAGTAACAGTCGGCGCATTCCATTGGTCTATAGGGTATATCACCTATACTTCTCTGTACTGTAATTGTCTACTCTTTTGTTAATACATTTTCCTACATTTGTTACCCGTCGTTTTGTTCTTATTTAACCCCTTAAAACCCCACAACACATATGTTTGAAATGGGTAAAGGAATTTCTATTTGTATGTGTACTTTTGTCAATTGACGTTTTGTCACTGATCTCTCTTAAGCCCCAACCTTTTTTTTTCAGAAGACAATAGCGAGTCCTTCTGGACACTGTTACTTCTTCAATCCTCTTAAAAATTGCTCCATTGGTCAGGCCTGGGCTATCTCCCGCTTCAAGTTTCATTCTTGACAAAGAACGCCAGGAAGCAACCCCCGAGTGACCCTTATCGGCTCACTTACGTACCTTCGTAGGTGCTGCAACAAATATGTTCATTGTTTGGTGATATTTTCCAATTATTTTGGATATTTTCTTATGTAGATTTGTCTTGAAAAGTTCAAATGTTATAATATCTTTTTCAGAAGGGGTCAAGTCACATTTGCGAGCCACGAATGCATTTTAACACATTTGAGAATAAAATAAAATTTGAAATAAAATACACCTAGTAATTAAACACGGTATTGTTAAAACCAGTATGCAAATCATCCATACGAACTTCTATGTACATATGACCTTTAGAGCTAAAGCAGGTATAATAATAACAACCATAGAGAGAGAGAGAGAGAGAGAGAGAGAGAGAGAGAGAGAGAGAGAGAGAGAGAGAGAGAGAGAAGAACTTTCAGTCGAAGAATAGAAATTGTATTACGTGTATGTGTGTAGGTGTGTGTGTGTGTGTGTGTGTGTGAGGTGTGAGTTGGTGTGTGGTGTGTGTGTGTGTGTGTGTGTGTGTGTGAGAGAGAGAGAGAGAGAGAGAGAGAGAGAGAAGAATTTTTCAGTCGAAGAATAGAAATTGTATTATGTGTATGTGTATTAGCCAAAGGCTGACCAATTTCCGAAAAGGGCTGTGGGAGTCCGAGTATAGAGAGAGAGAGAGAGAGAGAGAGAGAGAGAGAACAACAATTGAGGAAGTATTTAAAACCTTCAAGCAACATAACAGTAAGACAAACAAACGTATGCTTATCTTTGCTTCTAGCTTCCGGTTAGAAATCTTTAGAAACGTTGTGTTGTGTAATGGTTAACGTACGAGGCTAACAAACCATTGTCAAGACTTTCTCATTGGGTTCTTTGTGCTTCTCGTTTAGTTCTAAACTAAGATAAGCTTAAATGATTACTGTTTAAAATGTTTGAACTTTTGCATTATTTGGATTATTCGGACTATTGTCCTCATCTTTATTCTTTCGAATAAACAATATTTTAGCAGTATCCATTGACTAATCTTGGCTTCTCATTGGGTTCTCTGTGCTTCTGGTTTAGTTCTAAACTAAGATAAGCTTAAATGATTACTGTTTAAAATGTTTGGACTTTTGCATTATTTGGATTTTCGGACTATTGTCCTCATCTTTATTCTTTCGAATAAACAATATTTTAGCAGTATCCATTGACTAATCTTGGCTTCTCATTGGGTTCTTTGTGCTTCTCGTTTAGTTCTAAACTAAGATAAGCTTAAATGATTACTGTCTAAAATGTTTGGACTTTTGCATTATTTGGATTATCGGACTATTGTCCCCATCTTTATTGTTTCAAGACTTCCAATAAACAATGTTTTATCAGTATTCATTTACTAATCTTAGCACAAGGCCAGAAGTATGGGGCACCCAGTGTGTACTGAACTCGCTAAATGTTATCTCACACGAGAAACCTAAACTTACTATTTCTCTGAATCTTTTAGATGAGGCTTGTTAATTTGTATTATTTGTATTATTCGTATTATTCGGACTGTTGTCCTCATCTTTAGTGTTATCTACACATCGTTTCGGACGATGTGCCCTCCGACCTTCTTTAGATGTTTCTTGTCACACTCGGGAATCTTCTCTTTGAACTCGGGAACCTACTTGTCGTAATCGGGAGACTTCACGGAACTTCGAACCGAATCCTTTATTCAATCTACGGGGTTCGTAGTCCTGTGAAGGCTCCAAATTACGACAAGAAGGTTTTTCTTTTTAGAATACAAAATGTGTCAAAAAGTACAAAAAATCTCGATACTTTTTTGACACACCTTGTATGTATATATACATATGGGTGGAAATAAATTTATATCTGCTAATATGACCTTTTTTCTTCACTTAATTTTCTTAATTAGTATCATTTGGATTTATTGCGGGATGGACTGCCGACAGGATCGTAACGCATCGAGCTAGGGCGTGGTTAGCGTTACAAGAAATCAATCTTAGATAAGCGGGATCACATAGCTTCAATTGCAGGATCGACTAACTAACAAAACCACCGCGCAATGGCTGGACCAAGTTGGCCATTGTCAACTTCCAAGACCGATCGCTAAACTTGACCAGACTAGCCAATGGTCATGCAATGGGCAGAGTCTGTCTGAAATTAAACTGGAACAGATACTACACTCTTCCTCATGTCCGGACCAGACAATGCCAATTTGATGTTCATATTGGATTTTTGAGTTTTCAGTCAGAAGAGTTGTTGATTAGCAAGGTCAAGATTGTAGTTAAATCTTTGCGGGCTAGGACAGATTTTGGTTAAACTTATTGAATTATATCTCTTATCAATAAAAATCAAAACCTCATAATTATAAACATATTTAGGGGTATGCGAGATTTCAATGCTTAATGACATCTCTTTTATTCATATGTTTATTTATCATTTTATAATAACGTGTTGTATACCTCTTTCCTTACTTACTTCTATTCTTCTTCTGACGTCTTTTCTATCTTACGTTTTCTTCTAACATCTCTTCTATCGTCTGGACTTCTCTTGGGTACTTCGTGTCTGGTCTTCCATTATGGATTTCTCTTTATCAGAAGCCCTGTGTCATTGGTAGTTTTTAGATAATAACACAAGACTTCGATTTACTTAGATCAAATTTTATTTCGAAATCCCCCACCAGACTACCTGCGCAGATTGAGTCGGAGCGTGCAGTACACGACTCACCACCGTCGTGGTTTCTCGCCGATTGACTAAAATCTATTTCTAATCTAAACCGGAAGAGGGTCTCCTCCACCGATTCTCACGGTATCCACAGGAAAGGATCAGGATGAGGTCAAGCCTTGTCACTCATCCTTCAAGGCCGTGGGCTGCAACTTATAACAGCCATTTTGATTTCTACACTACTGTACATAAATATTAAGAATCTAATAATTATGTAACAAACGCATTACTTTAAACTAACAAGACTAAATACGAACGCCTATAAAAAGAACACAATTATTTTCATTTTATTTCAAATGATTTCGATATAAAATCATATATAGGCTTTCTTTTACTACGCTTGAGAATAAAACGATATTGGAAATCAATTACACCGAGTAATTATTTATTAAAACCAGTATTGTTAAAACAAATATGCAAATTATCCACACCATATACTATACAAATATAACCTTTGTATCTAAACCTGTATTTCCTATTATTGAGGTCAGTTAGTCTACTGTTGGTTTGAATAACAGCAGCTAACTAAGTACAACTTATATTTGAAGTGAGCACACTCATGTACTCAATCCAAATTCTTTATTAAAAAAAAAAGAAGTGAATACATGAGTGTGACATCACGACTCGGCATATAGCCGGAAGGTTTAGTTTGGGGGTAGGGTAACAAAGTTGGTCATACCACTACATGGATCTATTTAGCTAGGTTCACTCGCCGACCGATCCATTAAAAAATAAACCTGGCATTCTCTCCTTGCACAGCCTAGTTGCACCAAAATACCACTTTCGCTCTATGGCTTTATCCTACTTAAAATTTTCCCCTTTCGAATGATTTAGGATTTCAAGCGTATGTTCGCTTCGTATGATTTAAGGGAGATGGAGGTGTTGGGGTAACAAAAAACAAAAGATTCCCAAGAAACTGAAAAGTGTAACAAAATAAAATTGTGGGCCGCTAACTAAGTACAACTGAAGCAGTGTTGGTATATATAGAAATCAAGAATTATCCATTCATGAATTTGGGTGATTTGGGTGATTCCATTCCTTGAGTTCTGATTGGCTGCTTGATTAGAATGATATTGTATAGTTTTACAAATACCCTGTCATTCTGCAGTAGACTTTGCGACTATTCGAGTTTGTATTGGGTTACAACCGTTTGTTGCCATGTCTTCCCAATTCGACGGTAATTGGAACTTTGATTATTCTTCACCTATGAGCTAATTTAGAAATTGAGTTATATCAATAAACGGAGAAAGAGAAAGAGAAAGAGAAAGAGAGTAAGTAAGTTAAATCATTGAAAATTCACCTTCATTGAACAAGAGCCAATGGTAAAGATTAGGTGACAAACGATAATATTGGATAATAATTAAAAAACGAGTAATTATTTATTAAACCCGCTATTGTTAAAACAAATATGCAAATTACCCACTCAGTAGCATTGGCGTTGTTCTTGTCAGGGAAGTGTTCCCGTTGTCCGTCTTTTATCGAATTGGTACACGCGGATTATCTGATCAAGGCGCTCTACGATTGCTGTGTTGAACGGAATTCACATCGCTGTTGTCACTGCCTGAAAGTAAGACTAGAGGAACATCGAAGAGCAGTGGTACGAGGGTAAATAGAAAAGTCGGGTATGGATGACCATATATGGAACGAAAAAGGAAACCAGTGATAGAATGGTTAGCAAGCTAGTCTTGCAGATCCGTTACTCCTGAATAGCGAGTTTAATCCTCGCTGGTTGTCCAATAAAAATACCCACATAAAATGATCTTATCTTATTCCGAGCTGAAAAAAAGATTGTTTTGCGATTCCATATTGATTTAACTTTGATATTTACGGACATTCTTAAGTAGAATTTGGTACCATTATAGTATGTGGCTTACCTATTGAATGTGGCTTACGAAATCATATCTCTCTTATAGTATGTGGCCTACCATAAAAATAATATTATAAGGTTATAATAATAACTGCTAAACCTAACCCAAACCCTAACCCTATTCCACAATTTTATAATATTTTAGAATTAAATAGATCTCTGTTTAATGTAAATTATGGATAATTTCTTTTAAAATTATTCTTAATTACTATATACAGCTTATGATTGAATTACATTTCTTGACATTGAATATATTTGAAAAATAATTAGTTTCAATAAATTGCCTACTACTTATACCTATAAATATACTCTTACTGAGGTAGGACACACTCAAACCGGGTAGAACACATACTATAACAGAATCAAAAAGGTAGGCTGCATACTATAACGGCACCTAGAATTCCAATGCTATTATATATATATATATATATATATATATATATATATAGTATATCAAGAAAAATTGAAAAAACCCAGGTTTAAATGTGTTAAATGGTAAGTTTATTGGCCGACGCTGCAGTGTTTCGATCTATTAATTAGATCCTCTTCAGGGCATTTGTTGGTATATGGAAGGTGATAAAACATTTTTTTTATCACAGAATAACGAGAAAAGCGAGTAATAGTCCTTGTTTATCAGTCTGTTTAAAATTTGAAGTCTGAAAAAAAAACGTTGAAAAATGGACGGTTTGAAATATGACGTCAAATATTCTTTTTTGCGGTGTGAGTATTATATATATATATATATATATATATATATATATATTTGAGATATATTTTTTATCTGCATCCGTTTTTTGGAAGTACCTATACCAGGTTTGGGCATTGGTGTGAAGCATTAAAGTGCTATATCTTCTTATTATAATGGAGATTGTGTGTTTTTCTGTCTGTAACCGAAACTATATTCCTACCCAAGTCACAATTCTCTTAGTTATTGACACCACATTCTCCATGATTTTATTTTTATTTAACCTCAATTATTAATAAAATTGTCTTACATTATTAATACTGTTAACTATGTCTACATACTGACAACATGCAATTATATTTATATATACAACAAAATAACGGTTTATAGTGTAAACGGGAAGGCTAATTTGCATATTAATATTAAAAAATCGAATTTAATAAATATGTGCTTAGTATTATTGATTTCTAACTGTTTGGTTTTATTTTAATGAATATAAGCAAAAATCTCTTCAATAAATCTTAAATTAAATCCACTAACAAGATAAAATAACTGTCATTTTATTCTTTACTTCCTCTTATAACTAAATACTTAAATTAGAAAAAAATAACAATGAAAGACGAGAGTGATGGAAGAGTAAGTTTCAGTTGTTCCATTTTTTATTATACTCCCTCTGTTTCAAATCTTTTATCATACTTCCTCTGTTTCAAATCTTTTTATCTGTATTCTTATTTAGTTTCATTAGCCTTTCTAATTTAATACAATATTTTATTACATTAAAACTTAAATACTTGCACCCGGAGAGTGCATATATTTGCTAGTTATGATAATGTTGTCACCATAATATGTTAATCTAGGAATAAATATCAGAAAACTACCGAGTTTTCTGATATCTATTCCTAGATTAACAACATTATCATGATATAGCACTTTAATGCTTCACACCAATGCCCAAACCTGGTATATGTACTTACAAAAAAACGGATACAGATACAAAAATATATCTCAAATATATATACTAACTAGAAGCATACGGAAACTCAAAATCAACAACATGCACACACACACACACACACACACACACACACACACACACACACACATATATATATATATATATATATATACATTGACATTGTGTTTTATAGATAAGTATACGAGTACCAGAATAACTGCTCAAAAGTAAAATAAGAAACAACAATAGTCCTTTTTCCAAGGGAATTGGCTTAGTTTGTACTCGATAGCATTGTCTCCAATTGGCCGACAGCAATGGTCTGATCGGTCTGACCGACCAAGTAATTTTTTTCTTCTTCTTCTTCTTCTTGTGATGGTTGCACCATTGTTTTCATTTTCTGAATCACTGCCTCCTGGCACTCCATTTTCTCCTTTTCTGTTTTTGTTAAATAATGAGAGGAATGAGAGGAAGCGGCTGCAACCCAATCACATTGTTGTGAGTTACAAAGTAAGTTGGAAAGTAAATGATGGGGACAAGGGAGTGAGTAAAAGGAGATAATAATAATGAGAAGAAGAAGAAGAAACATATCAGAGAACAAAGAAGAAAAGAAGAAGAAGAAACATAAGAGGAGAAAGTAGAAGAAGAAGAAGAATAATAATAAGAAAAGCAATAAGAAGAAGAAACATATCGGAGGAAGAAGAAGAAGAAAAAAAAGAAGAAGAAACATAAGAGGAAAAAGAAGAAGAAGAAGAGGAAGAAGAAGAAGAAGAAGAAAAGTAAGAAGAGGAAGAAGAAAAATAAGAGAAATAATAAGAAGAAACATAAGAGGAGGAAGAAGAAGAAAAATAAGAGAAAGAAGAAGAAGGAACATAAGAGAAAGAAGAAGAAGAAGAAGAAACATAAGAGGCAAAGAAGAAGAAAAAATATATGAAGAAGAAGAAGAAACATAAGAGGAAGAAGAAGAAGAAGAAAAATAAGAGAAAGAAGAAGAAGGAACATAAGAGAAAGAAGAAGAGAAGAAGAAGAAGAAGAAGAAGAAGAAGAAGAAGAACATAAGAGGCAAAGAAGAAGAAAAAATATATGAAGAAGAAGAGGAAAAAGAAGAAGTAAAACATAAGAAGAAGAAGAAGAAGAAGAAGAAGAAGAAGAAGAAGAAAAGTAAGAGGAAGAAGAAGAAACATAAGAGAAAGAAGAAGAAGAAGGAACATAAGAAGAAGAAGAAGAAGAAGAAGAAGAAGAAACATAGAAGAAGAAGAAACAAAGAAGAAGAAGAAGAAAAAAAGAAGAGGAAGATGAAGAAGGAGGACGAAGTGGAGGAGGAGGAAGTGAATTAGAAAAGAAGAAGAATGAGTTAAAGAAAGAAAAAAAGAAGATGAAAGAGGAAGCAGATAAAGAATAAAGAGGAAGAACGAGGAGGAAAATGAAAAAAAAAGAAAAGAATAATGAAGAAGAAAGGGGCAAAAAGGAGGAACAAGGAAAGGAAAGAAGAACGAAGAAGAGAATGGATAAAAAGATAAAAAGGAGGTTGAGGAAGAACAAAACTAATAAGAAAAAGGAAGAAGAAGAAGAAGAAGAAGAAGAAGAAGAAGAAGAAGAAGGCAGATAAAAAGGATGAACATCAAAGGCCAAGAAACAGGAGTTAAAAATAAAAAAAGAATATATATATATATATATATATATATATATATATATATATAAAATGAGGAATTAAGAGAATGGAGGAATTTGTGGAAGAAAGGAAAAACTGAGTTAGAACCAAGAAGAAGGAATAAAAGGAAAGAAGGAAGAACTGAAAAGGAAAGAAAAGAATGTATTTAAAGAGAATAAAAATAGGGAAGAAGTAGATGACAAAAAAGAAAACTGTACGAAGTAGAATTTCCCGTTTAGGCATTTAGCAAGGCGAATATCCTATGGAGAGGACACTGGATTTAGCCAAAGGCTGACCAATTTCCGAAAAGGGCTGTGGGAGTCCGAGTAGAGAGAGAGAGAGAGAGAGAGAGAGAGAGAGAGAGAGAGAGAGAGAGAGAGAGAGAGAGAGAGAGAACAACAATTGAGGAAGTATTTAAAACCTTCAAGCAACATAACAGTAAGACAAACAAACGTATGCTTATCTTTGCTTCTAGCTTCCGGTTAGAAATCTTTAGAAACGTTGTGTTGTGTAATGGTTAACGTACGAGGCTAACAAACCATTGTCAAGACTTTCTCATTGGGTTCTTTGTGCTTCTCGTTTAGTTCTAAACTAAGATAAGCTTAAATGATTACTGTTTAAAATGTTTGGACTTTTGTATTATTTAGATTTATTTATTATTTAGATTTTCGGACTATTGTCCTCATCTTCCAATAAACAATTTAGCAGTATCCTTTGAACTCGGGAACCTACTTGTCGTAATCGGGAGACTTTACGGAACTTCGAACCAAACCCTTTATTCAATCTACGAGGTTCGTAGTCCCGTGAAGGCTCCAAATTACGACAAGAAGGTTTTTCTTTTTAGAATACAAAGTGTGTCAAAAAGTACATGTATATATCGATACTTTTTTTGACACACCTTGTATGTATATATACATATGGGTGGAAATAAATTTATATCTGCTAATATGACCTTTTTTCTTGACTTAATTTTCTCATTGGGTTCTTTGTGCTTCTCGTTTAGTTCTAAACTAAGATAAGCTTAAATGATTACTGTTTAAAATGTTTGGACTTTTGTATTATTTGGATTTTCGGACTATTGTCCTCATCTTTATTCCTTCTAATAAACAATATTTTAGCAGTATCCATTGACCAAACTTTGCTTCGTATGGCACAAGGCCAGAAGTATGGGGCACCCAGTGTGTACTGAACTCGCTAAATGTTATCTCACACGAGAAACCTAAACTTACTATTTCTCTGAATCTTTTAGATGAGGCTTGTTAATTTGTATTATTTGGATTATTCGGACTGTTGTCCTCATCTTTTGTGTTATCTACACAACGTTTCGGACGATGTGCCCTCCGACCTCTTGTCACGCTCGGGAATCTTCTAGGACTCTTCTCTTTGAACTTGGGAACCTACTTGTCGTAATCGGGAGACTTCACGGAACTTCGAACCGAACCCTTTATTCAATCTACGTGGTTCGTAGTCCCGTGAAGGCTCCAAATTACGACAAAAAGGTTTTTCTTTTAAGAATACAAAGTGTGTCAAAAAATGCAAAAAATCTGGAAATCTGGAAATAAGTTTATATCTACTATTATGACCTTTTTTCTTCACTAGATATCATCATCATCATCATCATCATCATGTCGCGCAATTTGCATGGATATCCATGACGATCTCTCGCCAACCTTCCCTATCATTCATCGACTCTGGGAGCTCTTCCGCGCAGCAGCCAGCATCCATACATAGTTGGTCAATGTAGGTCCTGGTTGGGCGGCCCACATTAGCGTGCCCATGTGCTGGCTTCCACAGTAGTACGTCGCTTACGATCTCGTCCTTGCTTCTCCAGCAGTGTCCTGCATGTCTAGCCTGTCTTACTCGTATGGTTTGTGAGATGGGGGGCAGGTGGCCATACAGTTGCTTTTTTGTGTGGTGCTGCTTCCACGACTTATTCAGGACCGCTTGCAGCATTCTCGTGGAGCTCCCATCTAGTTTATTCTCAAGGCGCTTTGTTAGGGTCCAGGTGGTACAGCCATACAGCAGTATCGACACAACCACAGCCTGGAAGCATCGTCTCTTTAGCTTGTCAGGGAGATCGGATTTCCATATGACTGATAATTTGTTGGTGGCCAACACTGCTCTCTATATGAATCTGAATTGGTGTACATTGAGCTCTCAAATTTGACTACACCAATTTTAACATTCCATTGTTAAATAAAGGCCCAGCTTAGAATAATCCCTAACAGAAAATAACCTAGTGATTTATTTATTGACATATACATATATCAATTCGGCTAGAATATATATAAACTTTCACCGCCAGCATAACCCAATAATCATGTGTTTACAGATTTGATCTCTCTGATGATCGTAAAGTATATACACAGATGTATGTATTTAAAAGAGTTAAAACACCGCTCTTTAAACAGCAGCTGGCAATGGCCTGGAGGTTAACGGATCGGACAGGCGTAAAGTCAGTCGGGGTTCATTTCTGGTCGGAGTTAGTGGTTGTGTCTAGCCACACTGAACAGGCGTGAAACGCCGAAACACATGTCTGTGGATTATATATATATATATATATATATATATATATATATATATATATATATATATATATGTGTGTGTGTGGTGTGTGTGTGTGTATTTATATAGATAAGGGTGGCTTACCGGTGAATATGGGCACGATCGTTGGAGGTGCACAGAATCCAGGGGTTAAGTCCGCGATAAAACAAATACAAAGTGCTCAATACAAAGTAGAGCAAATTTATTAAAGAAACATCTTATTCAATGAACACACGTGTAATCGGCTGCAATTAAACGGTAACTCGATTAATTCAGTGGATTTAACCCTGAAGATCCTAATGGTGAAACTCGAGTAGGTTTCTATTGTATCCATTTCTTTAATATATATATATATATATATACTCTAGTCAATTTTAACAATGCTGTTTGGATGGTCTCGATTTTTCCCCTGATTTCCAATTCCTGCATTCTCCTTTCCAAATCGTATATAGCAATTCCAAGTGCCCCAACTATAAATGGTACCACTTTCACCCTTATGTTCCACAGTTTTGTCAGTTTTCTGACAAGGTCCAAGTATTTGTTTATCTTTTCGTTTTCTTTCATTTTTCCCTCTGTGATCTGCCGAGACGGCAAAGTTCAATAGATGACAGGATTAATTAACACTAGGTCTGGTTATTATATCGTCAAAACACAAGGTTATTTTATTCCATTTATTTTGGGACTGGAATAATTTTCTATGAAAGGATTGTTTTCCCCAGTACAGGATAGTTCTATTTTCCCAGACTAATGACATTTACTTGCGAGATATGGCATTTTTTTCTTCTCAGAACACTTGAATACAGCTTTTCTATAAGCAACGAAAGAAGTAATTTTCGCCGTTTTGACATCCATAAAATGAAATAGGCGAACGTTCTCATCTTAATCAGCAATCCAATTTGTCATCATTTATTACCTTTCAATATTTTCTGCTGAACAGACATAATGGCCTTTAGCTATTATATATTTGTTGACAGATTAAAGGTCAAATATATATATATATATATATATATATATATATATATATATATCTTATTATAATGGAGATTGTGTGTTTTTCAGTCTGTAACCGAAACTCTATTATTACTCAAGTCACAATTCCCTTAGTTATTGACATCACATTGTCCATGATTTTATCTTTATTTAAACCTCAATTATTAATAAAATTATTTTACATTATTAATACTGTTAACTATGTCTACATACTGACAACAGGCAATTATATTTATATATACAACAAAATAGTGGTTTACAGTGTGAACGGGAAGGCTAATTTGCATATTAATATTAAAAAATCGAATTTAATAAATATGTGCTTAGTATTATTGATTTCTAACTGTTTGGTTTTATTTTAATGAATATAAGCAAAAATCTCTTCAATGAATCTTAAATGAAATCCATTAACAAGATAAAATAACTGTCATTTTATTCTTTACTTCCTCTTTTAACTAAATACTTAAATTAGAAAAAATAACAATGAAAGACGAGAGTGATGGAAGAGTAAGTTTCAGTTGTTCCATTTTTTATTATACTCCTTCTGTTTCACATCTTTTTATCTGTATTCTTATTCAGTTTCATTAGCATTTCTAATTTAATATAATATTTATTACATTAAAACTTAAATACTTGCACCCGGAGGGTGCATATATTTGCTAGTATATATATATATATATAATCTATTTATTTATTTTTTATATCTTTGTCACACACACAGACACAGGCACGTAGACACACATACACAGAAAACACAAATACACACACGCGCATATATACAAGGTGTGTCAAAAGGTATATAATTCATAGGCAACTCATGAATTATGTACGTATCTGTAGTAAGAATATTTTGGAATAAGATTCTTTAGATTTAAAATCGGAGGGAGTTAACTGGGGAATTTCCATAACTATTAGGGTTATGAGTGGCAACCGGTGACTCCAACTTGAACCCTCCGATAGCGCGCGATTACAGGTGTGAGATAGTTTTAGTTAGATATGACAAAAGCTTCAGGGCGAGCGGGTTCAAAGGTCGTTCGCTCTGAGAGTCGCTCTCGATCCGCTGCGGAAGATGGGCTGGGTTATTTAATAAAGCTTTATAAGAAAAGAAAAACAAGTCTTGAGTTAATAAAAACAAGAGATTACAGTCCGTAAAAGAAAGAAGTAGAATCAATCCGAGAAATCAGCCCGAGAGGTCAACCCCGAGTTAACAAGTAATAATCCTCATTCCATCTATACTCTGTCTGTCTCTCTCTCTCCCGATTATATACCCGAGATGTGGGTATAACACATTTATTTGACACAGGAGAAGGTTTTAACGTTATTTTTTCCCAATGTGGAAAGAGGAGGTTCTCGTTGATTTATAACAATAATCAGTCGAAAGCCATGTTGCTGCAAGACTAACTCACATGATACACATCAGAAATTAGAATAAAGAATAAGATCTCGGTGAGACTCGAACTCATATTCTCGTCTGCCTAGTTTTACGTACCGGTTGATTTAACAACTGGTTTTACGTGCCAACTGATTTAACAACTGGTTTTACGTACCAGCTTATTTTACAACTGGTTTTATGTACCAGCATATTTTAAAACTAATATTACGCACCAGCTTATTTTACAACTTATTTTATGTACCAGCTTATTTTACAACTGGTTTTACGTACCAGCTTATCTAACAACTGGTATAAGGTACTAGCTTATTTAACAACTGGTTTTACATACCGGCTTATTTAACAATTACTTTTACGAACCGGCTGATTTGACAAGTTAGGAAGAAAATTTTAAATTGCTAAGGGTCTTAATTGTCACTCACTCCAAATTAAAAAAGATATTTCTCTAAGATAATATAAAAATATAATTGGTAAATCTCATTTTTAATATATTCTTGCATAATTGATAGTTGCCTATAAATTATTTGCGGTAGAGTAGAAATGGAAAATAACGGTAATATCTGAATCATGTACAAATACAGTACAAGTGATTAACAGAACTTAAACTTTTAATTAACCTCGGATCTCATTGGCCAGAGCCAAACGTGAGAATAAAATAATAATAGTTAAAAAGTCCGTTTTGGCTGCGTGACCCAACGGGACAGACGCAAATTGGTGACTGTCGCTGAGGGCCATTTTCTCCACGTGTGTTTGTTATACTTAGGTTGAAAATGAAAATAAATACGTCTAAGAAAAACAACACCGTCTTGTGTTTGTTGGTAAATGTAAGAAACGAGTACAGACAAGAAAAGACCAAAGAAGAAATCCCAAGAAGGAAGATAAGAAAGAACAAAGGGGACAGTCCAGCTATCCAGATAGACGATAGATACAGAAAAGGTACATATTATAAAATGGCAAGAAAAGTCGGACCATATGACCTTTAGGCACCCCTTTTGCGATCTCGTTTCATAAGGACATTTTTTTCATTTACACCGCCAAAATCCGGTTGTTTGTTAACAGATGATTTTTCGAGGTTTTAAAAAAATTATAAAACAAACCCCTAACCCTAATCCCTAACCCTAGCCCTAACCCCTAAGAAACAACCAGGTTTTGGCGGTGTAAATGAAAAAATGTCCTTATGAAACGAGATCGCAGAAGGGGTGTCTAAAGGTCATATGGTCCGAAAAGTCTAGCGGCTATGCAATAATATGCGTTTTTACCATTTACAAGCAGGACCTGTGGATATACCACAGTATGATAATTTGATTACTACTGCTGGATTATTTTGTGATATACGGTGTCCTGCAATACACCGCGTAAATTTACAGACCGGGCGAGGTTACGTGGTTTATCCCTTCGGCCAATCAACAGCCATAATGCGTGGCTGATTCACTACTTAAACACTGATACTTTCCATAGTTTATTTGCAATCATTGAGGAGGAACTTACAATACTAAGGAGAACCAAAGGATTCTTTATCGAGTATTTCCACTGGACAAGCGCTCTTGCTTAAAGCCCTAAAGGATGGCCCATAAGATTCTAACAATTACAACGTTTGATGTTTACTTAAGAGCTATTCCAAATAGTTTAATATATAAAAAGTATAATAATCTTGATTGAGGGATTGTAATATAGCTACCTTGATTTGTTTACTTAAGAGCTATTCCAAATAGTTCAATATATATAAAAAGTATAATAATCTTGATTGAGGGATTGTAATATAGCTACATTGATTTGTTTACTTAAGAGCTATTCCAAAATAGTTCAATATATAAAAGTATAAATAATCTTGATTAAGGGATTGTAATATAGCTACATTGATTTGTTTACTTAAGAGCTATTCCAAATAGTTCAATATATAAAAAAGTATATAATCTTGATTGAGGGATTGTAATATAGCTACATTGATTTGTTTACTTAAGAGCTATTCCAATAGTTCAATATATAAAAAGTATAATAATCTTGATTGAGGGATTGTAATATAGCTACATTGATTTGCCGATAAAATTAATTTACAGATAAAAAAGTGACTTGGAAAATATCTAAGTTGGACCGGAAATTCGCCTGACGCTAGCTTGCTGAAACATAGCGTAAATTAGGACAGGAGACCGGGACGACATAAAATCAAAACTACAAATATGTATTCCGTAATTCAAAATTTCATTACTACAAATAAAACAAACATGTAACTTCTTTTTTTTTTTCAATTCATTTTAATTTTACGTTGGGCATTTAAGCGACGCAAGACCATTTGGAATTTTTCATTTTTAAAAATGGGTGAAATAAAATGGGACAAATAAGAAATCTGAGATTAAGCGACACCAGATAATCTGGATTTATATTTTTACATTGAATCTTGGACGATTTGGACGGTCTCATTTTTAACCAGAGAGTTTTGCTGGATGATAACGGACGGAAGATGTAGGAACACGCGTATTTTAGACAGGAATAATTACTTTTTGTAAGTAGCTGTGATCCAAGTAAGTAAGCAAGTAAGTAAAATCGTCGGGATGACCTAAAGTCGGTATCAGCTAGACAGCGAGGGAATCTATCTGCTTTTCACTAGCGCTAGACCAAGGTTATTGTTTTTGCCTCTGAGGTGGAGCGCCACACCTACCATCAGCTCCTTACTTTACCGCACAGATCTCTGTGCTACTCATACGCTGAGTTGGCGAGGGCCGGTATTGAACCCAGAACCATATAGTTCCTAGTCGGACGCTCTAGCGACCGAGCTAATACCCAACTGTATTTCAGCGGTTTAACTCTATTTCTAGAAAATGGGTTTCGTTGTGACCTACTTCAGGTTTTGCAAGGTTTTTAATTAGAGGAATTTGAAATTTATGAATTTTAATTACGACAAACAAACAAAAAAAAAATGGCGTAATTGATGTAATTATTAATTGCCTTTGAAAACTGCCAAATTTTCGTTCGGAATGATTAAAATGTTTTTTATAAAACAAAATCCCCACCCACCCCCGAAAAAATCAAATTGAAGAAGGAATTTTAAATTACTGCAGTATTTCTTTAAAAGGGAGGATATGTTTTATTTTAATTATTACAAACAGGAATATTTCTTTGTGATTACTTACATTCTAGTTTTTAATTTATATTTATAAGGTTGTAGTTCCTGTCTGTCTGTTTGTTTACGAACTCATCCTAGCCATATATATTCTGAAACTACATTACCCAGGATGCTTGGATAGGTATGTTTCATTTTACACAAAGGGATCTCTGGGGATACAGACCATTGCTGAATTTTTTCCCCTTCGATTTATATGAAACTTAAACCATAGGTAAATGACAAGATATAATGCCCATTCAGCAAATCCCAATAATATTA